>CM032233.1:5227500-5637500 GCA_019009955.1 Riptortus pedestris
AAAGAGAAACGTAATTGATGTATTTATTTATGAAATACAGATTTAAAAAATATGTACTTACGAAATCAGGGGCATGGTATCTAGGAGACTAAACTGAATGGCAGGTGAAGCATACGACTCCATCACCTCAGGGACACAACTGACCTTAAGGGAGAGTCCTATAAAGCACATAACTCCAAGCACTACAGCACCACTCTCTGCTAGGAGAGCTGGCAAATATTTTTTTTAGAAACTGTGTATTGGAGATTACGCGCCTGACGGAGGGTTAAAGGCAAAGAGGTGAAAGGTCATTTTTGCATTCAATCATCATTGGATTAGGATCACATTTCTACGATTTGTTACTTACTTACCCAGCTGAGAGTGCTGGTTGACCTTCTTCTCTACCACCACCATGTCCTAACCGGCCTTCTCCCATTACGGATAACCAACCTCTGCAAGTCCTCCTTGAGCTCATTTACTCACTATTTTCTGTGCCTACCTCTTTTTTACTTCTTTCTGATGTTTCAGATTCACAATACATTTTCATTAGTCCGGTGTTAAATCTCCAAATGAATCTAAATCTAAAGTGAAGTACAGTATGTTTGTTATATTAATCAACAGCATTGGATTTGACTGGATTTTATTGATCATATGGAATAAAAACTTTTATTACAGAGCTTTGTCTATCTCCAAATGCAGTATTAAAGTACAAAATAATTTTATTAACCAGACCTGGGCAAAATTAATATGAAATAACATCTTAAAAATAAATTATAAAATAATCCTACAGAAGTTAAATCAAGAACAAAATTTATTCATTATACTATTTTGTTGATATTATTTTTCTATTAAATTTATGTCAAAAAGGCTTTTTCAGATCAGGTATAACCCAATCTTCTCCAAAGCGATTTATGTTTTGTTAAGAGGTGTTTTCCAATATTTTTTCCAACAGACTTTTACTGTAGAAAATAAAGTTTGCAATAAGGTTGGATATAAAACATTCTTCAATCAGACTCATACTAACAGAAATATTTGGAATTGTTGCCTCCCCCCCTCCTAACCATTCTCCTTTAATTACCTTTAATCTTAGCTGTTAAAGAACTTGATCTTTACTCAATTACATAAAATGCTTAAATACAAACTTTACTAACAATCAAACAAAAAGTACAAATTCTGCAGAGGAAACAGGCAATAATATAAATTTGAATGGACCTCATTTTCTTGGTAGGTGATCAATGTAAATATCAATATATTTTTAACAAATCATATTATGAGTACAGTCTGAATAGTTTTCCCAAAAGAATAAAAGTAGGAAATTTTAAATGTGCCCAGAGATTTTAGACATCTAATTCAATGGCTATAGAAAAGATGCTAGAATAACATAGTAATACTTGAATTCATAACCTAATGTTCAAGGAGACAATTTTGTACAATTGATACTCTATGCATTTCCTCTATAACACTAATATTAACCCAGATATTAGATTTTTTTTTTTAGTTTTCAGAGTAAACACCCATCTCCTATTAACAATTGTCAAACTATCATGATTCTTGTTATTGTAAGCTTACATGCGACCTATTTTCATCTGATAAGTAGTGGGGGGTTAGGGAATGAACAAAATCAAAAGTTCTAAATGTCTCAATTATTACAACTCTCGTTAAACAATTTTATGATCAATCTCGGAAATGTAATATCCTACAACTGTTGTTTCATATTATTTTTCTGTCACATGAATATTTTTGAAGTTATTTATATTTTATAGTCTTTAATTTAAACCCCACTTGTAATCACGTGATTTTCTCTCAAAGAAACTATCAATAAACATTTCATTTCCAGTTTAATTTTGAAGTCCTGTTTACATAGATTTTATATATAGAGAATAGAATGTGGGATGAAATCATTTGTATGGTATATCACACTAATTGGGAAATATGCATACTTTACACACCATCTGCATGACGGATTTTTTATTTTACCATATGAATACTTACCCTCTCTTCTCCTCATATTAACCCTATGAGGAGTTGTTTATTTGAATACATGTTCCATTGCCACATGCCATATAACGTGTATGATTATGTTGAAATACATTTTATTTTACAATATATATATGTTAATCAACCATCTAACCAAATATACTCGTAATATAAAAAAAAAAAATAATAATAAAATAAAATATTAGGATACGTAAGATAATTACAAATAAAATTAATAAATGAAATGAAAAAAATAAATAAATAAAAAATCAATTAAATTTAAACTCAACCCATGTTTAATTTGCGAGTCTATGTAAGGTAAATATATTGAATTATAATTCTCATTCCTCACAATCAACTTTGCATTCTAATGTATTTTTGCTACATCCATAACTATACTTTTGATAAACTTTACAAGTTCTTTATTATATTTGTTAAATATAATATGAGGTGGTTCTGGCCAATTACCTCCTTTTAAAATTATATTCATTATTAAATTTGATCTATTTTGATTAAATGTTGAACAATCTCATAAAGTATATGTAAGAATGTTTGTGTTGTCTGTGAGTCGCAAGTACATTTGTCATTGTCTTGAATTTTAAATCTTGTTAAATAATGTCCTGTCTGGCCATGTTCCGTTAGAAATTGTGTGCATTTGTGATTGTGACTCTTAATTGTGTTGTAGTTGTGAGTTATATTTGGTATGTAATGATGTAAGCTGTAAGATTTGTTACATGTCCTCCATTCTCTGTTCCACTTATGTATTGTGTCGGTTCGTAAGTCTTTTTTAATGTATGAGAGTGGTACGAGAGAGAATTCTGGGATTATTACATCTTGAGCTGCTTCCTTTGCTAATGTGTCAGCTTGTTCATTTCCAATATTTCCTGAATGAGCTTTTATCCAGTCTATGTGTTTGTGTAGATTTAAATGTATTATTTCCCAATTAGCCTTAGTTGCAAAAAGTGGACGTTAATAAATAAAATAAATGTATTATTTCCAGAATATTTTGTCTAATGTTTTCTGTTAGCGGGTCGTGTATTGAGTAAATGAGATTCATGTTGTCTGTGTGTATGGTCGTATATTTGTATAGGTTATATGATGATTTTATAATATATTCGATAGCTTTTAAAACAGTTTATTTCTCAGCTTGATTATAGAAGCATCTAGCATCAAGTCGGTATTTGTATTTTAAAACATGTCCACTTGCAGTCTCAACAATTAATGCTGCTCCAGGTGTATTGTTGTCAGTTTTGCTTCCATCAGTAAATATGTGGGATGTCATAATGTTTTCAGTCCATGGTTTGTCAAAATGTGATGTTACTTTCGCGAATAGTGCTGGGTGTAGCCATTGTGAGCAGTCTATGTATTTATCTATTGTAATACTCATTATTTCTTTGTAGTTAGTTTGTTGTTTTTTTTATGTTGTACAGTGTCGCCAGTTCTTCTGCTTTATATTCTGCTGGTATTATAGCTTCTAAAACAAACTATCCTCGTAAAAGATAGTTCTATAACCTTACGCAGTTTTAATGCCTATGAGTCGTAGTCTATGAAATTTCTTCAGGTTCCTTTTTTTGCATAGAGCATAATGCCATACTGAAATACAGTAAAATATACTAGTGTTTAAAGCCTGGCAAAAATTTGAGATTACCTCATGCTAATTGCTATATATTTGAATAACACCATATCCATATGATTTTAACCTTCATTTATTGGTAATCTAAATTCCACACAAAGAATGTGTCTTAGAAAAGCCTCAGCTACTCTACCCATAAATGTCAATGTCTTCCACTGAATTCAGACAACTTTCAATGACAACATATAACGTTTTTAAGGAGAAAAAAGAACATTGAGTAAAAATGGTTGAACCACATGGTTGAATATTATCAATGTTGTCTCTATCTCATTCAAATATGATTAGCAGTTCATTTGGATACCCACTTTTCTTCTCAAAGAAATTTACTAATCCTCCAGTCTAACAGAGAATTTCTTAATAAAAAGAGTCAATGAGAAGATGGGTAATAATAATATTGAAACTAATATCCTGAATCAGCATATTTTTAACCAAATTAACAATAGAAGGGAGAATGGCAAATTATTTATCATTTAAATATAACTCATTACAAGCCATTATAATAAAATATAAAAAAAATTGTAAGAATGCCGGGAAATTTTTTGAAAAACAACAAAATTACAAATAGTACTAGTTATATTAAAAAGAAATTATAGAAAATTAAGTAAAGCAGCATACTAAAAATGTTGGCAATAATGAAAATAAAACTTCATTAGCTCACCGTGCAATTAAATACAAACAGTTTTTCTTTTGACAACGTAAACATTCTAGATAAGAATGAAAAATTAAAGAAAATATCCACATAGTATAAAAATAAATGAGACAGAAATATAGCATTTGGACAAGATGACTTTTTAATTTGGTAGACAAACAATAAGTTTTGCTTAGGTATACTAAATAGTGTTGAAATTAATGGGAGGGGGAACATTTTTTCATTGCTTTATTCTGTAACAATTATTTAATAGTAGGACCATTTGAAAGGAATGTTTTGTTCAATAAGTTTGACTATTCTTCATGGAAATCAATTGAAAGAGGCACAAAATAAAGAATATTGCATCAATTGATTTATATAGTAAGCTGTTCTCTATACGGTCAATTATTTTTTGTTAGTATTGAGATGGCTCGCTAAGCAAAGATAGTGTAAATATATGTTAGGTGCTGTGGTAAATCTCTCGAAAAGGCTTCATATGAAATTGAAATATTAGAAATGATTAATAAATGTGTTGGAGAAAAGAAGTGTGCATTTTCTACCAAATGCTCCTCTGTCGTTCCAGTCATACATACATACTTGGTGGAAACTTACAAGGGGAGTGCCCGGCCTTCCCTCCACCAATTTGAACATCAATTTTTTAGAGTTAAGTACTTAATGAAAAAGCAATTCTGTTAAAGTGAGAGAACACACTTCTCAAGCGTACCAACGTGTCCCCCATGGGTCAGGGGATAGCGCTTTCAATCAATTTGCAATTGGAAATCTCGACATTGAAACTCGCCGGGAGGGAATTTTTTTTGTGTCATTTTTTTCTTCTAGGGGATTTATCTAATATTAATAAATAAATAAAAAGTTTTTTTTTACAATTAATAGAGATATTTAAAATTGTATAGCTTTAGAAAGAAAAATATGTCATCATATGGATATGCTGTTATTCAAATATATAGCAATTAGCATGAGGAAATCTCAAATTTTTGCCAGGCTTTAAACACTAGTATATTTTACGGTATTTCAGTATGGCATTATGCTCTATGCAAAAAAAGGAACCTGAAGAAATTTCATAGACTACGACTCATAGGCATTAAAACTGCGAAAGGTTATAGAACTATCTTTTATGAGGCTAGTTTGTTTTAGAAGCTATAATACCAGCAGAATATAAAGCAGAAGAACTGGCGACAAAAAAAAAAAAAAAAACAACAAACTAACTACAAAGAAATAATGAGTATTACAATAGATAAATTAATTGTTGAGACTGCTAGTGGACATATTCTAAAATACAAATACCGACTTGATGCTTCAATAATCAAGCTGAGAAATAAACTGTTTTAAAAGCTACCGAATATATTATAAAATCATCATATAACCTATACAAATATACGACCATACACACAGACAACATGAATCTCATTTACTCAATACACGACCTGCTCACAGAAAATTGATCAAATAAATTGGTAAAGACAGATAAAACCGTTTAAAAATATTAAAATATCTGCATTATTATTGATAATTGTTATATACTTATGTTTTCTACTAATAATATATTTCTTGTATAATATTAAATATTTTCTTATAACTTACATTTTTGATAGAAAGCATTTGAATTTTCTTTAAATATATGGAACACACGAAAGACATTCATGCAAATTTTAACTATTTTTTTAGACGAATGCTTGAGAAGTTTGTTATCTTGCTTTAACAGAATTGGTTTTCCATTAGGTACTAAACACTAAAAAATGTTCGTTAAAATCGGTGGGAGGAAGGCTGTGCTCCCCCCTTGTTAGTAGAAAATACATAGAAACAGGGTTTAGAAAATAGGGATATTTCAATTATAAACCCATAAGAGTTTGTGTACACTCAGTATTGAAAACTTCCTTCATTATTCAGTGTTTTTATTCCCAATAGTCAGGAACTCTGCCATCGAAGACTGAAAAATTGTCCAATAGTGTAGTCCACTAGTGAATAAAATGTTTTTATTTCCCTTCAAAGACTTTCAGACAGTGTACTGCTTCTAAATAGATATTTCTATCAAAATACAACATGATCGTAAATGAAAGGATTAATTTAAGATTAATGTTTCAATAAAATAAAAAACAAGTGGGTACCATGTCTTCCTATTCCTGTTTGATTGCACTTCAAATAAAATTATTTTATTTGAAATTAATATGATACGTCCATTCCAATGCATCAAATCAAAAATGTCACAACATAATTTATAGACCTTTCATGATAAAAAAGAAATGTCTTATACAAACTTTTTCTACCTCTAATATGTATGCAGCATTTTTTTTTTTAAATTTCCCCCACCTCTAAACCTCTCTTCCCCTTGGTAAATTTTCATCAAAAAGGGAGGTGCACAACTAGATGTTACAATCCCAAATATTAACTTTAACATTCTAAGGATAGCCACTTCTGAGCTATACAAGATACAAACACATGTCAAGCTGACTAGTCAAAATGGACAATTCCACTGAAATCCGAAAAGCACAAATTTTTGAAATTACAAAAATCCTCCACTTCATACAATGAAATAAAAAACATTCAATTTTCAAAATTCGTGACAGTTAAATAAACTTCAGCTTGTGACAAATTGTAAAAGCAATAAAGAAGATTTTGGTGTTTTTATAGTGTTGACCATTTGCCACAAGCTGAAGTTTATCAAACTGAGTTGGGTCAAGATTGTGCAATAGTTAAAGTTTATTACAAATGTTTTAATAGTAGTCAAACAAATTATAAACCTCAGCAAAAAAAATGGAAAAAGGAAAATGAAACAACAATTTAATTATAAAAATGTATAATTATATAAAAAGATATAATTATAAACAAGTACATGTAATTACAGGCATTTATGCTTACGCATTCGCCTAACAAATTGTTACAGAATATAATAATACAAATGACTTTCTCAACGTAATCAAAACATTATAAATTTGGAAATAGTAGAAACTGTATAAGGTTTTAAGAGATATTAGTGTAAATAAAGATATTTTAGGAACTTTTTCCAATCAGAAAATCTTTAACTCCACATCCTGTACAGGGAGAAACTAATGTTACCCTTAGGAAAAACTTCCTCTTCAGACTTTGTTACAGCTACAAACACTAAATCTAAAACTAGCACTACTATTGTTAATTTGCCACAAAATAAAAATAATCATAATTGAACAGCTAATGAACTTAAGTTTACATTACTGTTTCAGGTATTACAATAACATTTAAAATATTTTTAATTAAAATCTCTGAACAAATTATACAAATTAAAGCAAAATCAAAATACTCAGAAATTTGTTTGTTTTTTTTTTTTGGTTTTTTGTTTTAAAATACAACAAGGAATGATACACATGAATGAAATGTCAAAAAATTATGAACCCATAAATACAAAAAAATACTAGAAGAAAAAAAGGAATCGAATTTACATATAAAAATTACAAAATTTCACTGTAGGAAACAAAAAAAAATTAAGCTGTTGATTCAGCTTCAGCAGTTTCAACTTTTTCCTCTAATTTGGCCTTTTTCTCTGACTCTGCAGACTTCTCTTCGTCTTTCTCACCTTCAACAACATCTTCAGACTTTCTCTTTTGCGGGAGGGTGGTAGCATCTAAAAACAGAATATTGTTAAGCATGTTTACATTGTGCTCAAATAAATAACTATTAACATTAAAGGATTTGGAATTATTATTCAGCCATAGTAAGTTTAAATTAATATTCATGGAAGATGGTATTTAGAGTCACATTATTCCCTCAATTAAAAATGCAGTAGGAATTCTGCATTTATTTAAACATTTAGAGAATAATGGAGTCCAAATGTTGCAGTCTTCATATAACATTTTTTTTTAAAAAGTTATTAAAGTATCAGCAAATGGCATTTCGATATCTTTGAAATTAAAGGATCGACATCATTGTGGAATCTAGTATCTTCAACATCATAATCATTTTTCAGGCGGCATCAATTGCAATTTCGGGAGATCTAATGCTTCATTCTTATTATTTGTTTCTATTCTTTCATTTAAGAATATCTTTCAATATGTAAGTGCTATATAAAAAGAGAGAAGTAAAAAAGCTAGTACATTAGCTAATGTAAACAAAGAAACTACAATGATGTACAATAATTGTTTTTTTCTAAGTATTTTTAGTCTTGCCCTGAAGAAGAGAAAATAAATACTCTCGAAATATTGGAATGAACTAAGATTATTCCACCAATACTGACCAAAACTCCAAAAAACAACAACACCATATATATATATATATATATATATATAACCTGGTCGAAAACAACAACACTATTATATATATATATATATATATATATATATATATATATATATATATATATTTGTCTGTTAACACTCTAGCGGTCGCAATTTTTGTTTATTTGTTACCAAACTCGATATTTAATAATTTTACTTAAAAAGAGATCAAGTTCGTTATTGGTTGAAATTGAGCCGACGGGAGGGGGGGGGTTTAGAGGGGAATTTTAAAAATTTGAAATATCTCCGTTATAATGAGTCGAGTCAAAATATTGTATAAAACCCATCTTATTGCAAATGCAATGTTCTATAAATGTTGTTCTGTACGTTTTAACTATCTTGATTATTAACCGAGATATTTGCATTTTTTAGTTTTGGCCTTCAGTAAACCCCCAGGCCTACTCATGTCATATTAACAATAAGCTGTTATATTATGAAGAACATTATTTGAACCTAAATACCAATTATTGTTCTCGTTGAATTTTTACATTTTGAAGTAAATGCAAATACGTGGGAAATCTGCTTAGTTATCGCAGCCCCTGCGTGACAGGCTTTTAGCAGGTTTCCCTTGAGGAAAATCAGCTATTAAGGTTATACTCATGACATAATATTCAAAATTTGTTTTCAAATGTCCATCGATCCTACCTAGTAGATTACAAAAATGAGGTCTGTTCAAAACTGTAAAATCTATCTATCTATATATATTTGTCTGTTACCGCTCTAGCAGTCGCAATTATTGTTTGATCATTACCAAACTCGATATTTAGTCGTTTTATGCAAAAAGAAAGATCAGATTTTTTAACGCCGAAATCAGCCGTTTATCAATTGTCAGCCTGCAGTAAACTCCCACTTCTTCTCGTGTTCCATAAACAATACTTTGTTATATAATACACCACATTATTCGAAGCTTAAATACCAAATATTGTTTTCAAGAAACCTTTATTAAATGAGATAGATGCAAATATGTTCTTGTGACCCCCCCCCTCTTCTTAAATTCTTGGACAACTAAAATTTGATTGATTGAGATAATAATTATTCTGATTCATTATAAATTACAGCACTAGGTATAGTATGAATAAAATGAATGTTATAAAGAAAAACAATAACTGAAACTGATATGTTTCAGTTATTGTTTATCTTTCCGGGGAGCCGTTGGCAAACCAGTTTGTTTACATTTGAGACGCTTCTCACCCGCAGGGGAAAGACTTCTTATTACCGTTTGTATTTATTCACTTAATATTCACGGTGGTGTTATGTTAGCAGTATTTAGGTTTATCTATTATTAATCTTCACAAGAGAAATCTGCTTAGTTATCGCAGCCCCCGCATGACGGACTTTTTTTTTACCTTTGCTGTCAGCTCCATCAACCTCCTCAACGTCTTCTTTCTCGTCAGATTTGGCCACGCCATTCTGTCCCGGGGTCTCATCATCGCTCTGCTCTTCGGTCGAATCGCCAGCTTCCGCTTCCTCCTCCTCCTCAACACCCTCCGTTGACTTATCCTCATCGTTTTCTGCGGGAGCATCTTCTTTGACCTCCTTGGCCTCTTCCTTCTTCACTACCTCCTGCTCGTTCTCCCTAAAATATAACAGACTCGTCAAAAAACATCATTTAACTTAAGAAACTAACAATAAACACTTGACTTAAGTTAATGTAAATAAAGACATATACTCCTGAAAAATAATACAATGAAAACGCTCATTAACTACCACAAAACATTATGATATAAACTTTTTGATTATTTATACATATATAAAAAAAATAAACAGTTTCTACTAGGCGCCAAAGAAAAAACCTCAAATTTAAAAAAACTTTCCAGAAAGGCAAAACTGCACTTTTATAAAAATTTCATCAGTGAAATATAGGCTCTTAACATGGAAAACAAGTGAGCTCTAATGGCTAGGAAGGTAAGAACTCAGAAGATATTTAAAAAAAGGACTGCGTAAACTAAGCAGATTTCCATCGTGATGTTTAACAATAGATAAATCTACATACTGGTAACACAATAGCACCGTCAACATCAAGCGAATAAGTACAAACGATAATAAGATACCTCCTGACGGGAAGCACATGAAACGTAAACAAAAAGGTATGCCAACTTCTCACAGGAAAGAAAAACAATTACAGAAATATGAAACGTAAGAAGGGTGGGGGGGGGGTCAAGGTAACATATTTGCATTTATCTCGCATAATAAAGGTCTCTTGAAAACAATTTATGGTATTAGCTTCGAATAATGTGGTTTATTACATAACAGTGTTGTTTATGTAACATGAGTAGAAGTGGGGTTTGCTGAAGGCTGAAAACTGCAAATATCTCGGTTAATATTCAAGATAGAGAGTAAATGTATAGAACAATATTTATAGTAAATATAATGTGCAATAAGATTGATTCTATACAATTTTTTGATTCGACTTATGCTAACAGAGATAGATCGAATTTTCGAAAATCTCTCTCTAACCCCCCCCCCTCCTACTTGGCCCGATTTCAGCCATTAACGAACTTGATCTGTCTCTTTACATAAAACATTTAAATATCAAGTTTGGTAACAATTAAACGA
Organism: Riptortus pedestris; assembly: GCA_019009955.1. Taxonomy (NCBI): domain Eukaryota; kingdom Metazoa; phylum Arthropoda; class Insecta; order Hemiptera; family Alydidae; genus Riptortus; species Riptortus pedestris. Next base: position 5,238,536 of record CM032233.1, read on the forward strand.
AAATTGTGACTGCTAGAGCGTTAACAGACAAATATATATATATATATATATATGTGTGTGTGTGTGTATGTGTGTGTGTAATTTTGAACGGACCTCATTTTTGTTACCTCCTGGGTAGGATCAATAGACATTGGAAGAAATTTTTCAAAAATCGACCTCAATAGCTGATAAGGGAAATCTGCTAAAAGTTTAAGATCAGCAACATAGAGAAGAATCAGAAGAAAAGCTGAACAAATGGATTTCCAAGGCAGACTAATATCTTTAGTGCAACTAAGGACAGGACGTGGTGTTGGATCACTATCTCAATCTCTATATATAATGCGCACACTTGTGGAATGTTGGTCGAGGGAGATGGCTTGGTTGATCAGGGATAGCAAGGGGTTTGCTACTAAAGAAATAGGGCTAAAGGCCTTGGAAAATAGACTAATATAGTGCTACAAATCCCTTATCTCTACTAAGACAGTAGGTATCTACTCACAAGCTAACTAATATACAGAACGCTGATTCCATCCACTTTTATGCCATGTAATGCGAAAGAAAACCTGAGTCCTACTGGTCAGGAAAGCTTTAAAAAGAATCAGACATGGGCACTACACGACTTTCCTGAACTCCCATTAAATTAAATAAACAAAATATTAGGTTGCATTTAATTTAAAATTATATCATATGATAGTGGAAGATATCTCCATTCCAATGCATTGGTTCGAAAATGTCATAGAACATAATTTATAGATCTTTTTATGAAAAACAAAAAAGGTTCCATACATTTTTTTTTCTGTAATATGTACGGAGAAATTTGATTCCCCCCATCTCTAAACCTCCCCCATCCTCCTTAGTCGATCTTGATGAAAAGGGAAGGTTTACAATGTTAAATTCCCAAATATGAATTTCAACATTCTAAAGCTAGGCATCTTTGAGTTATGCAAAATACAAACATACAGACATCACAACAAAATTAGCCAAAAAAATGGGTTTAGGGACGGTCAAAATGTAAAATCTGGAAACCAAAAATTTTTGCGATTACAATAATTATAAATATTTAACCATTAAATAACATTACAGATGAAATTCTAAACTCCTGGAATGCAGCAACTGGTACGGTGTAAGAATGCCACCTAGGAAGAAGTAAAATGGCATACTGGAATGGGTAAAAAAGAGACGAAGACCAAAACCAGAAATCAGAGCCTCAATAATAATACAACTTTTATTAACAAACATGACAGCATCATATTGCGTTTCTCTGCCTTGTTGGTGGCATTTTGAAGGATGGTCCTCAATCTCCTTAAATGTCTCATGATACTAAAAAACAAATGTTTTTTAGTGTCATTCCTGAAATTCAAACATTTGTAATTTAGATATGTGCCTAGCTCGATACCACACTTAAAACCATAAAACTTAAACTCGATATAAAATAACAAACTCGATTCAAAATAGGATAATTGAAGAACTAATTACAGTATAAAAATAATGTTTCATGGAGTAAGATATTGACAAATACATGAAAACAATAAAAACAATGCACATACAGAACAAAATAATTTTTTTTGAAAGTTATACATATTATATATATTATAAAGATAGTCACAGAAGTTTATAAAAATTTTAAAAATCATATTACCATATTATACATTATCATATTATATTACCATCATATTAGACACACAAACACCATTTTAAATACACATATTTAGAAAAGGTTCATGCTAAAACATTTAGTAGATTTAAATGCCATAATAAACTAAATAATTACTGTATATATGTACAAAGCTAAACTGCATTAATCTAAAAGCATTTGCCCGGATTAAGAAATATACAGAATGCATTATAACTAAAGGGAAATAAGATGGATAAGTTCTATTAGTGGTGTTTTATGAGGAGAAACAAAGTTATATTTAAAAGAAAAAGGAAAGTAACAGCAAATACAATATCATGAAAGCAGATTTAGCTACAATAAAAGAAATGCAACAAATAAAAGCTCACCTTTTCATTAAAACTAAAGTGAATTAAATACAACTGATAGCAAAAATAAATCATTACAAAGAAGAAATAATATATCCGTGGAGTAAACTCAAGAATAAAAGCAACAACCATACTAATTAAAATGCGAAACATTATGATTTCTATAGAAAATAAAAATAACCATGAAGCGTCATTTATATCACCACCATCATACCCGTCTTGAAAGAAAAAATAAATAAGATGTTAATATAAGCACTAAAAATAATATAAGAAGCTGGAGTGTAATAATCAACATGGAGGAGCAAGTAAATGTAGTAGCTCTGTAGGTGCTGCATAAAGGAACTACTACTAAAGAAAAAGAACTCGAGTGCTTTTCTCAACTGGTGTTTATGGCAAAACTATCCGATTTGGGTAAGAAAAGAAACCTTTTAAAAATAATATAAAAATGCGTTGAGAAATGGCCATAGTATCACCTGGAATGTCAGACTGGATCGTCCCAGTCATGTTATTGGTGAATTAAGCTCGACATTCTCACTAGCAACACCAGACACATTATTAAAGCTCAATCTGAAACGGAAGAAAGGAAATACACTATTGAACATCTACAATTAAAAAAAATGGCTACTACCTTCAAATAAAATTGTCTGTCACGCAATGGCTGCATAATTAGTGGTTTTTCTAAAGTGCCTAGAATCTAAGGAATGTATTTCACTTTTAAATCATATTCCTGTCACAGATCCGACACCATGCAGAAATAAAACATGGCTGCCTTGAGATTATGGTCTGTGTAAAGACAACTAGCAGGTAAAATAAAACCAGGCTAATAACGTAATTATGTCGACAAGACTAAAGGAAACCAGGACCAATAGTACACTCGAGTACCTGACTGAGTATTAACAATTCAAATATTTGTTTAATATTTTAGAAACAAAAAATGAATTGAACAATAAATGTAGGAAATTAAAATTGCTACAAGATTGGTTATATTCATTTTTTAAATATTATTTATAATAATTGAGATATTACAAATTTTTGATTTCCTTCCTTTCAAAACTCATCTCTCAATTCTCAAGTCCAAGCGATGATCTAACATCAGTCATTAGCATCTTAATTTTTGAATGAAACAGATAAATATTGAGTTCGATTGGTATTGATTACAAAAAAAATAATGTAGTCTAGAACTTAAATTTTAGATGATGATGTCACAGCAATATTTATAAGAAATTATATTTACAAGATTGGTCGCATACAATTTTCTGATTGTCTCATAATAATGAATATATATATCAAATTGTCTAAATTCCCCCCCCCTCTAAACCTCCTCCTGGTTTCGATTTTAGATATTAACAAGCTTGCATCTTTAATTTATATACAAAATGTTTAAACGTCAGTAACTATCAAACAGATACTTTTTTCGAAAATCGCAACATGAGAATGACCTCAATAGCTGATTTCCCTTCGGGGAAATCTGCTAAAAAGCTAGCCTTAAAATGTTGGAATTGGAACTGTTGTATCTTCTGATTGTGCAATTCTCTTTCGATCAAATTTCGCTAGGAAGAGTGGTTTAAAGGGGGGGGGGTAAACAATTGTAAATTAATCCATACCTATTAGAGCTACAAAAGATTTGTATTAACCTTTTAGCAGCTTTCCCCCCAAGGGAAATCAGCTATTGAGGTTTCACTCTTGATGCGATTTTCAATAAATTAATTCAAATGTTCATCGATTTTATGTAGAAGGAAAATGAAGTCCTTCCAAAATTTTATTTGTTAACCTTCGGACAAGTGCAGGGCCTCGCTGGTCAATTTTTTTTATATGTAATAATGAAATTCTTTACTGTTTTAAAAAAAAGCTACAACAAATAAATGTTGCTTTCATTTCATCAGTAAAGAATTTTGCTTATTTTATATTAAAAAACAGACTTGTGAGGTCCCGCACTCGTCTGAAAATTAACAAATAAAATTTTGGTTGGAACTCATTTTCATTCTATGTAGAATCAATGAACATTTGAAGTAATTTATTGAAGATCACATAAACAGTACAACCCCAATAGCTGAGTTCCCTTGAAGGGAAAGCTGCTAAAAGGTACATACAAATCTTTTGTAGCTCTAATAGGTACAGAGTAATTTACATTTGTTGTACACCCCCCCCCCTTTAAACCCCTCCTAGCGAATTTTGATGGAAAGAGAATTGCACAATCAGAAAATACAATAGTTCCAAATATCAAATTCCAACATTTTAAGGCTAGCTGTTTTTGAGTCACGTGTGACACGTACATACGCCACACCAAAACTAAGTCAAAATTGATAACTGTTGGAATCTGAAAATTGAAATTTAACAACGTTACAATACTTTCTTTACTTTGTATAAGGAAGTAAAAGTTAATTTTAAAAAGTTCATTATTTCTTGAAGAGAATGGCTTGTTTTAAATCATAACTCTTTTAGAGTATAAAAACCTAACAAGACAAACAATGATCAATCTATCCGCTATTAAAGGGTTATATATCATTTTCGGAAGTATTTTTTCAGAATTAATGAACACAAATAGTGTGAATGGCCTCATACTTGTTCATATTTATAAGAGTACAAGAGCATACCAATAATCGGCATTTTACATATAATATGGAAAAAATTTATTGGGTCTCTGGCATGGATTTTCATCAAGCAATGACTGTAACTCTCCTTCTCAAAATCACCGCTTTTAAAGAAATCAAACCATTTCCCAAACGCGTTCCACTCAAGCATGCTCTCCATAAACATCCGATGGCTTTCGGCAGCGCTTTTCTTCATGTTAAAGTAATGAAGAAAAAATCCTCGTGAAAAACACTTATCCGATACGAATTTAGATATATTTGATAAAGTTAGTTATTTACACTTCAACCGAATGACTTGCACTAAAAAAAAAAAAAGCCTATTGAAAGTCGGATTATACAAGGTCATGCAACAATTGGAAAATCCCACTAGTAGCACCATCAATGAGGAAATGCTACGATTTATTTCATGTACCCACTGATATGAAAAAAGTCTGTCACGCAGGGGCTGTGTAAACTAAGCAGATTTTACATGGGAAGGTTTACAACAGATAAATCTATATACTGGTAACACCACCGTGGATGTTAAGCGAATAAATACAAATGGTAATACATCTTTCAGTCAATTTATAAGTTAATAATATATACAACGGAAAGCGTTTGAATTATAAACAAACAGGGCAGCCAACATCGCAGCACTGAATAGATAAAATTATTCTAAACTAGAAAGAAGAACAATGAATGAAATATATCTGAATATAACAAATTAATTTTATTAAAAACTATTTACTACAGATAGTGCAGTAATTTGTAATGAATCAGAATAATATTTATCTCAATCACTCAGATTTTAATAATCCAGGAACAAAAGAAGGAGGAAGGGGGTCAACAAAACGTATTTATATATATCTCACAAAGTAAAAGTTAAATGAAAACAATATTTAGTATTTAACTTTGTAAAGCAGTGGTTCATTATATAACAGCTTATTATTAATATAGCACGAGTAGGAGTGGGGGTTTACTGAAAGCGGAAAACTATAAAATAAAAATATCTCGGTTAATACTTATTATAAGGAAAATATGTACAGAACAACATTTCTAAATCATTATATTCTCATTAAGATTGGTTCTATACAATTTTTCGATCCAACATATAGTAACAGAGATATTTCAAAAATCCTCCCCTCTAACCCCCCCCCCCAACCGGTCCAATTTCAGCCATTAATGAACTTGATCTTTCTTTTTACATAAAACGATTAAATACCAAGTTTGGTAGCAATGAAATAAGATGGAGCGGTAACAGATATATATATATATATATACAATTTTAAACGGACCTCATTTTCGTTATTTCCTAGGTAGGATCGATGGGCATTTGAAAAAACTTTTTGAAAATCGCATCATGAGAACAACCTCAATGGCTGATTTCCCTTAGGGGAAATCTACTAAAATAGATACCATAAAAGGGATAACTTATTAATCAATATTTAGAAAGTTATTTATTTGTATGAAAAATGCATTGATACTTGAAATACTATCTATTTTTAACTATAACCATATATTTAGAATATAGGACGAACTATTTTAAAGAGCCAAGTATTCCAATATGAAGGGAATTAAATAATACAAGTAATAAAAGCCATATTATTGTAGATGCAGTATATTATATTACGGTTCATATTCCATAGAAAAGTATGTATTAATTTCATCAAATATAAAGCAAAACTTGAACTGTTAGCAAGAAAGAATTGAAAACTTACAATTAATAATAAAATTGATAGAAGTCACTAACGTGAAAAGAAATAATTAAAATTGTATGTGAATTATTTATCTTAAACTAAGGACCATGCCAAATCTTTAGTGCAGACGGTGCTAATAACCTATAGCTGTTGAGCACCTCAAACCCTTAATCCTAATTCTGGAGGGAACTGTCTTTAATTTCCTGTAAAGACACAAAATCTCACGATGTTTAAGCTACAAATAAACACTTAGCACGATGAGGATAATTTTAAACCACACACATATCAATGATTGTACAGAGATGTGCAATAGAATAACAATCGAATATATAAAAGCAAAGCAGGTTGGCCATATTAAATAAACTGTTTGCCAAGCTCTCTCAGACTCATTAATTAAAATATCATGAGAAGGCTACTTCTGACGACCCTGCTTCGCCAAACCGACTTTAAAAAGCTAATCAAAAAAAAAAAATACAAGTTCAGAACTAATTATTTTATGAGGTTATCAGTTTGAAACTCACTTACTTAAGCACTTCATGTTTGGATTAAAATCAGTAGCTTAGGGCTGGCAATAACTCACTCTATTTGTTGATACTCTGAATCAAATATTTAAAAAAACAAACAAACAAACATGTCGGCTAAAATTATAAACAATGAGACATCTTCTGTCTCAAACAATAAGAAATAAACACTGTACAAAAAAGGCGGGAAAAGATTATAATGGGACCCGAATAAATCTTAAATTTGAAAAAATAAAAATCAAAACTATACTCAAAGATATAAAAAAAAATGTGAAATTCTGTTCAAGCTCCATCGTCAAACAGTTAAGTATACTATGCTAGAGAATTAGAACAACAAAACAAAGAAAATTTACACATATATATAATTTTGGTACCAAAGAGTGCAAGGATATCAAAATGTATAAAACAGGAAATATTCATTTTTAGTCATTACACAAACCCATGCCTCATGCTCAACACATATACAAACTGTCCTGCTTTCAAGTTCATTCGACCTAAAGCTTAATTCTTATCTTGGAATGTAAAACACACACAAGATAAGCCAAGGGATTAGTGGGATGAAAACGGATAAACAAGTATACAAAACAGCGTGGAGAGTAGATAGAATATGTTACACATAAAGTTCATCGAAGAGTTATAAGGCTTATTGAAACACTAATATAATGTTAGCTGAGGGAAAAGAAGAAAGTATACACAGGACATAGGATTAAGACATGATGCCGGTAGAGGCATATAGACAATATTGGGCCGGCGGAACGTTTTAACACTCTCATTGAATAAAGGCAATACTTACTTGACTTCGGCGGCTTTGTCGCTCATCTTGAAACGGTAAGTTTGGTAAAAGAGTGAAAAGAACGGGAGAGCGGTTGAGGAATGAACCTAATAGCGTGGCTTCACCGGCCAAGTAGAGTGAGTCAGAGCTGAGAGGTCTCGGAGCAGGATGGCGCCACTTTATACACCTACTTCCATGCTCAATCTCATACCTCATTTCCTCTCACGTCACAACCACTACCAACTCTACATTTACTTTTTTTTAGAACATTTCCAACAAGTGCTGGGTTCCTTCTAACAAAATTTAAAAAAAGTCCGTCACGCAGGGGCTGCGAAAACTAAGCAGACTTCCCACGTGAAGTTTTACAATAGAGAAATCTGCAAATTGCTAACGCTTAACACCACCGTGAGTAAATACAAACGGTAATGAGAAATCTTTCAGTTAATTTTAATAAGCTCCCAACAGAAACGGCTTCTTTATTGTAAATTATAGATCTGCCAGACACTCAGAGCTGAACAGATAGATAGACATATTCTTCACCGGTAAGTAAAACAATTGCTGATATATATCTGAATATAACACATTAACTTTATTGTATTTTTTACTCGCCAAACTAAGAATTTTTAAAAGTGATTATTGACCAAAGGCATAGCAGTAACCAAAGTATTTTTTTTTTAGTTTTAAGATGTAAACATAAATTATCTGGAATAAAATTTATGGTTTTGGCTAATATTTTTAAAATTGCCTAAAAGGTAAAATCCAGATTACGATGAACGAATCAATTGATTTAAACTTCTTATCCATTCTAAAAACTCTATTACTCCCTCTAATTATAAATTACAAAATAATAGGCTTTGTTTATAATATTGCATTGATCGCCACTTAAAACTAATTTTATTTTACAGGTGCAGTGTCTGAAAACAAATTTGAACTGTGCAGTGTTGGCAAAGAAAACAACTATGCTTTTACTGTTTATTGAGCAATACTATAAATCGAAGATATTATTTTGCCATTAGAGAAAATAATAGAGGTTTTGGAATAAATAAGGAGTTTAAATCAATTGATTTTATACGATCCATTCACAACATAACCTGGATTGTATGTTTTACGCAATTTTAAAAATATCAGTAAGTAAAATAAAAAGATTAATTTTATTCCAGATTATTTTAGTTTACTTCCTAAGGGTAACTTTAAAAAACAAGATTATTTTGATTGCTCCTATGCCTTCGGTCAATAAACACTTTTAAAAATTTCTGGTTTGGCGACTAAAAAATGTCTCAATATTTAAGTTTACCAAAGCATTACATAAAAATAAAAGGTAATATTGAACCACATATATTTTCCCTAAAATCGCCTCACTATTCTAAACATTTTGATGACGAAATTATTGCTTTATGTTAAATATTATAGAATTTATTGATTTTTCAATAAAATGACGTCACGAAAGGTCATGGCCTTGGACACGCCGCTTTAACCCTATTTTGCTAAATTTCAAAAATTCATAGCTTTAAAACTATTAAAGATAATTTTTTTTAACTTTACATAGATTATAAGGATGGTCAAATAAACGAATGAAAAAAATTTCAATCAAAACTTCGGTATTGGGTGACATGAACCTGAATGTAGTGGCCCATTTGTTTAATACTTATTTAATACATTTTTATTGAATGCAATAATTTAATACCCATTTGTCAAATAGGCTAAACTTCTAGTCTGATGTGATTTTATCTTGCTACTGCTTAATATTCTCTAAATCTTAAATATATTGACAATATTTGAATAGCTTCATTTTTAATGTTTAAACTATTTTTTAGATTACCTTTTGTAGTACATTTATATAATCATAAACTGGAATACTTCACAATTACGGTTTATCTACGTCACATTTATCTTGTCATATATCAGCTTGTAGTCAAAACTACAAAATTCTTTGTGCATGTAACTGTCATGGAGTACTATTTCTGACCAGAATTTCAGATCTTTATATTATGACCCATCGGAGATATTAACCACTGAAAATGAAAATTTTGAATACTTGAAATTTGTTTCAAGAAATAGGGTGCGAGCCAGAGCCATTCATTTTGGTGTAAAAATAGACACACTTCCTAACTATGTGTAAAAAAAAAAACATGCATACCCTAATCCTTCTCATAAAAACCGAAAAATTGCATTAGAAATATGAAAACATAGCTTTTAATTTCCCCCCTAAAACCTACATTTGGGTAAAAAGTGTTTATTTTCTGAATAATTTTGTTTTTGTCCCATAGTGATAAGACAAATAGTTTAGGAATTATAGGTGTTGGCGTAAACGCTTGGATTTAGCAATTCAACAAACAAATATGGCCGCCATTCAAAAACTATTAGCAGTAAAATTTGTAAAATAATGATTTTCAAATTTCAATATGTTGTTGTTTGTTGTATAGGGTTTAAGGGCGAAAAACTACCAGGTTATCATCGCCCTGTAATATTTATAATTCACATTTTTTATGTGTTTCAATATGTAACATGGGTATTGTTAAAATAAAAAATCATATTTTTTAAAAATAGTGAAGCATCCCTGGCCCTCTTCAGATATTTATTATACAAGTTATGTAATCTCCTCCGTCCGCAGGCACTAACCCTAGTTTACTAAACTACTGAATGAAATGTATTTATTTCAATTAAATGTTGACCTAAGGTAGTATGATAAAAAATGTAGTAATATTATGTCAATTAATTTCTTTATATATTATTAAAAACATATATTATTATATAATACACCCGTTAAAAAATTAGCTCAAATTCCATGAATACATTTGAAAACATCTATCAACTTAATAATCATATATAATAAATTAATTTCGCTAACAATATAGATACCATCCTAAGTATTAAAATACATTTTCACATTAATTGACATTCTTTTTTAATATTCATAAATTTATTTAAGGAATTTGTATATAATAAATTACTTTCGGTAACAATATAAATACCTTCCAGGGAAGCTAGCTGGTAGAGGAAAGAATCAAAATAAAATATAAATACCATCCTAATTATATATAATACATTTTCAAATTAACTGACATGCTTTTTTTATTAGTCATAAATTTATTAAAGGAAGTTATATATAATAAATTACTTTCGGTAACAATATAAATGCCTTCCAGGGAAGCTAGTTGGTAGAGGAAAGAATCAAAATGAAATATAAATACTATCCTTATTATATAAAATACATTTTCAAATTAACTGAAATGCTTTTTTATTAGTCATAAATTTATTAAAGGAAAACATGCTTTATAAATCATAAGAAACTTGCCCTCCTTCCTTAAAGAGACAATTTACCTGAAAATAAATTGTTCGTTAATCAATTTTCATGACAAATAGTTTTTAGTTTTATTTATTTAATAGTTTAACATTTTTGACAGTTTTATCTTGTGTATAAAACATCCTTCAGATATTAAGCACTTTAATTCATTTTTGAACCAACATTAGAGGAGTGCGTTAAAGAGTTTGACTCTCGGAGGAAGATCACTCTATTGTACAAAAAAAAAAAAAAAAGAATCACGTTACGCAGGGGCTGTGTTAAGCAGATTCCTCATGTTCGTCATGTATTTGCATTTGTCTCAAATCGTAAAAGTTCAATGAGAACAATATTTGGTATTTAAGCTTCGAATAATGTGTTTTATAATATAACAGCTTATTGTAATAATGACATGAGTAGGATTAGGGGTTTACCGAAGGCTAAAAACAAAAGAAATCCAAACATCTTGGCTAATAATCAAGATAATGAAAAAGCGCACATAACAACATTTATAGAACATTAAATTTTCAATAAGATTGGTTTTATACAATTTTATGACCCGGCGCATAATAACGAAGATATCCCCTCATTCCCACTGGTCCGATATGAGCTGTTAACGAACTTGATTTTCTTTTATACATAAAACGTGTAAATACTTGTCGGTAGTCTATTCCTCATTAGAAATTGCGATGTGTTTTACAAACTCCTATCCAATTGTTTTCTTATATATCGGTTACTCAACACTTGCTGAAGGACACTTGCTGAGTTTGACAATATTGTCATCGAGATGAGAATTCAACTCTTTAGATTTGTGACCCATTTCCCTTAAATTATCTTTTAACGCTGAACTGAACCAGCTAAACAATAAAGAAAATGCTCCAAACCCCACCACAATCACCGGATCTTGACCCAATCGAACATTTATGGGCCCTATTGGAGTTATAAATCCGAAATCAGAGACGTAGTTCATGTTTATTAATTGCTTATTAAGTGTGTGACTAATTTTTTTTTTGCCTTTAAAAAATTAAATGATTAAAAATGTTATATTTATTTCTAATTTTTGCAAACGAATAAAATTAATGAGAAATGTTGTTGCGTGTCGCTTTCTGACGTTATCTCAAGTTAAAAAATTTATAAAAAGTATTTTTGGCAATAAACTAAGTGTATAAATAATTTGTTTACCCACTGTGTGTGTCTGTATATATATATAATTTTGAATGGACCTCATTTTCGTAATTTCCTAGGTAGAAGTTTGAAGAAATTTTTCGAAAATCTCATCACGAGTACAACCTCAATAGCTGATTTCACTTAAGGAAAATCTGCTAAAACGGTTTGATTCGTTTAGATAAAAATTGAAAAAACGTTTCTTTTTATTTGAAAATGCTCCATAAAATGTTGTGTTTTTAGAAATGAGTTAATGTCATATCTTTATAATATGGAGTGCCGTTTTATTATTAGCAAATGTCCACCTATAGCATTTGCACAATTTTGAAAAGGTGGTGCTAAATAATGACTGAATCCTTCAGTCGAAGGGTTCTGGTCTTGATGTTGTCTGACTACAACTAGAGATGCTCTCATGTTGCGAATAAACTCATTCACCACATAATTCTGTATATAAACTCAATTGCATTTGTTTAAATGGCCCTTTACATATCGATGAAACTGTTGTTAAAAAAGAACTACTCGTATGTGAACGTCACTTTGACTGCTAACTCCTAAACTTTTAGGGGCGGATTGTTTATTCTGTCAAGTGTGCAATACTCTTTGGATTTGTTTATGTTTTAACTGGTTTGTGATAGTTGAGTCCTGCCTGGGAGTGTTTTCCCCCTCTGGGCCTAAGGGAAATTATGTTCATTTTTCATAAAATGAAAATTAATAAATCATCTTTGCCTCTCAATTTATCCAGGTGAGCCAGTGTTTATATATGTCAAGAGATCCAGAGTCTTACTTTCTAAACTTAGCCTTTGCCATTTCTATCAGTTATTTACATAAAGTAATATTGAATATATTTTTGAAAGAGAAATATCTCACATTATTTGTTAATTAGTGTAAATATAGGAACCATGTTTTTGATGATATTTCTTTTTTTGTCTTATTCCTCAGTTCTGTTTTCATCATTATTCTATGCTTTGTATTGTCGAATGACTGATCATACGTCGAAATGCTACATTTGTGCGTCGATATAAATATCCTGTGGTATTCATGTTTAGCCTCTTATTCCTGTGGCACTTCTCATGTAGAACTTTACGAATACTAATAAATAACACAATACAACATATAAATTTATATTTCAAGCTTGGGATATTATTAATACACAAATACTTGACAATATTATGCATTAGATAATATGTGCATTCACAAAGCAACAATTGGTCACCACCGCCCAAACAACTTTGTGTTTTGTAAAGAACTATTTTAAATTATTAATTTACAACTTAATGCTGTTTGCATAACATTATGACAAAACTAATAACTTCATATTAATTACTTTTTGCTATTTCTGTATTATCTGGAGTTTGCCATTATGACTTATTTCTGATTCACTCAAAATTTTTTTTTTTTCATTTTTACAATTTTGTAATATTTCTGTTTATTACTCCTTAGTTTTGTTTTCATAATTATTCTGTGTTTTGTATTGTCGAACGACTGATACCTTGAAATGCTATATTTCTGTGTTGATACACTCAACCGCAAAAAAAAACCGGACACTTAGATTTAGTCTTATAATTTTGTTAAATACTTAATATATATGTATATTAATCTTTTTAATTAAAATAATTGGTTAATCTATAGGTTATTTAAACAAAATCTGCCAAAAGTGAATAATTTTTATTGATTATTTACAAAAAAATACAAAATAAAAAAAAAGAAAAAGATAAATTAACACATTTAAAAAAAAAAAATATTCTTCATTTTTATTACAGTGAATGGTAGACTTCGCTACCCCAAGCGTTTCGGCAATGTAACGTAAGCTCCGGCCTTCCATCTAAGTTTGAAAGACCCATTATTCTGGACCGAAATAAAAATAAAACATTAATTAAAGAAAATGCTTGGTTAATAATTAAAGATGTTTAAATATGCGAAAAACTACTTACAGTTTAGAATAGATCAAGTTCACGACAAATAAATCTAATCTGAGTTTTATCTAATTGTTTACTAATCCTGAAGGGATTAGTTCAATGGACTTAGACTCTAAATTCTCTGTAATAACTAGAATACCCACATAAAGAAAATTGCTGAAAATTAGCTTTTAATACGACAAAAATGAAGTGTCCGGTTTTTTTTTGCGGTTGAGTATATAAATATCCTGTTGTTATTCATGTTTAGCTTCCTACTCCTGGGGCACTTCTCATGTAGAACTTTACAAATACTTATAAATAACACAAAACAACATATCGATTTATATTTCAAGCTCGAGACATTATTAATACACAAATACTTGGCAATGTTATAATATATTATACATTAGATAATATGTGTATTCACATAGCAACAATTGGTCACCACTGCACGAATGACTTTAGGTTTTTTAAAGAACTAATCTAAATTACTGATTTACAACTGAATACTGTTTGCATAACAACACATCTCTGCATAGCATTATGACAAAACTATTACCTTCATATCAATTATTTGTTGCTATTTCTATATTATCTAGAGTTTGATTTTTTTCTGATTCACTCAAAATTTGTTTTTTCATTTTAACAATTAGTGAAAGTAATGGGATATTTTAACCTATATTTTTTTAATTATGGATGAGGTCACTTTCGAATGATCTTTTGATAGAGTTTTAAATTGAATATTTTCTCCTTAACTGTAAAACATAAATTGAGACGAATGTTCCTTTATTGCAATTAAAATGATATTTGAAGGGATACTTTAAGGTAACTAACTGTTTGAATAGTCAATCCTTAGACAATATGCAGCTTCAACAAAAGGGGTTCTTGAAAAATGATAATATAGAAGTTTTGAAAGCAGCAAGAATGTTATATTGATGCTGCTTATGATCAGACTAACTTATAGGTAAGTGCTCCACCAAACCATTTGTTGCCCATGAAATTTAAAATTAGGTTTTTGAAAAAATTTGTAAGATTACAATTTGGACCATTTTCATTATTACAATGAAGAGATTCAATAAATTAAATCCGATTAAATTATTATAGTTGTTATTATTTAGTCTATCAAAGGTAAATAAAAATGTGGAAATTCTCTAAAATCCAACTACTATTTTTTATTTTTTCTAATCATCCACTTTGGGGTTGGTTGAATCAATTATTTTCCCGTGCATGTGCTTTCTTGCACTTGCTCCGATATTCCTTCATTCTCTCTCATGTTGCCTTTCTCCTCTTCATTCATCATTCCTCTTATAGCTTTACATTTATCTTGAAATTTTATGTTTTCATCTTTAAAAACTATCTTAAATGTACACTATTATAAAATTATATTCTCTGTAATATCTGAGCCATTTAAATGAAGATGAACCAATTACACTATGTTTTTGAAAAAGTTGGATATTTGTTTTGTAAATCTACTTTTATCCATTCTCAATATGTGACCATGAAGCTTATGTTCTTTTTAGCAGATTTCCCCTAAGGGACATACTCATGACGCAATTTTCGATAAATTTCTTCAAATGTCCATCAATCCTACCCAGGAGATGATGAAAATGAGGTCCGTTCAAAATTATTTATATATGTATATATATATATATATATATATATATATATATTTGTCTGTTAACGCTCTAGCGGTCGAAATTTTTGTTTGATCGTTACCAAACTCGATATTTAATCGTTTTATGTAAATGAAATCGGACCAGTGGGAGGGGGGATTTTCTAAAATTCAAAATATCTTCGTTATTATGCGTCGGATCGAAATATTGTATAGAACCAATCTTATGGCAAATTAAATTTACTATAAATGATGACATATACATTTATTCTCTATCTTGAATATTAACCGAGATATTTGCATTTTTATTAAGTGTGTGTCTGAGTTGAGATCGGCTGAAGTTGGTTCTATTCGGGACTTTCCGCCGAAAGCTAGTTCGGCCGTTTCCTTAACTGATCGGCTCTCGTGAAATTGGTATAGAGACTCGTTACTACTACTGTTATTAGTAGGCAGATTTATATATTGTAAAACTTCAGGTAGGAAATCTGCTTAGTTTACTCAGACTTTTTTAATAGTATCTAAAAGTGGCTCAATTATTTGATAAAGAGTATGGTTTGGAATCAAATTCAGTTCATTATTTTTAAATTTTGGCCCTAACATTTTCCTTTCTTTATATTTTAAATACAAGTATTCCATTATTTTTTAAAGCTATAGTTTCTGCTGCTTCTGGTTTTATAACTGTTCTTTACTGTCTAAATATTCAATTCCACAATAGTGATTTTTATTATTGGTATTTTTAGTCAACTTAAAAGCTGTTTCTATTTTTTTTTTTTTTTTTGTAGATTCCATTGCTTATTCAATATATAGAGGTTTAGATAAATCCAAGTTCATTTTTTTGTTTATTATGTATTTCCTGAGATTGACAATCTTGAGCAATTTTTCTTTAGAAAAAGTAGCTACTGTAGTTGGTCAAATGACACAACTATATAAAAATTCCTTGACATTTTCACATCTGGGTTGCAGCAAAGTGTCAGTGTAAGAGTAAATATAATGTTTATGTATTTGTGAACATGTTGTTGAATCATTTATAATTTCATTAGCAGGAGTTCAGATTCTTATTTTATTTAACTAATGAAGCTCATAATGTAATTTTATTTAAACATATCTTTATTTATTTACTTATCTTGATTTCTTTATTCATTACTTATGTTATTTTTTGTTAGTGTTATTCCAAGTCCATAACTTGGTTTTACTAATGATTTGTTTAAAGAAGTTGTTGTTGTACTTGGAACTTACAGTACTTGCTCCGCTGTATAGCTTAATTACAAGATAACCTGGTTTTATTTAAATTTCTGCTATTTGTCTATATCCATTATGTCAGATCGTTGACATTAATATGATTTGAAACTGAAATATTGGGTACTTGATTTAGTTCATAGTGTTTTCTCATAAATGGCGATACTAGTAGAGTTTTCTGATTGTGTCCAATGCTACAAGATTTGGCTGAATCATTGGGAGTTGACTTTCTGAAAGTCAGTAATGATCCAAATGCAATGCTAATCTCAATTTTCTAATTAATTAGCTATCAATTAATTCAAATACCCAATATATTGCCTATGTTCTAGGCCCTTAGAAAAACTGTCAATAATTACACTGCTGTTACATGACGGACTTTTTAAAATTGTTTTTTTACATTCATTCTTTACTTCTTTCACATCACATTTCATTTTGATCTTTAGGTAGTCAAATTTCTTCTCAATTTCTTAATGCTTGACATTAGTTTCTTTCATTCTTAGAGAAACTGATAACCCCAAGGTCATACACAACCCTCAATAATAAACTTAGTATTTTACATAGTATATGTCTACTAACTTTAATATATATTTTTTCAACGTTCAACTATTTATTTAGAGTTAAAATATTTAGTGTACATACAAAATAATTAAAAAGCACAAATTTGTTGTAAATAAAAATATTTATGAAATTAGCAATATTGCCTGCATTCTTAAGTTCATAGTTATTTTAACTTTGCTGTTTATAATGATTGCATTTTCACACATTATAGTCAAATTTGTAAAAATAAGAGCAGACTAATCTATTTTGTATTTAAACATAAAGACATTTTTGTTCTAACAAACTTATTTTTATTGTTGGCAAATTTTCCTCTTTATCTTCTTTTTTATTTATTCTGATTTATTGTCTCTTTGAAATCAAGTTTGTGCTTATTTTTCAGAGTGTGAGCAATAAGTGCTATTACCTTTGTCTTTTACATTTTATGCTCTTTTTCTTTTTATTCTCTATCCAAACCAAACAATTTATGGAATTGATATTACTTTTATTTTATTTTTAAGTTGGTCACTAATTAAAATCGTTTATAGTATTTTTCACTACAATCTTTTACTAGAGAACATAATTAAATTTATTTGTTTAAAGATTGGACTTCCAGTAAGATATTATGGAAGTTTATATGACAAACCAAAATTAAGTCATATAAAATGACAATATCTTGTAATATACTTTGTATTTATAATATTTAAAATTTTCATAAACTAGTTCAGCATGACTAAGAAAACGTTAGCATAAAATACCATAACACGGTGAATACCACAAGTACTCAATAAGCACTGAAGACATCTTGTTCAATTAGGCCAAATACAGGGTGATACAATAATTTTTTCTTTTTTTAATAAAGTGTTGTTCATATTTTTTTGGCGTACTTAAATTACTGTTTCTGTGACAAGAACCAGTCATAGTGTTCTAGACCAATCCAACCAAGTGACTATTATGTTCTCTAGAATATAACAAAAATATTTAGTAATTTTATAACAATTTTTCTTTTTTACTTCCTTTTAAGACGTTAAGCAATTATGGTAGTCATGGAAAATTTGGGTATTTAGATTTCAATAGAACTATCTGTTTTGACCCTCATTGAACCCATTTGATTTGTTTCAGTGTGGCACTAGTTTTTATGTACTTAACTTGCATAAGTCAAAAATGACAAATTTTAGAAAGTTGAAATTTCACAACTAAAACTGTAAGATCTAGAACCACCTCCTTTTTTTTTTTTTTTTTGAAAACAACTATTTGTTAAGGAGTGGTTAAAAGAGTATGAAAATAAAAAATGTAAAAACTGCCTCCAAACCTATTAGACATACTGAAGATTCTTTTGTATTAAAGATAGGAGATACAGATAGGACCTTTTTTGTGTATCAAAAAAAAGAATCTATATATTATGTCCTATGAATTTTTTGATATGATGTAGTTGAAATGGATATATTGTATATCACATTCACATGAAATAACTTTTGAGTTAAGTGCAAAATAAACAAAACAAACACTTCTTCATTTTATTTAATGGGAGTACAAGAAAGTCATATTGTGTCAACATCAGATTTTTTTTTTCTTCTTTTGCTTACCTAGGATCTTTTAAGAAAACAGTATTGGAAGCTATTCCAGAGTTTCGAAACTTAATCTGAATTAGATTTTAAGATACATATGATTAAAAAGAGGTTAAACTTAGTTATATATAATAATTTCACTTCATGTTTATTTCACATAGCACCTAAATTACAATAATATTAGTAGACGTTTAACACCAGTATTACTGTCATTAATCAAAAAAAAAAAAAAAAAAAAAGTGTAAAGTGTGAGAGTGAAATCTGTAGTTATAAACCCAACTTCATAAATTAAAGATTGTTATTTTGTCAATTAGTGCTGTTAATTAAAAATATTGGCATAGATTCATTAGCATTTAATGAACAAGCCATTCTTATTATATATATATATATATATATATATATATATATATATATATATATATATACACTCACACATTTTTTTTACTTTAATACTTTTGTGAATAGATTTTTTTATTCTTCATAATTCATCAAGATTACTAAATGTACTTATATTTATTGTTTATTTTGTTGTAGGTATTTGCACTAAAACAAGATGAACAAAATTAAGCCTCTTGCCAGGTAAATTTATGAAATGGCACGGAAGTTTGACATGGGGAAGTGTTTCAATGTATCAGTTGTTGGTCTCTCTGGGACAGAAAAAGAAAAAGGAGCTGTTGGAGTTGGAAAATCATGCCTTTGTAATAGATTTATACGTTTTTTAGCCGATGATTACAATGTAGATCATATATCTGTTTTAAGTCAGGTAATAAAAGTTATATAGCTTTTTTTAGTAGAATAAATTATTACAAGAATAAGCACTGCAAAAGTAGTAGTTGCATTTTACCAGTATATTATGTAAAACATGAGGATGTGGGTTGGGCAAACTAAACATCTCCTTTCTTTTGAATAGGTAATAGTTTTGATTATTTAATGTTAGGAAACAATTGGGCAGGAAATGCATTTGTTATTTTTTTTTTTTTTAAATTTCTCATACTTATACTCTCACTTAGTTTATTAATGAAGTTCTGGGAAACCCAATAGATTTCCTGACTTTTTGAATTCTTCATATTTTAAGTTAGTTTATCTCATGGCATAGTTCTTTAGATGTTTGCATAGATGAGCTATTCTTTCTGGTGTTATCTTGGTTCCATGTAGAAGGCCTTATTTGGATGTCATGTTGAATTTTTAATTGGAATATTTATTTTCATTTCATTTTTTGTTAACAAGTATCCCTCTTTTTTATTATATATTTGGCATTAATCTTTATTTTCCCATTTCAATTTTTTGTTGAATACAATGAATCTATATCTTATCTATATTTTTGTCATTTCATCTGCCTGTTATTGTACTATGGTAGTCTTTAAGTGGAATTTTTCTTTTCTTCTTCTTCTTTATTGTATTCAATGGCCTTATTATTGTATCTGAACAGGTGTTAAGTTAAAAGTCTTCTGTTTATATATTTCCATGCTTTCTAATATGTCTGCATCCTTTAGTGTTCCTGTTTAATAGTTTATTGCTCATTTCTATGCATGTTAGGTCATGACAGTTATTGTTTCGAGTGCTTGGTTAAATTGTAGCCACTCTTGTTCATTCTGAAGGAACGTATATACTCATTATATCTTGAGAAATAATATTAAATCATATAAGGAACAAGATCATTTCTATCGTTTGTCAGAAGCTCTTGGCTTATTAAACGACCTTCTCTATCTTTTTCTAACTTGCAGAAATTATTTTGAAGTTGTCACTGTGTGTGAATTGACTTAAAATCTTACTTCATTTGTAGTGTAGGCACAGTGTTAACTAATTTTTTTAAAAGTGTAATAAAAAAATAATATTTGTCTTGCTTATCACATAATGGGAATAGCTCAATTCTATCAGGACTTAACAGATGTTTTTAAGATTTTATTTTGAAATATACTTGTACAATATTTCTGACTGTTATACTACAGTTACTATTACAAAAAACTGGATTGCCATATTCACCAAATATTTTTGAACAGACACTCTGCAATGACATATTATCTTTTGTCATTTTAACTTAATCTCTAGCTAGCCAGCATGATTTGTGCCATGCTAACTGTGATAGAGGTGAGGGGATAATTAGCCACTTATACGGAAATTGTAGATCGTTCAATATATATTAAATTTTATTAGTGTCTAAAGATATACATTTCTAAAAGCACTATTTAAGTCTAATCAATTTTTGTAAAAAATTTTGCCTAAGACACACTGGGGACCACTCCCCAAAGACTTGAACTTGGTACTGACTATCTACCTTAGATTGTTTATTCTGAATGTATTTTATATTTCATGATATCTTACTTGTGCTTTCAATTTAGCTCTCTATTCCAAATTGTAATCATAATATTTCTATAATTAAGATTGTTAGTTATTGTTGAACTCGAGTGACATTTTCAACTTTACTAGTTCAAGTAGAGCTCAGAAAAAGTAAAACGTTTACTACATGTTTTGCACCCCCCCCCTTCCTCTTTTCTTTATGAGTTATTAAATTTAAACATAGAAGGTTAACATTGATTGATCAATGTTTCATTTAAGAGGAAGGATAGAAATTTTCGAAATTTAGTATGGAACATATGTTTTAATATGTGCTGATCACAGTATAAGTTTACTTAATTAAAGTATGTAACAATTTACTTCCCACAGAGGGAGGGGGAGATTGAACCCAATAATCTAAGAATAGTCTGAACTTTAGTTGGTAAAAATACTATTCAAACAAATTCTTTCATTAATAAATTATTATGTTCTTCTATAGAGTGATTTCAGCGGAAGAGTAGTTAACAATGACCATTTTCTTTATTGGGGCGATGTTTACAAAATATCTGATGAAGGAATTGATTTCCATTTTCAAGTTGTTGAACAAACAGAGTTTATCGATGATTCATCATTTCAAGCTTTTAAAGGTATGAAATATTTCTGTAGTTATTTTTAATATATTGCCTAACGTTTGTTCAGTTATTTTTATATTATTCATTACAATGTTTAAACATCTTTGCTGTTTAAAAAATATAATATGTAATATAAAAATAAGTGGTTATAATCTTCTATGATGAAGTCTATATTAGACTGATTGACGCCTCTATCTCTGTTGGGCTAATATAATAACATATATAAATTTATAACATATGCATTAATTTATAACATTATGTCTTAATAGCATTTTTTTTTAGGTCTGGGTGATTCTATTGTCCTTTGGTGCCTGATATTAACTAACTTTCTTTAGGGGACACTATGTCAAAAGTGTTTTAACATATGTGTGAGGGTTCTTTTTTTTTAGGAGCTAAATATTTGTTAGGGAATATGGAGAAGAAAAAAATTGCCTCCAACAAAAAATTGTTTCCAGCTCCTCTTAAACCCCATAATCAACTTATAAACTTACATAGCATTTAAAAAATAAATTGTGCAAGAAAAGAAAGATTGAATGTAAAAAAAAAAAAAAACAAAAAAAAAAAAAAAAAAAAAAAAAAACCCTTCTTCAGCATTCACTGTAATATTTCCTATTCTAATTAATTTATAGAGACATCGTATTACTACAATATAGTTATTTGCAATGTAGTTCTTTAGCCTTAAAACACATTATTATAAACTTAGCAACAATACTTAGTAATTTTTTCTATAATTTCTTTTACAGCTGGAAAGATGGAACCCTATGTTAAACGATGTGCCGCTACTAAGTTATCCTCTGCTGAGAAACTTATGTATATCTGTAAAAATCAGCTAGGTATGTATAATGTGCTAAGGTGGCTAAATCTTTATTAGATTAGGTCATTTAATCTGATTGGTTGATATATTATATACTGGAGCAAAATGGTCTCCAATTCAAGTAGTTTAGGGTTTATTGCCTCACATAATCTATGAAAGTTATGAAGGATTTTTCTTTCACATTTATTATTTTCAGTACAATAATAAATGGGAAAGAAAAATTTCTTTAGCTACAGAAGTGCTATTTACTCATTCAAAAATCATCTGTGATAGCAATCTCGGGAAAGTAGAGGATATTCACAAAACAAGAAGTGAAAAAGGAATTAATTATATCCGTTGAATGAAAATAAAATTTGTAAAGAACAGTCACATTTACAAAATAAATAACAACTTATTAACATTTTATGGTGGTTTCATATTTCATAAAAAATATGATGTGAATTATTTTTACTCGTATTAAATTAATTAAACAAAATGTTTTGCTGCACTTCATTTAAAAATATTTCATTTGAAAGTGATATACAATATCTCTGTTCCAATGCATTGAATAAAAAAATGCCATAGAACATAATTTATAGATCTTTTTATGATAAATAAACTGAGTGGACTCTATCGAAGGTTACTTCAAAGTTCTCACCCAATAATATGGAGCTTTTCATATGCTTCACCATAGTTTTCTTGGGCAAAAATACAAGAGGAAAATTGAAACTTCGACTATTCCCAGAGCATATTTAAAAGCATTTTGCAATTTATTTTATTTTATTTGACCTGATGTGTTAGACGAATCATTAGTATTTTTGTCAATAAAAATAAATAAACTCTAACCTTTGTCCCTCTATTTTATTATTTAATAATTTCCTTGATAATAACTTCTTCATGAAATTATCTTCGGTCTGTTAATAATCACAGATAAATTTCTTCAGTTAAAACTAATTTAGGTGGAATGTCCTATTTCAACAATTTTGATTTAATTTATATTACAGTTTTAACAACACTTCATTATTGTCACTACATTCTAGGCATTGAGAAGGAATATGAGCAAAAGGTGCTTCCAGATGGAAAGATCAGTATTGATGGATTCATTTGTGTTTTTGATGTTAGTGCTGTTCCAAACAGGCCTGTTGAAAAACAAGTTGATGCTGTGTGTTCTATGTTAAATAACATCATAAAAACTAAGAAGCCTGTAGTACTAGTAAGTAATTGTTTCTATTATATATTTAAGGGCAAATCACCTTCGATGTGGTGTCCATGAATAAATAAATAAATATTATATTTAATTTAGCATTGGAGTCAATATTCCCACAAGTGTTGCTACTCCTAGGGTTGCTAGTTGTTCATTGGAGAGTTGTACCTATAATATCATTATAGGATATTATAATCATATTCCAAATATTTTCAATAGCAATTCATATTCATTTGGTAAATGATAATATAAAACTGATTGTTAGATTAGGAAATTATTATAATTTATTAGGGGTTAACATAATATAAAAGTAATAGAATTTCTTAACAAGTAAATATTGTTAGTAGCAACAAATAAAGTGTGGAAGAATATATTATTAAAACAGAGTTCTATTTTATTGGTCTACCATTTTGTCAATGTAGGTTTTAATTCATTTTATATATAAATTATTATCTTATTTCTAGGTTACAACGAAAAATGATGATGCGAGTGACCTGTATGTTAAAGAAGTGGAGAAAATTGTGGCTAGAAAAGAGTATAAAGGTCTTATACCTGTGGTAGAAACCTCAGCTCATGAAAATATTAATGTTGACCTTGCATTTATTACATTAGCTCAATTAATTGATAGAAATAAAGGGAGAATCAAAATATGTTCTTATGCAGAAGCTGCTAGGACTAGACAAGAACACTTAAATACCACAACTGAAGCATTTCAGTCTTTAATACGCTCAGAGGTATGCTCTAACACTTTTTTTCCAGACTTTTATGTATTAATAAATTATAATTTTTATTTTATTATATTGTGATTACAATAAACACTCATTTAGCTTTACCTATTAAGATTACAGATCATCAATCTATATGGAACCAAACATACAAGAAATTCGCAAAGCATGATGAATTACTTAAATTCACTCAAGAATTCGGCAGTGCAAATACCCAACGAATATTTCGCCGTCATGTGAAGAAACTCAAAGATGAGCATTTTGCCAAAAAAGTCCGAAGTTACATGGAAGTTCTTCCTGAGGTTCTTCAAGAAATGATTCCTGATATTTCTCTTCTTCAGGATTGGTTAGTTCCATTATTTTATTATGTTAAGATGCTTTTGAAAATTTAAAATTTTCCCTCTCCATTCCTTTTTATGATTATTTTCATAAATATCAACCTGTTCTGTTATACAAATATGTGTTTGTGTGTTTATATATATATCAAATAGCATCTGCTTTGTACACTAATACTACGTATTTGTAACCTTATTTTCAGTGATTGGCCTGTTGTTTTACAACACATAAAAGAACACCCTGATTTCAACAATTACTTCTATAAATCAGGTGAAGATGTTTCTTGGAATGAGAGTGATTGGACTGAGAACCGTGAAAGAAGATTACCTGCAGATATCTTGGAGACTGGAGAAGCCGAAACAGCTTTTAAAACGCACGTTCTTTCTATTCAGCAAGAGCAAAAAAAGTCAGAGTAAGTAGATTTCTTATATTGTTAAATCGGTGCATTATAAGTGTTTTTCAAATGCTCAGAATACTGAACAAAAAAATTGATGTGGTCTCCATATGACTTCCTTGTACTCTTATTGACAAGACAATGCTTCATGATCAGAAGCGCCAATGATGAATTTGAATCAAGCATTGAAATACTTTTGCATGTGACTTCCTAGACATGATGTTGTCTGACTACTATATACATATGTGCATCATTAAGATAAGCACTGCATCACTTTGCTTCTTATGGAAATGGCCCATTGACTGGTTTGCATCAAAAGAGGAACAGTTTTTTTGGTATGCCATTCATAATTTGTCAAAGAGTTGAGAAAAATGTATAGTGATGGGCAATATTTCGAGTAAAATATTTTTTTATCATTTAAAAACATAATATCTAATGTTTTTTATTTTTTTTTTACAAGAATTACGGTTTTGTATTTAGACAACTAGTAGGCGACTTGCTAATGTTATGAAAGCTCTCTTTTTCTTTTATCAAAGGATGTTGGTTCTCGACTTGTGGTAAGACACTATTGAAAGGATTTATGTGGAAAAGGAGAGTTATTATGGATTCTGGCAAGGATACCATTTTAAACATTATAGAACTGTCTATTGTCTTAGTAACATTCACATATGAATGTAATGATAGCCGTTTTTAAAATTATAATATACAGATATGACTTATTTTATCTAACACACTGACGCCTGCACTTTGGTATTGTTAAAGAATTCCATTTGGAATGTTGTTGCTATAGTTGCATGGGAAGACCAAGGCAAAGATAATTTTTCATTTTTATCCTTCCAGATGTGAAAAATACAAAATAGCAAATTTCACCATACCTATTAGAGATAAAGTAAATTTGTATTGAATCTTTTTTCTTTTATCATATAAAAGCCTAAAAATGTTATAGGTAACATTTTTAGTCTTGTGCATAAATATATTTCTGATTTTATTTGTTGATCTCTCATACAATCCACACTAAGGAAAGTCACATATATTCACCACCTTTATTCATTCTACTCCGCTAAACAACTAAAATGTGTTTCATTCACATTATAAATTTTCATCAAAATATTTTAATTGGTAATGCAGTCAGAAATTTGCACAAGTTTGCTGTGACAAGTATTTTACTCATGGCAGTTGAAAGTTAAAAGAAATTCTAGTATTTAACCTAATAAAATTAATATAGTATCTCATGTAGGTCATGTACATTCCATTCATATCATTTTTACAGATGGAAAAAGCAATTCAAACAGTTATTGGAAGATACTGGCTACGTAACTCCAGGAAAGCTACTTTCAGAAATCAGAGTTCTTTTTATGGGTAGAGAATGTTTTGAAAACCTTTCTGAACAAGAATGTCAACAGATTTATGATCGCCATCAGAAAGATATTGTTGACAAAGCTAAACATAATTTCCAGGTATTCATATTGAATTAGTCTGTGTGTGCAGCACGTGTGCATGAACGAGAGAGAGTACTCTTCTGAACGTCTGTGTAAATTATATTATCATTGTGTGTGAATGTCTATTCAGTTATGGGTTTATGAACCTTCAAGGATTTGATTAACTCCTTACTCAGCCAGACCTGAAAGTTTGTAATTTTGAGTGCCTGGGTATTATTTTCAGAGTGAGGTTCAAGGATAGCAGAATCCCTAAGCATTTAGAAAAGATAAGCAACATTACCCCAAAGCTAGAAAATAATGTCAATAAATGAAATTCTTTTAAATATGCCCAATAGCACACTAAAGGTTAAACCAAGCATATGCGTCTCCTTCTGAAAAAAAAGTCGTATCAGTCAGTAAAGGCTTATATTAAAAAAATGATAGGAAGCACATAAGATGATATTACAAGTTTCAAGAAAAGAAAGCATAAACAATTCAAGCCTTCAGAGAACATGAGGCACTGAGTGGTCCACTTCAAGGGGTCTTTTAAAGTAATAAACATTATTTCATAGAGAATAAATTGTTGTGCATGCTGATTGATTTATTGAACAAAATAGTCTAATATTTAATATTCAATAAAAGTTGATCTTGAATGATACTGGAATTGTCTTGAAATAACGTGATAAATTCTTAATTCTCATAGAATCACTAATAATAATAATAAAGTCTACCGAATGTTGGACTAATAATTAGATCTACCTTGAGCTAGGTAGATAGCTGTAATCTTTCTTTATAGTATTTCCCTCCTTAATACCTATAACTATGAATAGGACCATCGGAGGAATAGTATGTTTTATTAGCTCATGTCGGAATATCAGTGATATTTGTTTGTTGTTACTGGTAAATTAGTTCAATCATTAGGGTCATAAAATTCAAATTTTTTATAAGGTAATCTTTTCTTTTATGTATTTTAGGAACTGCTTCTGGAGAATGCTGACCTTTTCTATCATTTTAAAAGTATTGCTCCAACAGGCACTATTACTCAAGACGATATAAAAGAAATCACTGACGCATTAAAAGATGATTCCAGGTATTGAATATAGATTCATATCTAATATTAGTCTGTATACTTGCAAGCGAGGATTAGTATTTCTTTGTAAATACTATCCATCCTTGTTAGGTCTTTTAACAGTTTATTTCTGTGAATCCTACAGTTTGTGGTGCTGATATAAGTAAACAATGTTTTCCTCTTCATATTCACATTAACCAATATAATTATTGATAGATATAGTTTACACAAATCACTTGAAGAATTATTTGGTCCAAGAAACCCTTCTTTTATCTTGGTTTATATATATTTATATTTTATTAGTTTCAAATAATTTAATGTCAAACAGTTTTTGGAAATATGCAGTGTATTTATGAAACATTGATTTTAATTTCAGTCTTCTTTATGTTATATTTATCAATGGATATGAGTGAACATTTTAAAAAAATCTTCCTTAAAGTATTTCATGTATTACTCAAGCTTTCTTGACTGTTATGGGTTTGTAGTCTTCTAAAAAAGATTAAAGGTCAGTTAATTGCAAGAACAAAATATACTGAAATAAAAAATTATTTTTTTTTGTTGGCTCTAAAATGGCTAACTCAAATTCATAGTTGAAAAACGTTTCTAAATTTACATTTTGTTTTATCATCTCTATAATGTACTTTGGAAACAATAAATCTGAAGAAAGGAATTTGTAATTACAGTTTATAGAACATTTAATTATGAGGATTGTTCACTTTTTTTTCAACAGCTGAACCGCATTCCAAAAAAAAAAAAATAGAAATTAAATTATAATCTCATCTATCAAGGTTTAACTGTAGAAGTTTTAACTTGGCAGTGTATATAATTCATTGAATATTAATCATCAAGGAATTGGTTGTTTTTTTTTCCTTCTAAATTAACCTTGATGATGAAACTCCGTGATTAATGCCACTGATCAGAAATTCATTCTTCTTTTTAGGTACAAAGCTTTAGATCGTCTAGACCAGGACAGGAAGCTAATGCTTTTCCAGCATTTGGGATTTGTTCACTGTCCAATCAGAGAGCATTGTCCTGCTTTTCCTAATTGTATGGATGCCTTAATTGAGCGAATATTGTCTAATAAAATACACAGGTAACAGGAGATTCTACAATATTTTTTGTATTTATATTTTCCCATTTTAAGAGTATGCATTTGCTTCAATAGTTCATACTTGTTTTCCAATGGAAGAAATGCTTTCAATAGGGGTCGTATAAAAGATTTACGATGGCTCCGTGTGCCAGGAATTTAAAGGATCAGAAATGAACGACTTCTTGGAATAAAAACAAATTATTTTTCATATTTATTTAAGTAAACCAGCCATTGAATTCAGTTGCTTAAGTAAAAATATTTATAGTTATTGTTTAAACAATTTGTGTTTCTTTTTTAATTTATATTTAGAAATTGATAGTTCATGGTATTTATTGGGTACTTAAATTAGTTGGTAGTGCTACTAGTGGGGTTTTCCAATTAATAGCATGATTCCTTCTCTGCATAATCCTACTGCCATTGGGCTTTAGATTTTAGTGTAATTCATTCTGTTGAAGTGTAAATAACTAATCACTTCAATTTATCAAATATATCTAGCTTTATACCCGATAAAGTGTTTTTGTGTGGAGTTCTTCTTCATTACTTTAAAATGAAGAAAAGTTCTGCCAAAAGCCATCAAATTTTAGTGGATGTTTATAGAAAGCATGCTCTAGCTGAGCCATAAGTGGTTAGCCTGGTTTAATAGTGTTGATTATGAGAAGAATAGAGCCATTGAAGATTTGTGTGAAACGCTTCAAGATTTGACTGACTCATTGGGAGTTGATTTTTCAACAGTCAGAAAATGCCTTAAAGC
Source organism: Riptortus pedestris (assembly GCA_019009955.1). Taxonomy (NCBI): domain Eukaryota; kingdom Metazoa; phylum Arthropoda; class Insecta; order Hemiptera; family Alydidae; genus Riptortus; species Riptortus pedestris. Next base: position 5,268,030 of record CM032233.1, read on the forward strand.
CATGGCAATGATTCAAAAGCAGGAAAAACGTTAATTTTTAAAAAAAAGATTGCAACAAATTAAAATATCTTTGAAATAAAAACTCTTAAAAATCTTAATTTCACCAACTCTTTATTCATTATTTTGTAGATATAAGCAATAAGCATTGGAGTTATATCATATTGGAATATTGGACTGAAACAAGACTTAATCACATGTTTTTTTTTTTACTGTATTATCCAATAATATTTAACTCTCTTTAATATAAATACACTTTCTTATAAAGATATCAACCTTCTTCCAGGAGGGTCAGTTAAAAGTTTCTAGTTGTTGCAAATTTGTTTTATATCTTTAAATATTAAACTTCTAATTAATTTTTTTAGGACGTCTTGGAACCAAGGAATTCAATGGTCACTGAACGGAAGCAACAGCCAACTCAACCTTGTGATATTAGGAACAAATGGATTAGCTCAGGAATTTTCAACAGAGATGAAGGTTTTATTTTCATTATATATTTTATTACAGTTAGACCTGCATGGATTTTTAATTTAATATTAAATTATTAATTAACACTCTCTTTTTGCAAATAAGGCTAATTGGGATGAGTTATCTACAGATCACCACCTTTTTCTACCCAGGGTGGGACTAAGGATTTTATTTAGTGGATTTTGTCACTAAATAAATTCCTTTGCCCAGGCGGGAATCGAACTCACCACTCTAGGTTTACCATTTGAGATTAAGGCCAACACTTTAACTCGCATGACTAACCCCCAAATTTATATTGAAATTGGTCAAAACTAAAATATTTATTCAAAGAATTTTATATTACTTGAAAGAGAAAATGAAAGATGATTAACGAAAACCTTCTTTTTTTTTTGACACCATGTTAATTTCTCAATTAATCTAAATATGGACACATATTTTCAAATACTATTTATAATAGGATTCCTTTAAAACCTGTTTTACTATATCATAACCTGAAATATTGATGACTAAAGTCTAATAATTATTGCATATGCTCACTTTTTTTTCTAATTTGAATTTTGTATTATTGGTAACATATGTGCGTGCATACACACACACACACACACACACACACACACACACACACACACCACCTCATGCATGTATAAAAACATGTTTAAAGAGACTTTCCTAAATTATTAATTGCTCATTATATGGCTAACAAAAAAAATAAAATATTATTTTGCAGAACAGCATTATTGGGATTTTCAACAATGGTTGTCTCCTCCCATAAATGCAGGCATGATAATTGTACATGACATTATTATTTACTTATTTTAGCTACTTGTACATATTGTTATTATTATTATTTATTTATTAACATCAATTTTATGCTACCATGACTAATTTGGACAGGTTACCACCCTGTTCTAGCCTGGGTTTGGCTAAGGATTTTATTTTGTGAGTTTGTTACTAAAAAAATTCCTATCAAACCCATAGCACTAGATTTACCAAGTTTATTACGACCAACACCTCAACTTAAATGCTAACCTGAGACTGTTATACATATTATAAATATTAAATAAAGAGAAATACAGTGTAATATATTACAATATAATATCTTTATTCAACGTGTTTCATTTCAGGGTTTGTGTGAAGATGATGATATTGAAATTGAATACCATTTGTATACATTAGAAACAAGAATAATTGATGGTGATGTTAGTTTACCTCAGAACTCATTCCAGTCTTCTGAATTTTCTCCGCATGGTAAATTACTATTTTGGGTTGAAAATGTACAATTTATCGTTAATGCTATTCAAAATTATAATTTTATATAGACACATCTATATAAAGTCATCAAGCTATAAATGGTATCGTGGTGATTGTGCAACAGACCTACAAAGTAAAAATGAAAACATTGAACACCATTTTATCAATACCTCAAGGCACAAAGTCCATTAATGTTTAGTCTTGCATTTTTTACCAATTCTGAAACTGTATCAAATACACACCTGTTCCAAGTCTCATAAATATCTGAAATTGGTTCTTTCTTTATCACAGACAAAAAAAAACTCAATTAATTCTGTTCTGTACTACAAAACCTCAAACCTCTAAAAAATATCTCTACTAGACTTAAAAAGAATAAATTTAACACAACATATTTATTCTCTAAGATATTGATATAATGTTTCGTGATTACTATGCATAATTTGTATAAGTAATCATTACACTTATTTAAGTATGTTAAATAGTTTGTAAAACAGAGATTCATAGATAAGAATATACATATCTGTTCAGTGAAATTCATCTACAACAACTTAGCTGGGACGTCTTGAACACTTTGAGTATATCTGTTTGATAAGCATTCTAGCCCTATAGGCTAGGAGAGGACTAATTCATAATTACATTCTCTGCACATAATCAGTGCTTGGGCTAATGAAATGTGAAATGTATTTAGTTTTCTATATTTTTTTTTATTTTTTGTATCTAGTTTTGATACATTTATTTTTCATACTCAGCATAATTGATTTAGTATTTAGGCTATTATTTCTCAATATCTGTCCTTCATATTGAGGGCTGCGTAGTGAGTAGAAACACTATTTCTCTTGACTAGGAACCCCCCTCCCAGGTTTGAGGCTTGGGATGGGGTTTATTTAGTCATTTGGTTGCCAGACTTTAAGGTTAAACTTCCATCCATTCCTTCACTCAGCATGGGACAATTGAATAGCCATTAAACAAAAAAATAGTTATTTTTGGCCTGTAATGCCATCACAAACTGTGTCAAATGTCTCAAGCTAACTACTTGACCCCCTAACTACTTGATTTCTGAATTCTCAGTTTGATATTTTTTCCCTAGAAGACAAAATTTAATTACAAGAGAACCCGCCCAAATACTAGCCTGATATGATATATTAGTTAATTACATATTTTTGTTGCTGATATCGTAAGGAATGCATGATCATTTTTCTATTCTTCCTTTTGTTACTAATTAATTCAAAGTACTTCTAGTATGTATAAAGTGGAAGAATAGGCAGGATGAGCAGATGTTATTTTTATTTCTTGCTTGGCTGTCCTGGGATCCCTGACCTAAGTTTACCTAAATAAGTGTTTCAATTTGAATTGTAATGTTTCATTTTCAGTCATTATTAAAACAAAATTCAATCTGAAGTTTTCATTTCTCCAAAAAACTTTCTTTAACAGATGAGTTACTACGAGTATTTCATTTGCTTTAGATTTGGATTTGATTTACTGTTTGTTAATCACAAAGTGTAATATCTTTTTTTTTTTTGCTTTATTCATAAACACTCTTGAAATTATGAATTTGCCTAGGATAGTAACGTATGAAAAGTAATTTTTTCAAAATATATATTCTTTTAGACTTCCACTGTCTGTCATGATTATCAAAGTCTACAGGTATACTGTGTCTCATTTGAGATAACCTGAAGAAGCTATCAGGACGCCTAGCGATACATTGGTAGAAAATACCATGACAGCATTAATATCCAAATAGCTTATCTCTTTGGTTCATAGTATATAATGTTTTCATGTCCCATTTGATTTGGCTATGCCCAGTTTGCACTTATAATTTTTAAGCTGTAGCTACTAATGTTATTTGGTATTCTATTGACAAATAATTTTACAAGATTGCTTTATTTATTTTTCCAGGCTGTTTTTGTATATACTCAGATTCTGCTACCTTTGAATACATCAGAGAAAGTTTGGAAAAAACCTTAGTTTCCAATTTAGAAAAAGAAGATAGGTTACCATTCCAAGGACTTCCTATGGTAATGCTTTTTGTTGCTGAGCCACATTTGGAAGAGGAAGAAGTATTAAAATTACATGAAGAAGGACAGAATTTATCGGACAGGTACTTTTATTTTTTGTGAAAATTAATGTTGGAAATAAATGTTTTAGTTTGTTACAATTGATAATCTCTTTCCAAAAGGTCGCACGTGTGTGTGTTTTAGAGTTGTCATTGTCCTTCTTGTTATATAATTAAAGAGGAAACATATCCATCATATAATTCATTTAAGTAACCTGTAAACCGATTTTTTGTGTGTCCATTTTTCAAGGTTGGTGGTTACTAACGTTAACCTTTACTGGAGCAACTTTTTAAAACACTGTCTACCGCTGTGCACAATAGTTTAATAAATAAATAATGTTAACCTTTTACCCAAGAAATTAACAAATATAATTTAGTTGATTGTTAAGAAACATAAATTAAATCGTCATATTGAAGTAAATATAACTTCAAAAATTAATAAATATTAGACTTGGAATTATTCAATATTACTACTAAAATGTTCAAGATACTTATTGAGCTGAAATTAATGAAGAAGTCGATCTGTGCCTATGAAGAGGTCGTCGCTTTTGGGTTGCCTGGAAATCTAAGATACCTAAAATACTTACTGCTCCAATAAATTCCTAATACATTATACCCGAAAATCTCGAGACCTTCAATATTTCTTCTTCTTTTTTCTATGGATATTTATTTACTTATTGGTAAAGAAGTGAATTATTTACTAAAGTAGATACATTTGGATTATAAATATATTCCTTCTCCTCAAAAAGAATCATTTGAGTATGCATTGTCTTGTTTATTATTTTTATTCCTTGTTCCTTTTAAAAATATAATGAATAGGTAAATGGATATTTATTCATAGTTCAGTAACTTTAGTTTAAAAAAGAAAAAGGGTATTTGGGTAGTTTTAAGGCAAGTTTTATTTTTTTCTCACAGAATGCTTTGGCATGGTATGGTCATTCTAAATTTTATCTGAAAGTACCAAAATTTATGTTGTATGGCTCACCCTTTGTATATGAGATAGGGATTAGGGAAAACTCCCCTCAAGTATCTAGGCAGGGAGCTATCCTTTTGTTTATTATTTGAGTCAATTGAACACAAAACCAAGTCAAACAACCTTTTACGGTTTTTATTTTTTAAAAAATAAATTGTTTTTTTAATTTTATATGTACATTTTGTTGTAAATCATTATATAATGATACTTCATTCTGTAGTTTTATATATATAATTACAAAATAGCATATTAAATTCTGATTCCAATGTGTTAAATGTTTTAAGATTATCTGTTAAAAATAGATGTAGCACCCCTCAATCATCACAAATGCCATACATTGTGAAAGTTTTTTTTTTTTTTTGTTTTGTAACTGCATAATCTCCTAATACTTGTAAGGACTGTCATATGTATTTACTATTGCAATGATGACATAGTACAGGGTCATTAAAAAGAATGAACTGATTTCAAAGCTTTATGGTGCTTTACACCAACATCGCAGCAGAACACTCTGTGATGTGATGCTGGAAATGGAACATGATGATGATGATGATGACACAATAGAACTTCAACACCTGTTAAATACATGTGTCTTTATTGCAATCTTGTATTACTGTCTGTTAATAAGATATAGCTTAATGAAATCGGTTCATTCTTTTTGAAAGACCCTGTATTTTGTAAATATTATATTTTGATTTACTATATTGTTTTTTTTTCTGTTATTGTTCTTTGCTATTTTATATTTGTATTTCTAATTTATGGCAATTTAAAAAGTAATATAGATTTAAATTTGTATTATTACACTTGTCTTCTCCCTTATTATTATTATTATTTGTTCTAATAGATGTTTATTACACTTAGTACTGCTGCTTCTGAGGGTATAACTTCTGTTTTTCATTTTAGTTTACAGTGCTCGTTTGTTGATGTTTCTTTAGAAGATGAACTATATACCAGCGACAAATTCAATTCAAAATTAATTAAAAAGGCTTTAAGACTTCTTTTACAATGCATTCATGAGAGAGTTGGTGTTGGAAATGTTTATCAGTCAGTAGTGGATGGAATTGAGCCTGATATAAGGTAATGGATATATTCAATCTAGTTATATTAATTTGTTTCTACATTTTCTTGATTTCTTATTAAATAGTTGACCGGTATGTTTCATGTCTTTTAACGATCTAATGAATAATGGATCTCTTTAAATTTTCATTATAAATTATTATTTATTGGAAACTATTTTTGTCTTTGATGGGAATTCAATTGTAGATAATGATTCAAACATCTATATATTTTTTTCCCAAAATTTAATGAAGGACAATGCAGTTTAAAAGTTAAATTCGATTAAGTGATTTATTTCCTAGTTAATTTTAATTAAATTTACTAAGAAATATTTTACTGTTAGAGTGTATTGATACTTGTGCAAATAATAATATGAAGGTATATGATATACAATATAATGGTTTCTTATTGATTTAAATCTAAGAAAAAAAAAATATAAATTTGTTTTTTTTCCCTTTATATAATAAGAAACACCTTAATTGAAATTTTATAAATTGTAAACTGAGCCTAAATTTTGACATTCAAATAAATTTAAAAAAAAGAATAATATTTTAATCTAATCTTAAAAGTACTATAAAAAGAAAAATTTCAAAAATAGATATTCTAAATCATTAATCTGGAGCTGTATTTCAATATTGGTAAAGTTCTCCAATATTTATTTTTTGAATTGAATTTCATTTTAATGTTGGAAAGGAATAGTTAAAAAAAAATGATTGCTCTGTATTCACCACCATTCTCATAAAAACATAATAAAAAGTTGGCCCCAACAAAATATTTTCATTAATAAAATTTTAAATGATGAGAAGAAAAAAAAAATGATATACTCTAAAAATAATACACATGTAAAATTGAAAATAGTTCTTTCAGAAAAGCCCAGTAGTTTAAAATATTACTGAAAGTTAAAAATAAAATCAGATCCTGAAAAGGAGAGTGGCTTACTATTTGCAACATGAGAGAATAGATAGGCTACTGGCTGGTTGCAGGCTTTTCCTACATCAGGTTAAACGAGAGGGCAACCCAGTCATAGTATATAGATGACCAGCCTCACCTGGCTCGATCTCAAAGCTATCTATACTGAGACAGTACCACTCAAAGTGTTAAGAAATAAATGACCAGAACTAAAGTTAAAAAATACTTGAAGTGGCATTACTTGCTTCAATTAGTTAAATGTTTTTATAAGCCATTTATTTATTTTGTTACCTTTAATCTATATTTTCTGTTTAGAATCATCATGTGTTTATTCTGTGGTGATCCATACTCCGTTGAAAATGTTTTAACGCCTCTTCTGAGTCACCATTGTTGTTTCCTGAGCGGAGAAAGAAGCTTAATAATTGAAACATTCTTGGGCTCTTCAAAAAGAAAAGTGGAAGTTATTGTATCATCTTTCCACGGAGCAAATGCATTCCGTGAAGAACTCGTACATGGATTCATATTGGTCTATTCTACAAAAAGAAAAGCATCACTTGCAACATTAAAGTATGCTGAATTATTATATTCTGTTGCATTTTGCCGTTCAACCATATTAATATATTTTCTTTTAGTGGTTTATATTCTTATTGCATTCATAAAAGTATAACTTATAAAAAACGATGTTTTATTTTTTTTTTTTAAATCATTTATTTTAAATTGAATATTTTTATTTAAAACTCTTTGGATTGTCTTTGCTCTATTTATACTATTTAGAAATGTTACTCACACTAATGCATGACTACCAGTCACACATATTATTTCCAATGGATGATAAACTTACTGCTAAGTATGTACTGTCAATATTATTTAATTTTTTTAATAAATTAAAATGTAATCTAATTTCTTTTCAGTGCCTTTTCTATGAACATTCCAAATCTACCCATTCAAATTATGGCAGTTACTGATATTGGAGGAGTCAATGCATTTTTTACTGATGATTTGTGTCATTTATTGATAACTGAGGGGAATGCTACTGCTGATAGGCTACAAGCACATTTCACTACATCAAACTCATCCTTCCAACATAAGGGTAAATTTGAATGATTTATTTCTTACTATTGATTACCTATTTGGGTTTAAGATATTTTAAAAAAATTATTCAAGGGCCTGATGACTTGTTGAAATAAAATCACCATTAGACTTCCCAATGTATTTGCTTCCCTTACTTGAGAAATTTCTTTTGATGCAACATAAAGATGGCTCCCAACCCAAATATAAAGTGGTTTCATTATTTTAATTACCAAGATAACAGATTTGATACAGTATATTGACTATCAAAAAATGGAGGGGGAGGGGAGATGGCAAACAGTATTATATTGTGTCATTGATAAGTTCTGTTTTGAGAGAAATTCCTTTAATAGGTGTAGTTGGAAGAAATATGACAGAATAAAGGAAGATAGGTGAAGAAAATGTTTGCCAAATCTGAGTAACGTAAGGTTTGAGGCAAGTTTATTTTAGTTCCTTGTTCCATGGGCTTACAATAAGATTGCTTACAATTAAATCGAAGTTCTACCAGTCATAGAAAAATCATGCTGTGAACAAAAAGTAGACAAGGATAGGCAAGCATTGAAAAGGAACATGTCCATTGGGATGTTGTGGATGAACAATGAAGAAAGAAGGGTAAAGGCGTACACATAAACAGGTAGAAGGACTTCTGCTTTTGAGCGCTGAAGAAATACAAGTTATTAGTTTGCCTATCCCTGTCAGAAATAGAATTTAATTGTATTTAGGACTTAACAGGATATCTTTAACAAGTTTAATTTAGAAAAAGTTTTATTTAAAGAAAAATGAAATTTTTAGTAATAAATAAACAAGACATTAACAAGAAAAGATAATAAACATATGTAAATTTTATTTTTACCTATCAATTAATAAATGTATTCTATGTCTATGAGGTCCATAACATATATATTGCTATATGCAATTACTCGCCAGCTTAAATTTATAAATTTCCTTAATCTTTAATTAATCCTCCCAATAAAAAAAGAAAAAAAAACCTTTTAGAAAAAGGAAGCCTTTGTATTGTACTCCTCAAACCAATATGGACATATGCGATAGAAGTGTGGAGTACTGCAAAACGTTCGAACATCAGACGCATCCAGGCTTTTCAATCCAAAGTCCTGCACATCATAGTAGATGCTCCATATTATGTTACAAACCACACCCTCCATAAAGATCTTAATATCCCATTTGTAAAGGTCCTAATTCCCTTAAGATTCGGAAAATTCCACAGCTGGCTATCCAATCATCCTAATCCAGAAGTCCTAGCCCTTTCTAGTACCACTCATCCAAATTCTCCTCCACAGCGCCTCAAGAGACAATGACCCAGATATCTCCTATAGAAGTGTAAAGTGAAGTGATAGCAGTGGCTATTTTCTTATCAAGTGCCATTCCTCCTTAGCTCTTGACTTCCTTGCCAGGCAGGGAGAGGCTGCTCTTCTCATTGTGGTGAAGGGGTGTAGCTTCTGTCGAGAGTTATGGAGGACGATTGTATTGTTCATTCACATTACCAAATGCTTTTATATACAGACTGTAATATTCTTAATAAAATAAAGAATAATAATGCATTGTATTGATGGCAGGAAGGTAGTAAATCTGTAGCTTTATAAATAAGTTGGGTTTGTAGAGGCCACCTACTTTTATATCATCACTGTGGGGTCTCATTCTTCATACTACTGACTCAATGCAAAAGTAAATGTAGTTTTTGTTAGTTACCGAGAAAGTGTGTCATACAGCTGTGAAGAGCTTAATGTTGTTTTGAGTAATAACTACTAACATTTTTTTTTTTAAATCTTTGTAGCTGCATTTTATACACCTTTCTTCAAGGAGGTTTGGGAAAAGAAACCTGAAATTGAACAAGCCTTTCATTTAGAAGATCCAGCTAGTAATAAATGGGATGAAGATTTACACACATACATTGCTTCAAAGGAAGGGTAAGTTGTAAATGCAGTTTTAACATTTTCATTCCATTCTTTATTTTGGGACAGCCCTTAATTTGAGGCTTAGGTCTTAATAGTTATGGTTAACATTGTATTATGGCTTCAATTGCCATAAAGGGATTTTTTATTAGCTACTGATATCTCTATAGTCCGTTCCATGTCGAACTGGCACAAGGTGTTTTGAGTGGGATGCTTTGTCTCTCTCGTACACATGGCGCACTACATCTCTCTGTCCTTTTCCCTCCGTACGACATTGCCGCTATATCTCTACTTTGTCTAATCTGATCGGGAAAAATTCCATAATGTTAAGAATTTAATTCTCTATACGTCTACATTAAAAATTAAAAATAATAGCTAAATCTCGAGTCGCAAAAAATTATTAAATGAAAAAATTTTACTTAAAATTTTTAATGGAAATTACTCTTTATCACATCACTGTGACCTTATTATTTGAGATATTGCTTTCAAATTTGGTATGAAGTCACTAGACCTTACGTATTTTCGACAAATAGAAGAAAAAAAAATTTCAATGGTATTCCTTCCCTACTTTTTCGCGAAATGAAAACAGAAAATTACAAATTCAATTTTTGAAAAGTAGCCTGCGAGGAAATTTCGTTCTATTGCAGCCTATTAAAATTGGACGCATCCCTTATTAAAAGGACAGTTCAAATTTAATTTTAAGATGTGTCCGACTATTCTGGGATGAATAAATCAGGAGTAATTGATTTTTGAATGCGAGGGAGCGCGCGGATGCGATGGGCCGAAAGCGGGACACGCCTGGCAGACCACCCCTCCTTGTTGTATTTATTAATTGTTAAATTTTTTTTCTTCTATTTGTCGAAAATACGTAAGGTCTGGGGACTTCATACCAAATTTCAAAGCAATATTTCAAAAAATAAGGTCACAGTGATGTGATAAAGAATAATTTCCATTAAAAACTTTGAGTAAAATTTTTTCATTAAATAATTTTTTGCGACTCGAGATTTAGCTTTTATTTTTTATTTTCAATGTAGGCGTATAGAGAATTAAATTCTGCACATTATATAATTTTTCCCGCCGAAAAACGTGGATTCGATATTTATGTGTAGTATGGGCAGATGTAAAGATTTGGCAACAGCGCACAGAATCTAAGTGCCAGCTCGACATGGAACGGAGTATAGTCCCACCCTGGGTAGAAAAGGATGGTCACTATTAAATCACTCATCCCAATTAGCGTTAGTTGCATAAAGTGAAAGCTAATTTTAAATAAATAAAGTATTATTAGTCAAATATTCTTATTATTCCTTATTTATTGGATATCCGTTGTGTGGGGGATAGAATTCCGCCATTGTATGCTGTACCTCTTGTAAGAAGGGACTATCAGGACTGGGGTGTTACTTGCAATGTTAGAACCATATCGCTGCCAGTCCTAAGCCTAGGTAAAAGAGAAGAGTTCAGCTTGGGGGATAAAACATCCTTAACTCTTAAAAAAAAATAAACTCCTCACAGGACTTACCCAATATGGCGACTGTCAGCAGAATGGTTAATTCTGCATAGATGAGCAGGGAAGTCTTTTCACAGAAATTAATCGAATCGAAGGTTGGTGTGCTCAGTACTTTAAAAATGTTTTAAATTCAGGGACCCTTTTGGATGGACCAATTTATTAATGTGGATATTTAGGAAGATGAGCCACCCAATAGAGATGAGATAGAGGAAATTATCTTGTCTTTGGAAAATAAAAAAGTCCCAAGGCCAGACAAAATGTTTTCGGAATTTCTGAGGTACACAGGAGATCCCATCATCAGTAAGGAACTTTTATCAGGTGGTTTATGATATATAGATAATAGGAAAAAGGTAGGCTAGGATGTATTAAGTCAAGATACTAGGAGGTATTAAGTCAATTAATTTCTTTACATATTATTAAATAGCAAACTTATATAATACATTTGCCATAAAAATATCTCAAACTCAATTAATACATTTTCTAATATCAGTATTAATTGTGTATAATAAGTTAATTCTTCTTAATCTTAATAACAGTCTTAATTTAAACTTTAAATATATAACATGCATTTTTGATTTATTGGCCTGCTTTGCTCTTATCATAAATTTATTAAAGGGTGGCAATACTTTGTAAAAGATGAGAAACTTTCTCCACCTTAAAGAGGCAATATATAAATTATTTTTTGGTCTATTTTTATAACAAGTATATTGGAATTTTATTTCATGCTTAAACATTTTTGATAGTGACGTAGAGGATAGTTGTGTGTTGGCTAAAGAAGTTTTCAATCAGTCAAAAGATGAGTGTATTTTGCGGTAACAGTTTTAGACACCTTTCTTCTTTACAGCTACTATGAACAAAACATTCTATAATGCATTTTTGGACATAGTATACCATTTACCTTAGTTAGATCAAAGAACAAGACAAACATCTAAAATTGTATGGAGTGAGAAAAAATTTTAATTAAAAGAAAATTGAGGGGAAAAAACAATAAGGGAATGAGAGCAAACAAACAGAATGGTTTGATTTTTTGCTGATTATTCAATTGGGGAATTTATTCTAATAGTTTCCAATGTTTACAAGTAACAGAACAATAGTTTTTGTTCTGTTACTTTTTCGTCTGTCATACTGTTAATTTAGTGCTCTTTTCTTTATTTATATGTTATTTTTGAATCTCATAATTTAATAAGACAAGCAATGTCGTTACTCTTTAATAATTTGTGGAAAAAGGATCAGAAAAAAAAAATTAAGTTAAGCTTTAGGGGTCATAATGCCCTATAAAAATAGTTTATGTAATAACATAATGAAACACTGTTTGTGTATTTGTTACAGGTTTTCTTGAAGTTTGTGACATTCAGCATTTTTAGTTCCATTGTTTATAGACTTTAGATTACTTATCTCTTCAAATATTGACTTCCAGGTTCTTAAATTTATTTAAAAATACAAATCCACTTAACATTAAGTTAAACTAACCTTTGCTTGCTTGAGGTCATAATGCTTGTGGATATAATTAACACGCATGAGGGGATTTTTTATGTTGTTTATTATAATGAAAATATAATAATCCTTAATTTTATGTTTATATAATATAAATTTTTATGGGGGGGTGGGGGGGGTATTGTTGGCAGAAATAAAAAAATGGAAATTTCTATAGGGTGGTTAGAGGTTCAAAACATTTATATAGAACCAAAATGGTTCTATAAAAATATATTATATAAACCTATTATTATATATAAATTCTTTCTATCAAATTTTCTGATCCGATGCATTAGAGAAGATATATCATGTATAAGTTTGAAATGAAATCATGTAGAATAAAGTGTATCAATTTTTTTTTTAATCTAATAGGAGTGCAAGGAGGTTATTTGATGCCCACATCAGATTTTAAGCTTTTGGTATGTAAGGATTGAGGGTAATTTTAACATAGATTTTCCCATAAACATTTTTCATATCCATAACGTATTTTTAGCTATTATTTTCAGCTAAGTTTGAAGGGGTTACTTTATTTTGGAAGATATTAGGATTATAATTGATATTGGTTATAATTTTAACATCTTTCAAAACAGTAACCCCTTGAACATGGGTCAAAAACAATACCTTGAAATGCGCGGGAACCAATTAATCGCTCATCAAAATAGTGTAAAAATTATTGTAAGTGCTATGAAATGATGATGATTGTTAGTGGCTTCAAATTCACAAGATTGAAATGGTGAGTCATATTTAACAAATAATCAGCCCCCAACAATATATTGGAAAAGGCAAATCAATTAAATCTGCATCTCATACAAATGATTCAGAAAGGCACAGAGTATAAAGTTGATATACTCAGAATTGAAAGAATATTTTTACAACAATCTGGGAATAACTACATATAGTTTTTAATAGGTGTTCTTTACCAATATCAGTTTTATGTATATTGCAAATTTAATTAGCATCATCCCTCAAAATTTGTGTTGATAACAGAAATGATATTATTCTAATGTAACATTTTATTATTTATTCTATTGCAACTTTATTTGTATCATATGGATAATTTTTCATATTAATACTGACCACTTTTTCTATTGTTTTTCTCAACTAATAACTTCTTATTTAATTGTGTCTATTATTGACCAAAAACATTGAATTTTATTTTTCCCTTTTGTGTGGAAACAGGAAAGAATAATGCGAAAGTCAGATTTATTAGAAAAGAAAATGCAATATTTCTTCTAAAAAATTACATTTTAATTAATTGAAACCCATTGATTAACCACTGAGGTGTTTTTAATCATTCAGAATCAGTTTAAATTTCCCATAAACCACAAAAATCATTATCACATTCTGTTTAACTAACAACAACCAGAATTACTTTTGAAGATGTGGTAGACAGCTACCCTAGAATAACTCTAATGCTGTTGTAAATACTTCCATGTGAATTGTAGGAGGATCATAAAGTTTTTTGAAGTCTCAGAAGCCATAGTCTTCTTTACCTAAGAATCTGAATATTTTGATTAGAGCAATTTTTGTGTGGAATGTGATGTACCATGGTTCAAAATCTATACAAAGATCACACAAATTAGATTTAATCAATAATGTAATTACATTTTTAATTTTCACAATATTAAATTACTACTATTGACATTAGTAAGTAGCTATAATAAGAAATACTATAGGGAGAACATAAAATTTAATTAGATTATTAAGGTAAAATTCTGTAAATAATTTGTTCCATAACATTCTCAGCTGTGTGTTTCACAAATTTGTTTACATTAATTTTGTACCGCCCTGAACCCTAAAGGCATAATATGTTTCCTAACCAAGCTTATGTTTCCATGCTATAAGCATGCACAGTTATCAACAGTACATTGAATATGTGTCCTCTTATCCTATGCAACAGATCCTGCTATAGGTACGTAGTACCCTAATAGTGCATGAAAGACCCTTTATAAAACCATAAGAAATATGGATTAGTATAGGTTTGTGGAATGAATATAGTGCAGTCTGAGGCAAACGGAACATTGGAATCTCTGATGTGGTGTTATTTTTAAGTGGTTGAGAGCTGTTACAAGGTTAAGGGCCACTCTACTGCCATGACTCATTGATACTCAATACGACTATTCTGATTAATCATATTAATTGGATTAGGGTATTTAATTTTATATATGAGTTTTTGTTTTCCAATTGTCTTGTTGTATTTATTAGTGGAAAGCAAATAATTAATTGCCAGTTTTTATGTAATGCCTGTATTTAGTATTTTACAGGAACAATTTAAAGTTAGTATTTACTATTTCTAAACATTTTCACTGCTTAATTTAATTATTGCTGCCTTCAATTTTAAATGTAAAATGTTTAGGAGCATCAGTTTTACTTAAACTTTGCTGGTGGATATAGCCCTTTTTTTTAAGTTAATGATAGGTTTAATTTTTACAAAATAAAAAATATTATCATAATGTCTGAAAAAGCGAAAGATAGAAACTATAACATGAATTCAGGCTTAGAACATATTAACCTGAAAGCATTCCAATCTTTGTTCTGTACAAAAAGTGTAGGAGTTATGAAACCATTAAACAAGTTTTTGTTCAAAGGCATAGTTATAATAAATCAAAATTTCTGTTAATATGTGAGAGTATGTTGTGTGGGTGCGTGCATGCAAGTGCATTCATGCGATCATATCTATATCTGCCACCTGAATAATCCCTATTATTTATTAATGATATATTATTTTGACTGTTTTAGCGTAACTCCGGACTTGTATTGCAAACATGAAATGGAGGATGGGTCCTTCTCACCAACATTTTCTCATGAACAAATGGCTTTAGGAAGTGCAAGTGAAGAGTCAGACACTTATTCACCCCTTGATAACCAACATAAATTGAATTCAATGTCACCACACAAAATTTTACAAGGTATTTAAATGTTCAAAAGCTTGTTTGTTGTTGTTTTTTGTTTTTTTCAGCTATATTGCTAACTACCTTCAGTGATAAAATTCTCTTATTTTAATGCTCACTGCATTGTTTCTTTTTTTCTTTATGAACACAAAACTTTACTGGATTAATTATTGATGCCTGTTGGTGTAAGGTAGTGTCTTGTATCCACATATATCCTGATGCATGGATTGTACACTTTTCTTTGCACTTAATTCTGTTATATTGACCCTGGAACATTGATACCAATGTCTATTTTATATTTTGCCTACTCACGTTTTTTTTTTAAATATTTGTAGTGCCAATCACCTTTGATGTGAGATATTAATAAATAAATATATTTTTGTATTTATATTGAAACTATATTTGCCAACACTAGTGAGGAATGAATGAAAATGATTTTTGGATTTATTTTTCAACACTGTTTGCATATGTCAATCTCATTAAATGCTGCAAATGTAATGTATAAATTACTATTAAGCCCATGGTATATAATTAAATTGGTTTCACATAAAAACTTGATCTTAGTAATAGCCTATTGGTGATTCCCCATCTTCGGTCCTTCAAAGTTATTGATATTTTCTTTCTAATAACTATACTGCCAAGTTCTTACTTCTTTGGCATCATAAAATTTCCTTAATAAGTTAAAATTTGCTCCTCAATAACCATAACCGTTTGATGATAACAACAGAAGTTAATCTACTCGAAGTTCAGTGAGCAGTAGACCTTTATCATATTTCTTACCTTCATGTATGTCACATTAACTTTATTGAAATACTAATATTATGAAACTATACAAATTCGAAACAAAAAAGAAAACAAATATTAAAACAGTGGAACCGTGTTATTTTATTTTCACTTCATTCTAGGAGATCAGGGCTACATTTCTCTCAGTAGGTATGTTTTCACCCAATTTCCTTTGCTTTAATATAGCTATAATATATATCTCAAAAAGAGCCATGTTGAAATAAATATATATATGGAAAAAAAAATTCAGAACCAGAGTTTCATGGTGATACTAACAAATCCTTCACTGTTCGGATATTGATTGGCCTGTAACATGAATGTGAGAATACTTTCATCATTATTTTCTATTTTGATGGATAATCAGTGCATTTGCATTAAAATGTCACTGGACCAAAAGTTTAAGCACTTTAATGCTCTGTCTTCCCAATAGTCAACACTTTTATTGGACAGATTTAGGCCTGCTGTTGAGTTGAAAACAGTTAATGGCAGAAACTATCATAAAATAGATGACTTTGACCATTAAATGGAAGTGAATTATACAGTCCTTCATGCAGAAGATTTGTAACTTTCTGTAGTTACCCAGTTATTAGGACATGTGTTTCAGCTTCTAGTTACAGTCCTTTAAATTCTGCCTATGTACCAACTTACAGAATTAATATGTTGACTTATGTCTTTGTTAAGGCAACTTGCTGAAAGCTAAAGAAGGAGATTTTAGTTTTTTTTTTTTTTTTTTATATATTTTATTTGAGGTACCTTAGTGTAAACATGCAAGGAGCAGAGGAAGTAAAAGATAACCTCTAGCAATTCACTCAATTACTGAACAAAACTGTTTAATTTTTTACAGTGTTTAAAAACACAAAAACAATGCATTTAAATTGGGTAACAATATAACAAAATTATACAATTATACAACAAAAAGAATTCTTTTTTTTTTATCTTGCAAGGAAATTATTTAATTTTAATAATTTAGCTGTATGTGAGGTGAACTACTTTTGAAGATGTGGTAGAAAGCTACCCTATAATAACTCTAATGCTAATATAGATATTGTCATACAAATTGTAGGAAGATCATAGTTTTATGAACTCTCATAAACCGTATCAAAAACATTGGTTCAAAAAGTCACCCATGACTAAGAATATGAATATTTTGATTAAAGCAGTTTTTTTTTTTTTTTTTTGGAAAGTGGATAGACCTTGGTTCAGAATGTACAAAAAAGATCACATTTTAAGTTGTGATATCTTAACTGTTTTTGAGAATGTATGTGTGTGGCCCTGTTATCTGAGATATCATATACGTGTGCTAGCATATATATGCTATTATGTGTGTAAACATGTGTCTATCTCTATATATATGAAATTGTACAATTCAAACAGTTTTTGACCCTCTTTTACTATGATTTGTAAAGATTTGGAGAAATTGCGCAATTAGTCATGTGAACAACTTTTCACGTATATAGATCACTTAGCCTTTTATTTTGGAACTTTCATATGAAATTTTATGAAAATTAAATATCAGATGAAAAGAACTACAGACATATGAAATTAAAACTGGTCACTTTATAAAATGAAGTTTGCTGCCCAATTTTATTTAGATGCTAAATGCACAAAATATTTATCAATCGCTTTCATGGGATGTTATTTTAAATAATTACTCATAAATAGGAGTTTTTATTACTAAACAACATCCAAACATTTATACGTACATATATAACTCTCTGGTTAAATTCTCAAGACATGCATATTTACAATTTTAATTAATGCAGTAATAATGGTTATGAACTGTCTTCCTTGATTTGATCCATTTTCTTTTTGCATTATAAATATGATTATCTTTGTTTCTCTGTATAAATAAATTTCTTAATATTTGTTGATTTATCACAGTTGATGGATTATTAATAAATATGGTTTGTCTTGATTTTTAACAAAATTGTGTTAATGAAGCCAATTTTGGAAAATTCAAGGACTTCAGCTGATGAGATTTTCTTCTGAGTGAACACTCCATTCTTTGCTTCCTTTTTACATTATTTAGCTTTGATTTCATTACTGTCTCTTTAAATGTATTTTATGTATACAAAAATGCGACACAAATCGACTCACTTGCTCAACAAATAGTTTTATTCCCTTTTTCTAAGAACTAGAAACTTTCGTAATATTTTAATTACCATTATTATCGACTTGGGTCATACTGTGAATATTATTATTTCCTATGCCCTCTCTACACTGTTGAGAACTTTATTTAATTCAATATAGATTACGAAAGTTCATTTTGTGCTTGTAACAATTGTTTAGAAATAGTCTAATGGAAATTTTGTATTAATTTATAATGTAAAAGATTACAGACTTATAGTTGTTGCTTCAGAGCGGTGTGGAGTAAAAAGGCGATTCATGAGTGGGGGGGGATACAAGGAAGAGGTGAGATATAGTAGATAAAGGTATCAAGTTAAGTCACCTTAAATCGTAGTATTTAGCAGAAACTAAGCCTTGAATGGTGCAGTGTTGAACAAAGTGCTGAATATGAATGAGATGAAACACAATAATTATAACAGGAAACACACAAAAGAGAGTCACTGGGCTCAAGAGCTAACCAAATTGTGGTCAGCATGTTTGAAGGGGGCTAATGTATGCATGCAAATATCAGTTCAATAAGCTAAACCAAAGAGCTTAATCTAGCAGTATTAAATATGTCTCTCAAAAACCATATAAATATTTAACAGTAACATTTATAATAAACCTGTAAGTAAATCTATGTTGAATATAAGCATTTTGTTGCATATTTATTTCATTTAGTGCCTAATAACCCTTAATTCAACAATAGCAGGCGAAATAAATCCCTGTGTTATTACACACCATGGTTTTTGCTTAAAAAGTTATTGAGGATAAGATGTTATTACATTTTTAAATATTGTTACAAATATATCCTTCTGTAATATAGGTTGGCGGAATGTATTTTCAGTGCCGATTATGTTTAATTACACATTCCATTATTATGTTCATGGGTCAATTATATTACCAGTTATAATAACTATTATTTTAATGGGTAATTTGTACCTTCAATTTATTTTTATTTAGAATTTTTGCTCTGAGATATTTCTGTAATTTTCATATGTTCTTGCAGTTTATGTATTGTTTCTACCATTTTTAGCTTCCTGCCTATTTTGTCCAATGAAAACTTGATTTAGGGAGTCCCATAATGAATAATAAGCTGTATGAAAGTAAATTTGTATAAACATGGTAATTTCTGTCATGAGTATTTCTATACTTATTAACCTTTTAGAAATATTAAGAAAATCTTTCAACACATTTTTAAAAATTTTCTTATTATATTCATTGTGTTCCGTCAAGAATAATATATTGGTTTTGCATGTTGGTGAATACACATCTGCTTTCTGGGCACAATATGGCTTGATTTAAATGAAGTTAAAACGCGTTGTAAGATCTTTTTATTTTTGTCAAGAAGGAGTTTGTCAACATGTATCAACTGATGGAGCCTCTGGTTGGCCGTCAAAGAGTAGAAGGAAGTGTTGGAGCCATGAAGGATGTTACAAGTGCGTCTTAGTGGATGACTAAGATATTCCTTATTCAAGGAATTCTAGGGCAGGTACGATAAAGCTCTAAGACTGAAGAAAGTTAATCTAATGAAATATGCAATAAATGGATGTGTTTTCCATTGCACAAGGATAAATACTATATTTTTCTTAGCTATTCTGGTGCTGTTAAATTCATTTTTTTTTTATGGGGGACTTATCCACTTCCTTTGGACTAATTATTTTTTTTAAATGAAATGTTTTCTCATTCAGTATTTATTTATTTGCTTCTAAGAAAGAACTTTTAAAATTAGGACATATTTGTGTCATTGTTAATTTTTGTTTACATTGCACGTTGTGTCTGATTTAATTGTTTCTATCTTCTACGGATGAGAAATAATAAATAATTATAATACCTAATAATAATAGTAATTGTAGATTACGTATGTCTCTAAAACTGCATTCAAGGGATTTATCTTTAAAATATTCACTGAAATATGGAACCACTTCTTCAATGATTTTATAAATGGATCTATAAAGAACAAAAATACTTTATTTTTTAAAATTATGTGTGCCTGCTCTCCAATGGTAAGTTGACTACACAGCAAAATTATCAATCATATAACAATATTGACGATAAAAAAGTATTTAATAATAAAACAAAAGGAGAACTAAAATAAAAGTAATAAGTTAGAACAAAAATTAGGCCTAAATAATGAATAACAAACACGGATAAGAACTATGAGCACTATGGCTCATAATAAGCCTTCTAACTTTTGCCAGTTTACTTTAAAAAAATTCTAGACCTGAAAATATAAGTTTTACCTACTTCTTCTTTTTTTAAAAACTGTTTTATATATTTATTACAAATGAATGAAAACAAGGTAAACTTTTCATTTCTCAAATGAATTTAAAGCAACAATTTTTTTCTAAACTACGGATAATAAAACTTGTTGGGTATTTGGAGACACAGATTAAAACTTAAGGAAGATATTTTACTATTGAGTGACAAATGTTTCTTTAGGATAAATAATAAATAACTCAAATAATTATTTCTATCAAAATCAAATAATAAATTAAATTCTTAGTATAATAAATGTTATGTGGTTGTCTGTCTCAGGTTCTCTCTCTTTGTTTCTATTTCATTGGTTGTTTGTCTTTGTCTGCTCATCTGTCTATTTATTTTTTTGTATGTACTCTCCGCTATAGTCTGTGAACTCTAAAGGGGTTTCTTATGGAGATTAGCTTAGTAAGCTCCTCTTTGACACATTATAAATATGACTGGGTGTATGTGAAGGTAAGACAACAAAGTACACTAAAAGCATGCGGTTTGTCCAGGAAAAAATCATAATTGTTAAATGATCATAATAAATCACATAAATAGTAAAATTTTACACAGGTATACACAATTTCTCTGAAGCCTGAGACATTTCAGTCATAGAAAGAGTTAATTTGAATATTCATAATGATAACCACTTACTGCATTTATTGCACAGCATGTAAAATGGAAAACCATCTTTAATACTTTAAGAAATACCTTAGGAAACTACCTATTGTTAATCAAAGAAACATCAAAATGAGACAGGTAGATATATCTTTGGTTAAGAAAAGATAAGAGTAAAAAGCTAATAAATGGGCATTAAACCTTTCCATTTAATCCATCAATCACATAAATCAAAAAGTTGTATATGACAGATAGCAGTGGAAAAGTATAGGAAGTGTGTAATTGGTCAGTATGGTGATCAAATATCTATGAAATCTCCACCAAAGGAAGCAGGGGTAATTGAAGCAACTAAAAATATTTTAGATAAAATAATGGAGTTTAGTTCTAAACAAAATTCAAGACTAAGCTGTTGAATTTAAATTAACAAGAAGGGGAAAAAATAACATATTTTTAAGATTTGAATATAATGCACTTTCTTTTTAATTGATCCCCTCCCCAAAAAAAAAAAAGAAGAAGAAACAGAATTTGACATCTGTAGCTATATAATTAAGTAAAAACTCAGTACACTGCACATGTAACTTGAAAATCTAGATTTGAGTCTTGATGACACAGTACATTTTCTTTAGTTGTGCTATTAACAAATTGAAGATTGAGTTTCATTCCCTTGATGCCTCAAGAATCATGATGAAGAATTATATAGCTATTTAAATAATGAAGTAACAATTTCTAGACTCTAATACCACTATACAGAGCCATGTCTCCAACATTGATATGGTTAGGCTCTGGCACTCAATAGGCTGTTGCGCTAAAGTACTTTATGTAGTACTTCATGTGTAACAGCAAAAATGTTATTCTGACAATTGAAATATTAGGAAGAATAATTGAATGTACAATTTTCAAGAGTATTCACGTATATATGAATTAATATATTGCAGCTAAGGGGGATTTGGGCTGGTTGGTGGTAGTCCATCATCAACAGAAGAGTATAAAAGTTCAAACTCCTCCACTCTTATAAGTCCTTCGTTACAGGCAGAGTACTTTCGGAGCAACCTGCCCATCTTCAGTGCTGTGATGTGCTACAATGTATATCAGCTCTATTTTTGTTATTCAATAATTGGTCCTTATCTGTGTAATTTATAATCTTCAAAGGTGAATCATATGCTAAGGGAAATGTGATCGAGCCCCTCCAGAATACTTCTCAGTTGTCAATGAGTGACTATAAAAATTAAATCTCCGTCAGAACATACTAATGCTTTGTGTGGCTTATATTCAAGGATGACCAAGAATTTGCTTAATTAATCTCTCTATTCTCAATTAATCTCTTCAAAACTAGTGAAATTTAGGAAACTTAAGAAATGGGGTTTGCATTTCAATAAGCGAGACATAAACTGTCTGAAAATGTGTGCTAAGTACTCCTCTAAAAATTAGGTAGATATTTTGATGATTAATAGATTACACTTCATATCTAAAATTCCTCAAATATAGGTTTCAAAATTGTTGAAAAGTTTAAATATGAACTTGATATAGTTATTGAATGATTTTTGCTGGATAGCCTTATGAATAGGGGCTATCCTCAAGAAGTCCTTAAAGTATAGTAAATTGCGATTACTTTTAAATTATCTATATAATATTAATCATTCCCTGGTCACCAATAAGTCAATGTCAAACCCAGTTGAACTATAATGATTCCTTTCAATTTGTAAATATTGTTCTTCACTGGTGTTCATTGTAATCTATGATACAATTGTTCGATTGTTTTATTTTAATAAAAACTTTTATATTATTCTCTATTATCATTTTCATAAATTTCTTTTGTAGTCATTATTTATTGGAATATAAGATAATGGAGTTAGATATAATTAATAGAATTTGATAGAGTTATATGAGAATACCTGTTACTCAGAGCTGAATGTTTAATTTTATTTGACATATAAAGTAATGGGTTATAACCACCAGCACACACACACACATATATATACAAACACACACACACACACACTATATATATATATATATAAACCATGTCAAATCTGTTTGTGGAGGCATGATTACTCGTTGATCTTCAAGTACAAATGCCTTCGATACAAGTTCAATATATGATAAAACTGAAGATGATGCACTGAAAGCTTTTGCCAACTAGGTGTATTCAACGATTAGCACATAATGACAGCCTCCACTTATAGATTTGACACTAGCATGTTATTTGTGTTTGTAGTAAAAAAAAACAAAAAAACTATTTGTTGGAAGTTATGTAATTGACATTATCTAAAATGGTATGTATGGTTGCATGACTAGATATTAACATTTGTAATGAGCAAGTCATATTGTAAAATTTTAAATTATAGGATTCATTTTCAATTATCATTTCTGGATTAGATGAGATAGTGTAGTTATTACTAGTTAGTCAAAAAAAAAAAAAGATAAATGCCAGTCATAAACCTTAACCAGGTTCTATGATTTGATTCATTAGTCAAACAATGGAGTCTGATTCAACATGTCACATCTATAGTATTATTTTCATCTATCTATAGATAAAAATATCAGTTAATGGCAATAACGTAGTTACAGGATGCTGTATTTCTGTAATAGATAATCTTCTTTAGCTGTTCAATTAACTTTGTTCGAGTTGGGGTTTGAATTTGAGTTCCTTATCCTTCCTAGGCATTTTGAGGCAAATAAATAGATACTTGAATAAAGAAGTAGCAAACTTTTGTATCTGTTGCCACATACATACACAACTCGTAGCATCAAATGGGCACATTACCTGTACCACCAATTACTGGGTAACTGATGGGCTAAAGATCTGTTTTGAATAGATCTCTTTACTAGCATAGGCTCTTTCTAAACATGAATTTCAGCTTGCATGCATGAATGAACTCATAATAAAATGCATGTGTGTTACGTACTAAGAAGTTTGTAATTTTTTATTTCAGCTCCCCTCTAATCCCCCTCCCCTTAGTTGATTTGGTTCAAAAGGGGAGGTACACAACTAGACAGTACAACAGACCTAAATATGAAGTTTCAACATTCTAAGGCTAGTCCTTTTGAGTTGTGTGAGTTATGTACAGACATCATGCCGAAGCTGGTCAAAATGGGTTCAGGGAAACAAGTCAAAATGGATAATTCAGTTGAAAT
Organism: Riptortus pedestris; assembly: GCA_019009955.1. Lineage (NCBI taxonomy): Eukaryota > Metazoa > Arthropoda > Insecta > Hemiptera > Alydidae > Riptortus > Riptortus pedestris. The sequence goes on from CM032233.1 coordinate 5,292,466, forward strand.
CTCAAAACCAAAAATGTTCAAAATTACAATACTTCTTTTAATTTGTACTAGACAGTAAAAATCAAAACATCATTTAGGATTTTATAACTTTTTTTTTTTAGTTTTAGAAAATTTATTTCTCATTAAGATTTATGAAATAGGGAAAAGTAACTTAGTTATCTGCTCTAATGCTGATAATTCAGTTTTAGTTAGAGTTACTAAAATAACTTTCAAACTTGACTGATGTTTATATAAAAAATATCTGCACACAATTGCCAATTTATTCCAAATAAGTGGTTTATTCCTTTAGTTGAGTTGTATTATTTTCTCTATTATTATTAAGCATCTAGCAGTTGTGTACTCAGTTCAAAATTGTATTTATTTTTATGTATTAATAGGTTCTCTTAATATTTGCTTAATAATAATTAACTGATTGATTTACTCAGTGAAAGTAATGTTTATTCTTAGTTAGTAACATGTAAGTATGACGTATTGCTTTTTGTGGTAATTGAATTTTACTTGCAGTTGGGCCGTTTCAACTGTGTAGAGCTGTCTGCACACAGATTTTTAAATAATTTATCTATCTAAGATTAGGTAGGAAGTGTTATAATCGAGACTGACAGTTATTTAAACTCTCCTGTCAATATAATTGATAATTATTGATCACACGACACTTCTATAGAGAATCTTAAAAAGCTGGTATGAAATTGTTTCTGTAAAAGCTACCAGAGTTTATTGTTTGAACAAATTTTTCTTCAGTCCATCATCCTTTCAAATTGTGATCTATGGTATTAAGAGTGTTTAGATTTGAAACAGATTAAAGCTTTTCTTACACATGGAAAGGGAAGGGATATGCACGAATGATGATTTCGTCATTCAGTTAAGAAAAAAAAGGACTCCAAACATTTTATTTGCAACTACAATTAAACAGAATAGGAATACTTTATCAAAATAAAAATATATTCACCTTGGTGATATTATTTTACTGACATCTAGAGATTATTTTATTGAACATCTAGTGATGAATTTGACTGTAGGACACTGAAGATGTCATTCTATCCTCGGAATTTCTTCCTTATCTAATTCTTATAGTTGAACAAGATTAGAGTTACATTAAAAGATAAATCAAAAACATTTCTGAAAGTAATAAAGACATTGAAATCTTAAAAAACATTGTTGGTTGTTCTAATATCTAAGAGCTTGTAAAAAAAACATAGAAGGCATATAAATTGCAGAAGTGCCTAAATATTCAAAGTCTCATTTGCCTGCACCTTTCCTTATTTTAAACTGACTCCCAGCTGTGAGATGTGTGCATGTATGTGTGTGCCCATCAATCCTGGTGCCTTAGCCACAAGCCATGTGTGTTAACTAGGCAAGGCCCAGGTTGTAGTGGATGATTTAGCAGACCTCTTCCTTGCCAGTTTCCCTGGAGTCCACTCAGCATTTATCACTTGAAGAACTTTTGAAACATCGTCGCAGTGAGTGAACTCTGGAAAGAAGGGAAGACGGTTCTGACCTATCATAGAATTTATTTTTGTATTTTAGCGTCACTAAACCCTCCTATAGAATGGATAAATTGAAAAATAGAATCACTTTTGACCAGTAGTGAATTAGTTTGAATTTCATTGTAATCTGATTTTTGGTTTAGAAGTTTGCATGCAAACAATTTATTTATATTAATATGTCATTTTTCCAGTTATAAATGATTTATTTATGATATGTATTATGTATGTGCAAGTATGTAATTAAAATCTGAGGGTATTTAATTTATGTTTTAGGCTTCCAAGTCTACCCTCCACCCGCAACTCCTCCTGAGCCAGCTCCTCCAGATCACCCACCCAGACACATTCTCAGCAATGCAACTAACATGTTGGGCTCATACACCAGTTTAGATGAGATCACTTGCAATTTAATGATATAATTAATTATGGATGTAACTTGAATCCACACGACAGTTGGCATTATAAAATGCTCATTGAAATTAACTGTTTATGTCATCGTGCATTAAAATATTAGTTGTATGTTATCTTTTAAAGTACACAAGATGTTTCACAGATTGAGTGATAAAAATAACCTGAATGTTTGCTCAGGTTTCCTATTTTGCACATTTTTGACAGGACTTATTCATGTATTTAGAAGGTTTAAACGTGTAGAATAATGTTTGTGTAATTTCTGAGCATATGAATTAAATGTTAAGACTTTTTTTGTTTTTGTATTTCTGATTCTATAAGAGTTGAGTGTTTCTAAATGAGAGGGCAATGATAAACTAATTTGATGTATATTAGTGGCATATTTTATATGAATATTCACATTTTATTTTATAACATGAACAAAAATAACTGTATATAAGCTTGTATATGTATGTTAATTTTGTTTTGTTAATGTATTGGTGGATGTCTTAGTGTTTAAAAATAATAATAATAAGGATGTTGATACGGAAAGAAATTAAGAACAGCAAATAATTAATTCAATACTAAAAGAATACACAAGAAGCACTAGCAGCATCAGAATTAATTCTGATAGTACTTTTTAGATTGAAAACAATCTTATGACCCAACAAGTTAAAAGTGGTGCATATATTGTACTTCAGATTATTCCTTCCATTATTTATAGCATTTTGCCAATACTTCATGTATCATGCTAACAAATACTTTTAACAACAGTCCCTTGGTTGATATTTCATTTATGAATTTAAAATAGCACCACCTTGTGGAAGAGAGAGGATGAAAGAGAAGACTCTTTTCTCATATTTAAAATATAATGAAAGCATAGCTTGCTGATGTTTTAGAGACTGCATGTATATTTGGCTCTTAATAAGTGTTGTACATGTTTTCCTTGGGCCTTTTAAACATTTTTATTTATATAATTATGATATTAACTGTGCTAGGCTACTGCTCTTTTTTGATGGCCAAAGAAAGTAAATAATACTCAAATGGCTTGATTTATTTGTGTCCATAGTGATAGGGAACTCGAATCACTTTTACAATTTTGAAAAGCTTTTCTTTTTTATACATTGAAAAATTTGCATTTGTTGCTATAAATTATGCAATTATGGTCATTTCCAATAGTATTCGGATAGCTAGGAAGTATTCTATAAATCAAAATATATGAAATTTTATGGCTACATTTAATATTTAGCAAAACGTTCAGAAAATTGTTCATTGATTCTGAGAGTGATCATATGAAACAAATTTAAATTGCACTGCTCTCAAAAACTGTTATACGTTTGCTATTTTATGTGGTAGACAAAATGTAAAATCCTTGGTTAAAAAAAAAAGTATTACTTATAATTAAGGTCTTCGAATACTCAAATTTATTCTAATTTTTTGAGAGGCTCGGGACGGGACCTGAGTAAATTGGAAACATGTTCAGTGAAACAATGCCAATGAATTTGAAGACCTTAATTATAATAATGACAAAGATCATGGAATACTACGAATATATTTGAAAAACTATTATTGAAATAACAAGTTATATAATTTTTGAAGTTAAAATGTATCAATGAGATTTGATATAAACAACTAGCTTTATGGAATATACTTCTTGCTTTCAGAATATTTGTCCTAAAATCTCAATTTATTGAATCTCTTTCATTTTAAACTAAGTTCTCCCTGGTGTAAGAACTCATGTGATGTAAAGTTTGGCCCAAAAGTAAAGTTGGCTCTCATCTCCTTTCGTATCTGTGTACACATTCTATATCTAAGTTTGTTCGTCGATAAGTGTTAATTATTCCTAATTATTTTTTTAATACTTTTTATATTAGAATTTTAAGACTTCGCTTAAAACTTTGAATTATAACTCTCGAATGAGTCATTGGAAGTTCATGTAAATATATTAAGTGTTTTAATTTGTGAAATGATTTTAATGTAAACAAATCTTGCTGTACCCATCAGTAATTATTATTATTGGCTGTCATCAGTAATTAAGAAATTATTTTAAATTTGATCAGAATAATAATATTAAATGCTATCCCTATAATTAATCATTTTCATTTTTTATATTTCATGTCAATTTAATTAAATGTCATTAATTTTATGTTGATTAAAATTAATTTATTTTACAAGTAATGCTTTATTTAATCCAAAGCTTTTCCAAATCAGCTTATGTACTGATCTATTCATTTATTTTTTACTGTCACAAAAAAATAACCACTTGTAATCCATCTCTAAAAACCATAAAATCTGGCTTTTAACAATATGTATATTAATGCAGGAAATTGTTGTTTTTAGAAAATATAATTTATATAAAAACTTTTTCATTCTATTTTGTTTCAATTAAACCTCATTCACTTCACATTTGTTATCTCAGTCTGGAGAAATGATTAACTTATTCATCATTGTATTGTGACAAGTTAAAATCGATTCCTTTCAGTGGAGACTTTCGCTACAGGTTGATCTAGTCAAGTATACCTAGCAAGCATATTAGATGTAAGAGTATAAGAATTTGATTTGAGCAGCACATGACTTGCTTGTATTCCTATTAAATTGAAAAAAAAAATGTGTTGCTGAACTTCATTTAACATTATTCCATTTAAAAGTTATATACAATTTGTCTGTTCAAATGCATCGGATTGAAAAATGTCATAGAACATAATTTATAGATCTTTTTGTGTTAAATAAAAAGTACAGTCAAAAAAAAAAAAAATTTCAAAACTCACACATTCACATAAGTCATGAGATCAACTGTCCTAAAATATTACTTTCTTGACCTCCTTCATCCACTTTGCCCAATAATGTTATTTTAAAATACATTTGTGTTGAAACTGTGGTGGCTTAAGTATGCTCATCACCCTCTTCTGCATGCCATTAAGAGAATTTTAATAACCTCTTTAGGACTTCAACATTAGCTTTCACTTTTTCGGAGATTCTGCACCAAATCCACATTTCCATCATTTCTAATTGATTATATTTCCTTTTATGAAAGTTCAACTTCCTCTGCAATAAAGCAGTACACTCTAAATGAGTGATTTAGCAATTTTTTTTTATTTTTATTGTATTCATTGTTACATGATTGGTAGCTCATTCCTTTTGTTTTCGAAGGCCACAAAAAGTCATCAGTTAAGAAAAATATACATTCCACATGATGGCTCATCTGACATATTCATTCCTTCTGAGTTGTTGTGGTACTTACAACACCCACACACACATACGGAGAGATACACTTACCAAAAGAAGAATGAATAATGAAGAGGCATGTTTCAGGCGGAAAAAGAAATAATCAAAACAATTTATCTGCATACTCTCTTTATTTGAAATTGACATAAATCAGAACTGATCTTAATCATGAAACGTATACATTACAGTTTCAGTCAGCTATGTTGTAATGTTTTACATTTCTTATAGTATGAGAAATAATATTAGCAAAAGCAGACATGCTGGAGTTCATAAATATTAAATATGTTTTCAATAATTATAATCAAAGCTTATAGACTAATCCTGTATCTCTATATACATCTCTACAAAATAAATCTTTCAGATGAGTATTAAATTAAAATTCACAGTCCATATATCACAAAACTTTGTAGCTCAAAGCTAAAACAAGAAATGGCTAAACTAGGCTGGTTATGAAATGATTCATAGTACAAGAAAATAAACCTTTAATATATCATAGCATTTACAAATCATACAATAATAAACAAAAATGGACATAGTAATGATAAATGAATAACGAAAAGATACTAAATATAATAAGTGTCAATTTAACATTGGTAACTGAATAAATTCATTGAAGGAAAGTAATGGATGGGTGATTACGTTCAAACTATGTTAATAACTATATAATTAAAATCTGGGCGTTAAGAATACTATCACTTTAAGTAAAAAAAAAAAAAAAGTATACAATTAGATTAATTTCAAACCCTGTTAAGGTTTGGAGGTTATTGTATTATACTGCTATTTACTATTCTTTCATTTCTATTAAACCAGCCATGGTAAAACAGAGTCTCTTGAAATATAAAAAATATTTCAAATAAACATACATCACCCAGATTAAATTTAGATTCAAAATATTTTAATTAAATATGTATACATATATTATATATATAAATATTTTATGTTTATCGCTGAAGGAAAATATATGGTAACTTAGTTCTTTAAGCAAATGAGTATACATGCACTTAACACGAACACAACTACTCACAGAAGTCAGGACATATGGTGTCTCTTCTTCTCAACTCAATATAGTTTTAATTCAAATTATTTCTAAAAGAAGAGATAACAAATTTAACTTAGTTTATTTTACTTTTTAGTATTTCAGAACATTGTATTTCTTCACTTTTAGGAACTTGAAGGTGATCTAACATTAAACTCGTAAACGTTTGAGATATACCCATGCTTGTATGAGCAGAGTGTTCGTAATTATATATGATAAAATATATAGACATTACAATTGACTAAGATTTACATAGTTTATCTTCAATTAATGAACATAATAAACTTTTCTACTAATAATAAATGTTTATAAAATAACTAGACATTATTTACTTATTTGACTCATAAATAATTTTCATTACTAACTAATACATCACTGTTTCTTAAAACATATATTAACAAAATAAAGCTTTATAATTGGTCCATGAATTTAATTTGAACACATGACTTGGAAGTTATCTAAAGAGGAATGTGGTCCCTAGGAACATATTCAATCACATTTCAATTATATAAAGTAACATTACAATAGGAGTGCACTAATACACTCCTAGTGTTAAAAGTGTCATTAAACTCAATCAGAACTAAAAGAATGTTCTATCAAAAATAAGAAAATAATATTCAAAGAAGACAACAACAAATAACTGACATTCTTTTAGTAATCTGCCTACTTTTTTTGTTTTCCAATTCTTTTAAATTAAAAATAATCACATGTTAGGATATTATTAGACACTTACGAATACTACATTAAAACTTAATCTTATTGGCTAATAAAAGGCATATTTGGCTAGTTAGTTCTTCATTAAAATATGAATTATAAGCATTGCATAAACAGTGTTATAAATCAGATAGAGTGTTCTCAGCAGATTGTTCACATTCAGGCCTAAGATGTGTCAGCAAACTCACTCTTCTTACTTTTATTTCTTTAGTATCAGAATTCCATTCAGATTCAGGATCAGAAAATAAATTTCCACTTCCAAATTCGTCATCTGCAGATGTTTCAGTAATACTGGTACTGTCAAAGAATTTTCTTTCTGGAAAGCCAAGAAAACATTGCTCAATTAAAATATGTAAGTACAGTGGATCGATTGGGCTTGACCATTTTTTTTTTAAGGAAATGAATGTAAATACACATTTGTGAGATCGTGAATGAATGTTATGATGTAGTAATCAATACAGTGATTTTCAAGAACCCAGCTAAGCTGAAAGTTACTGAAGGCTCACCTCTGTGTAATCACCTAGTATTTTGTATACCTTAACCATGTTAGGCTGTGTTTATATATATATATATATATATATATATATATATATATATATAAACTATGATTTGTTAAAATACAAAAATATAAAATTATATGACTAGACTTTAAGTAAATTGGTCGACTTGAAAAGGAGCACAGTTTCGAAATGTGTCAGACATATTTGAAAAATAAAGATATCTTGAATAAAAGCATTTTTCTAATAATGTGTTTTACCCAGAAGCCTCATAAATAAAGAAATATATTTATAAGGAGGGTCATTGAATAAATTATAACTTATAACTAGAGCTTAGGTGTTCGTATATAAGAACCTGAGAAAGCCAGCTAGAGGTATGGGAAGAATTGGATTATGAAATTACACAGAAGGGTTAAGGCAACCTATCATCAATGGATTCCCTATACCTTTTTGTATAATTTCCTCGTGCCATTACCCTGTGCCCATCTAAAACCGTGCTTTTCTATACCCCCCCCCTCTTCTTTAACCCTATCTTATGATATGTAGTCCACCTAACTAATCTTCATCTACAATTTATTAGAAATGTACATCTCTGTAACATCAATTTCACTTATTAGTTTAACATGCATAATCTTTTTCACCAACGACTAATGGATTACCATCATAGATTCTAAATGGAGTTCAGTGCAACTGAATATTACTGTTATTATTCCTAAAATCACTTTTTTCATATATTTTCCTTGTGAAACAGAATACCTTCAATTTATAACTTAAAAATTACAAAAAGTTGGAGTGTGCTTAATTCATGGCACATGTTTAATCAATCAATTATACCTACCATTTTTCTTGAGGGATCCAGTTGAAACCAATGATTCAGTGCTAACACAATGGTTATCGTCTTGAGCTGTTTCGGATGAGCTCAGTTCTGAATTTTCTGTTACATCAAAAATTTCTGTTACTTTAACCTGAAAGAATATAAAAAATAAGTTGTCTCTTTTTTTACAGACTTTCTTTAAAGTTAGAGCTTTAATAAAATGGTAGCTACTCAACAAATTTAAAATAAACACTATATGGCCTGGCCTGCCAAACTAACCAAGTAATGTTCTTAATATCTCGGTTAGGGTGGTCATTCAAAAATATATTGTATATAGGCAGATTGATTTTATTTAATAGTGATCCTCTAGTTTAATATAATATGATATATTAATATAGCCGCACATGCATTTGAGAGCACTGTGTTTTTGGTATTTAAGGGCATAAAAATTAAAAAAAAATATCTTGATTCTGGGCCTCATTCTTTCCATACGATTTACAGTAATAGTTTATTGCTAATTTTTTGAAACATAACATTTTATATGCCATAGATATGTCACTAATCCAATAAGTTCAGTGGCAACCTTTCAAAAACAGAATCAACACAGCAAGCATTCTAAGCATATTTTATTATATATGATGAAGGGGTTATACATAACACAAGCCTTCTTTCAAAAACTCTTATTTAAACAAAAATCATTTGGTAAAAACCTCCAAAATACCAAGAAAATATAAACTTCATTAAAAAAAAAATACCTTGTTATTGTCATCCATGTAATAAAATGCCATCACAGCATCATGATGACTTGTAACTTGTAAAATATTTTCAAATGTATCATCTCCGATCGGGGGTTCCGCTTTCAAAGCGAGACTACTTCTTCGAGAAAGTATATTGTTCGTAATAATTTTACTTGACTTTTCAAAATCACTAAAAGACGAGAAAATATATTAATAAACATGTGCATGAAACAGAAAAGGTCAGGTGCTATACCAACAGTCAAAGACATCCTCTTCCTATTTCTGGTAATTTATTTGTATTATTTCCTAAGTTTTGAAGTTAAAAATTGTCTAATGTAAACTCAATTTTTTTAACCAATGATAAAGTATTTAGTGCCAATTTGAGACTTCACAATGCTAATTAAATAAAAATGGACACCAAACCATTTATTTATATGGGAAAAAGTATAAAAATTAATAAAGCTAATATGAAATAATAAGTAAAGTATTTATAAATTACCTTTCATCAAGATTGACCTTTATGTTGAAATTTAATTCTTTTTCAAATATGTGCTCACTGTCATAGCCAACTAAAAAAAAGAATCATAAATTATTAATATTCTTCCTATTTATAATGAATATAATTATATTTTTAAAAATACCGTAAGTTTAAAAATGAGGATAACCACCTTCAATGGACCACAGACTTAACATGATTTTTAGAAGCGGAAATAAAATTTGCGTAATTAAAAATAACGTTTTAACTAAAATGTAACTTCTTGGAATGCTGTTTTTATTTCACGAATATACAAAGCTAATCAAATATAATTATTATATGTCATTAAGAATTTTTAAACACAAGAAAGTAGACAGAAACATTAATTTCCTTATGACATTCTATGTTTGTATGATTAATCATATTTTGCTATCCCATAACTCAGAAACGTAATACATTGGTAAATCTTCTGGTTCCCCACCCAGTTCTTCTTGCAGGTCATTGTTGTTTGATTACTAGCAAAAATGAAATGAATGACTCTCAGTTGCTCTCTACTTCAGCAGCAAATGTCTACACTGTCATACTTAGGTATATAATCAATATACTAGCAGGACATGCTTGAAATAATTTTTCCCCTTGATCATCTGCATCGTCATAATGACAATGTAATTATAATACGATTTATTAAAATAACAAAATGAAATGAAAAAAATAGGTATAACATGGTACAATCAATGAGTTTGAATTTGGGAAACTAATCCATCGATGTTTGGATTAATTCCACTGATACAAAGACGAAAAGAATTTTCCAAATTATCATTAGTCAGCCTTGTACGATGTTTTGATTTATTAACTGTTATCAATGAAAAGAACTTTTCGCATTTATAAGTACTGCAAAACGCACAAATCTCTCCTAAATTTCCTCATTTGGAGTTAGTAGTGTAAAGTTTTGTTTGATTGGGTGTTTCAAAATGTTTGCGGGCCGGATCAAACCTTACGGCGGGCCGGGGGTTACTCACATATGATTTATACTATTGAATCCTAATCATTTCAATGATTATTCTCTACCATGGACACAGTGCTTCTTGACTATTATTTATAAATACTCATTTGCCTAAGCCAATATTAAAATCTCTTAGCATATTTCCTACAGACTCACTATTGCTCAAATGTCCCCTCAATATGGCTTGATCATTCCATGCAAATAAGTTTGTGTGAACTTGCTGATATTTGAGTACTTTTCTCAAATATCTGATGTCAGTTAGGATTCCCTCCCTATATACAAATATGTTCACCTTAATTTCCGCCATTCTTTCATAGTTCTCACTATGGTAGGTAATGGGAATATAGTCTTTCATGCAAATAGAATGTCTCTACCTTGCACTCGACTCTCTTCCATAACTCACACTAGACAGTTTCTACCCGCACTTAATAATTATATTCTTGGCAGAGATTTGTGAGTTTCTGTGTCACCTGCAATTCGAACAACCCTGTAATAGGTGGTGACATGTTGTCGTCTGATATGAATCGTTAGTTCAGGAACATCATAAATCTCATTATGATGACAAAAGGAAACTAGTTTAAGAGTGAAGGAGAAGGACATTACCAACTTACATATCCTATCCACAACATAGTTTAAATGATACATTGTTTCCTTACATACTCACGTTCATGTACTTACAGCCTGAATATTCTAATTGGCAGGTAACATTTGTTGTCATTCTATCCCTAGCTTTACTTCCGAGAGAATGTAGTGAGTGTAAAAGTTGGTCTATGATGAATGAGCACATCTGTTTTAGATTGTTCTTCATATATAATAACAAGTTTTTCAACCTGAAATATTACAAATCATCAAAATGTTAGTATCTGGACTTATTTTAAGAGACAAAAAAAATATGTAAATATTATAATTCAAATATACATATATTAAAAGAAAGGACACCTACTTCTTTATTATTGCTAAAGTGAAATCAATAGGTATAGTATATGGTAGACTCAATATTGTAATGAGTTTCATTCCTCTGTGTGACAGCATCCAATTATATAAACCTTTGTTGGCAGTATCAATAGCTTCTTGAAATACTCTCATAACAGTGTCAGGCAAATTTGCTACAAGTGCCTCCTAAAATGATAACCAAATGAGGCAATAAAAAATATATATATTTCAAAATTAAATTATATAACAGGCACATTAAATTATAATGAAATGATGAGATATATCCCAGTTGTGTAGTTATTCATTTCCTCGTAGGAAACTTTAATGTATGAAATGAGAGTTAATCCTCTCCATATAGTTTACTTCTTGTTTTCACTGATAGTATAATTAAATGAAACACATGCAATAAAATTCAGTACAAGTAATCATGTAAGTTAATGATTGAGATCATACTCATGACGCGATTTTCAAAAATTTTCTTCAAGTGCCATCGATCCTACCCAGGAGATGATGAAAATGAGGTTCATTCAAAATTATGTATATATATATATATATATTTGCCTGTTACCACTCTAGCGGATGCAACTATTGTTTGATCACTACTAAACTTGATATTTAGTCGTTTTATGTAAAGAGAAACATCAAGTTCGTTAACGGCTCAAATCGGACCAGGGAGAGGGGGGGGGTTTAGAGGGGGATAATTTTGAAAATTCGAAATATTTCCGTTAGTATAGTCGTATCGAAAAAATGTATAGAATCAATCTTATAGAAAATTAAATGTACTCCCCCCCCCCCCCCACCCCCCCACAACCACCTCCCCCCGCCCACCACCCCCCCCCCCCACCCCCCCCCCCACCCACCCCCCCCCCCCCCCCCGCCCCCCACCCCCCACCCCCACCCCCACCCACCCCCCTCCCCCCCCCACCCCCCCCCCCCCACCCCCCCCCCCCCCCCCCACCCCCCCCCCCCCCCACCCCCCCCCCCCCCCACCCCCCCCCCCCCCCCCCCCCCCCCCCCCCCACCCCCCCCCCCGCACCCCCCCACCCCCCCCCCCCCCCACCCCCCCCCCCCCCCACCCCCCCCCCCCCCCACCCCCCCCCCCCCCCACCCCCCCCCCCCCCCACCCCCCCCCCCCCCCACCCCCCCCCCCCCCCACCCCCCCCCCCCCCCACCCCCCCCCCCCCCCACCCCCCCCCCCCCCCACCCCCCCCCCCCCCCACCCCCCCCCCCCCCCACCCCCCCCCCCCCCCACCCCCCCCCCCCCCCACCCCCCCCCCCCCCCACCCCCCCCCCCCCCCACCCCCATTTCATTTGAGTTATTCTTGTCCTAGTAAGTACAAATAACATACACCACACTGTAACACTGTCTTAAACAATATTAATGTGTAATATATGTAATGTATTACCTGTTTACAGCCCTAAAGAAGAAAAAATAAAATTCTTGCAATATTAACCTAAACAAATGCTTCTTTCATAAACATTGACCACAAGCCTCAACAAAAAACTATATCCTCAATAATAATTAAAGTAAGAAATGGGCATACATTTTTTTATTGCCTTTAAAACTAGAGAAAATAATTTTGCATAACTTGTAGCCCACTAACTGAAAGTTAAAAACCTTATCTCATATTATTAAATTAAATGGACTCAGTTTTCCTATCTATAAACAACAAGAAGGCCAAAAAATGGCTGGCATGTCTATATATGCTCTAAACTAATTATTAATAATTAGCCAAAGAATGGCTTGCAAATTTATTATGACTTCAATTGGTTCTAGTTTGCTATTGTTTTGCTATTCAATGCATATATTGAAACCTTAAGGAAGTTAGGATGTACATTATATTAATTTATGATACAATTATTCATGGTCATTATTTTTAAATTATTTGTTTATATTCCAGGGATCAAGTAAACAGGAATAAGAAATGGACAAAGAAGAATATAGTGGGGGTGTTCCTTGTATACAAGTGTTTAAACCAACGTATGAAGAATTTAAAGATTTCTCTAAATTTATTGCACATATTGAATCAAAAGGTGCTCACAAAGCTGGTTTAGCAAAAATCATCCCGCCCAAGGAATGGAAACCAAGAGCTGAGGGCTATGACTTTAAAAACATGGACATAAAAATTTCTGCGCCCATCAGTCAAGAAGTTAAAGGAAAAGACGGAGTATATTCGCTACTTAATTTACCAAAAAAGGACATGACGATAGAAGAATTCTATAAGCTTGCTTCTTCGAAAAAATATTGTGCACCATCTCATCGTGACTTTGAAGATTTGGTGAGAAAGTTTTGGGCAAATATTACATATAATCCACCAATATATGGTGCAGATGTCAGTGGCACCCTTTTTGATAAAAATATGGACGAGTGGAATATAAGTAGGTTAGGGTCGATTTTGGATTTAGTGCAAGAAGACTATGGAGTATCAATTGAAGGTGTGAACACTCCATATTTGTATTTTGGTATGTGGAAAACAACTTTTCCTTGGCATGTCGAAGACATGGACCTGTACAGCATCAATTACTTACATTTTGGAGCTCCAAAGACATGGTATGGTATTCCTCCACAGTATGGAAAGAAATTTGAGAGGTTTGCAGCTGGATTTTTCCCACACGATAGTAAATCTTGTCCAGCATTCCTTCGCCACAAATCAGCAATTATTTCACCCAGCGTTCTCAAGTCATATTCAATACCTTATAATAGGATTACTCAAGAGGAAGGTGAAATCATGATAACATTTCCTTATGGTTATCATGCAGGATTTAATCTGGGATTCAACTGTGCAGAGTCTACTAACTTTGCCACATGTCGATGGATTGATTATGGAAAAACTGCCCTGCGATGTTTGTGCCATGCAAATAATGTGAGAATATCAATGGATACATTTGTTAAGAGATTTCAACGTGATAGGTATAACTTGTGGTTAAGCGGCAAGGATATTTGCGTGCATCCTGAAGATACCAAGAAACGTTCAGTATCACGTGTCACTGATTTTGAGTTTAAAAAAAAAAGGGGTCGCAAAGCAAAGTAGTGATTCTCAGTGGAAAAACAAAAGTAACATTATGGAAAGAAGTGAAGCTCAGATTTGAGGAGAACAGGAAAAAAAATACCCAAAATAATTTGATTATTATTTGAAGAAATTGATTCGTAGGAAGATACAACTGATTGTGGGAATAGTTTAAGGATATTTCTTGCAAATTGTAACGCTTCTTTGGTTGATAAAGATGGAGTCCAAAAAGAAGAAAAAAAATTCTCTGTTCTCCCGTATAACAAGGCTATGTATATTTAAGCTGTTCACAAAAAAAAGGTTTATTGATACATGTGCTTGTAGAGAAGTGCGAGTTAACTGAGGGCTGAAAACTTTAAAATTACAAGTAACTCTATTATTAATAGACGGGATTGATAATATGACTATCACATTATTTTATTGTACATAAATAAATACCACTATTAAGTAAAGAAATGTAAGATAAAAGCTAAAACTTTTATCAGAATAGATATCATTATTTTTGAGAATATGTTTAGTGTATGTTTTTTTTTTTTGATAAGAAGTTGACTATATTTTAAATTCATTGCATACTTAGATTGTTGGTCTTTGAAAATAAAACATTATGAAGGAGAATGACTTCTTATTTAATCAGGCACAATATGATGTCTCTCTCTTCCCACATTACAAATTTTAATTTAAGTTCTTTAAGGTAGATTCATAACATTAAGCTTCTTCCATTCACAAAGAGTGTACCGTCTTTAAATCTAAAGTTAGGAGACAGATTTCTAAAGTTTATTTTGGATGATTAGAGAAATATAGCTTCAAAGACTTAATCCATATTTTTTGCACACAATTTATAATTCAGTGTATATTATCATCGTTGGTATTTAGCAACTGCATGTTCTTTAAAAACAAAATAATTGTTTGTTTGTCTAAATCTTGGAATAGCAAGAGACTCTGTACTTATTTTTCTGATTACCTTTAAATCCAAGGCTTTTTTTAACTTATTTATTTCTGTGTTGACACTCTGTATAAAATAACAACTGTAGGAAATGAAATGGTTAAAAAGATTGATTTTTTAAATTTGTATGATCCAACTAGAAATATTATAAATAAAAATACGATATGAATAGTTTTAATATTAATACTACCCGTATACTGCATCATGACGTCACATTGCTCATTATCTATGAATCTCACATATTATAGGTCGCTTGAAAAGAAGATTTGGTATTCAATCTTTATCTTCATCTTATAATAACAGAGGTCTTTAGACTATTTTTGGCCCTTTACCTGGTCTAATTTCAGGTGTTAAGCAAAGTGCTTATATATCAAGGCTACAGGGGCATAGGCCATGGATTTTAATTTTTTTTTTTAAATATACATTTCCATGTTTAAATGATTATAGTAGTAGCTAGATTTGGTTTTCATCAACCTTCATATACAAACCAGTGTTTAGGCCCACGTTCACATATCACCATGAAAACACACTCTTATAAAGGAAAATAGGATAGGCTTCTGTGTGAAAGACCTCACAGACACAAGTTTTCTGTATTCTAAGTGAAATTTAATAATATGGATTTCCTCAGATAAGGGAATTAGATGGACGATAGAGTAAGAGTTATAAGTAATAACTTCTCTTGATTATTACAATTATTGTAATAATGAGAAGTTGAAAGGATGTGGTTGTCAGTCAACTAGAGGTGTTGCCAAAGTTTTGAAAGTGAGTTCATTTTCTTTATATATATGTTTTCTTCTCGAAGTAACCCTACAAAGGTTGTTTATTGACTTCATGTAGCGTACAATACCTGTACACAACATGTACTTGTTAAATTTAATATAAGTATTTAAAAGTTGTTAAAAAAATTAAAATATTTTTAACAACTATTGAAAAATAAAATGAATAACATACAAGAAAAAAAATAGAATAAAGAAGTAAATAAAATAAAATAATGAACATAAAATATTTCTTATCCATAATAAGTTCTCAAGTTTCCCAATAATTTATAAACTTCTTCAGCAAATTTATTTAGTTCCTTATTACATACGTAAAATAATTTTGTTCCTCAACGGGCCACTTTCCCAATTTCATTTCAACTTCAGTCTGGAAGGTTTGTCTTTGTTGTGTCAGAAGTCTACAGTTGTTTAGTAAATGTTGGTAGGTCTGTTCCGTTGTAAAGTCACAGAAACAGTTTAGTTGGTTGGTCAATCCGGAACGGAAGAAATAGGAGTTTGTCGTCCCATGTCCTGTTATTACTTGTGTTGTATAAAAGTTAGTTAATGTGACCAGTTTATTAAATTATACAAAAAAATTTTAAGTGTTCACCTTTTGTTGATAATGTCCATTTCTGTTGCCATTTAAGTAGTGTGTTTGTCAGTAACAGTTATTACAAGTGCAATTTTGTTGTAACATTCTGGAATATTTCAGTCTCAAAAAGCAGATTTGGCTGCATTATCGGCTAGATGTCCTTTAATCCATGAAAAATAAATATGTGTATCGTTCAGTTGTAGTTGTACAAGCGTTAGTCGTATTTGTTCAGTTAGTGGTTTGTGGATTGTGTGATTTTGGAGAGTCATTAATGTAGATTTACAGTCTGTATAAATGTTTATATTTTTTGACACTGTTTTTTTGTTCTCTATACATTGTAAAAATTTTAGAATTGCCAGTTTTTCTGCTTGATTGTTAGTACAAAGTTGTCAGAGTCTATATTTTAGAATGTCTGTTAGTTCTTTTTTCAAAAACCAACAAAGCATATCCAACATGTTCTTCTTCTTGACTGTCATCTGTGTATATATATATATATATATATATTGTCCCAAGCGACCCTCTTAATTTTGTAAATAAAACCATAATAATTGCTTCTATTTTGGTTTTCTTTTTGTAAAGATATTTCAAAAGTTATATAAAACAGACTTCTTGCCTACATTATAAGTTTTGGTAGTCGTTTAAGTACAACAAACAAATCTATATCTAAGAGTGTCTCTACCAGCTTTGTGTGTATGTGTGTGCGAAATGAGATCAACAGATTTTTAGGGTGAGGCAGTAGGATTGTATTATTAATTACTCAAGTAGTTCTAAACATGTAGAAAGGATTAACTTATTAATAAACGATCTTAAAAAGGATTATCTTTGATCCTCTGGGACTGAACTATTATTGTCAATGAGCTTATATCCCATGCTCTTTCTGCAATACCCTGTGAAATTTTTTGAAAATTAATTGTTCGTGGTTTTGAGACTATTTTTTATGCTTTTATATCATGTGATGATATATATAAAACTATTAACTGAAATATATTGAAGAACATTAAAGCCATTCAAATATTACTTAAGGCTGAACTATAAATTAATTAGGTTGAAAGTAATGGGAAAAGAATTAAAAGAATATTGTTTAACAAACACCATTATGAGCACCATGATCCCAATGAAGATACAAATAATGAAAGCAAAGCTGAGTTTCATAAAGTTCTTGGTAAAATGTATGCTAACCTTTCCAAACATAATTCTGGAATGCTCCTTAATTTGTGAAGGAAAATTCCTTTCTATGTAGAACAGAAAAGAGTAGTAACATTTGGCACCAATAAAAATGAGAAAAAAGTAATTCACGAGGCTATAGAAAAAGACTGAAGTTCAATACCACCATACTGGCGTTCAAGAGGAGATTCATAAAATTGGCTCAAATTTTCCATGAACCAATTTTAAAAAGTCATTTAATTTAATAATTATATATAATAAATTCATTTCGTTAACAATCTTAATACCACTCAAAATATATAATATGCTCTTTTAACTTATTTACATGATGTGTTATTAGTCTTAGATTTATAGAAGAATGACATGCTTCATAAATGATGAGAAGGTTGTCTTCACCTTAAAGAGATAATGTGGCTTATAATACATTTTGAAAGAGTGGTTCCTGCATACTCTATTCAGGATTATTAAGCTCAAGATCAAGGTACAATAGGGATCCTCCATTTTCCATTTCTAACTTAAATTTCACAGACCTATGACAAGTGGGTTTGGCTTCCAATTAATGAGAAACTAATGAAAATATCTTCCATACAGTGTCTGTAAAAGTCAAACCCATGGAAGGAAGACCTTTTGGAATACATCAATTCCATTGCCATAGGTTTGTAAAATTTAAGTTGTAAATAGAAAATGAAGTAACCTTTAAATACTTTGGTTTTGAAATTAATAGAGAAGACAGCACCCACTCTCACTCTCTCTCATATATATATATATATATATATATATATATATATATATATATATATATATTCATTAACCCTATAGTGGGCGCCTTCTTGACTTACGAAATTGGTCGCGTGGGGTGTGCTACACCCCAGATATTGATTTTTTTTTTTTTAATATGAAGGCTTTGAAATTTATTTATTTTGCGTTAAGGCCTTTTTAAGGGCTTCATAAGGTAACTACTAGAAATAATAAAAAAATGATGTAAAAAAAATGTTTTAATAACAAAAATTTAATTTTTAGAAATAAATGAAAAAAAATTGAAAATTAAAAGAAGACAAACTAAAGAAATTTTTTAATCAACTTTAAGTCAAATTGGATGTTTTTTTTTTGTGTCAGTCCTTTAAATAGGCATTATGGAACACTGAAAATTAAATTGGAACACAATCTTTACATAGAATATTTGCATGATCTTTCATGCACACAAAAGCACTGCACTTTACACACTAAGTTGTCGTCTTCCTGTCTAGTTTACGAATACATTTTTCACATCGCTTTTGTTTTGCAGGAACTTGTTGTTTAGAGACTGAGGGAAGGTTTCCGAGTTGTGTTTCTGCAATATCTTGCCCTAAATACATTTTAATTCTCACAACCAATTCTCGGGGAAGGCTGGAAATAGTGAGGCGCTGGCGGATAAGTGGAGTTGTAAGATCCTCGCTTAGACCTCTCAGGAATAATCTTCTTAATATTTTCTTTTGATTGTTAGAAAAATATACAACCTGAGCATTAATTCCAGCGATATCAAGGAGGTGGAAAAATACAGCTAGTGGCCATCTGTTCGTTTTGCGGGCAAGTGAATACTTCGATGCCAGTTGGTCAACTGTGTCAACTCCTCCTTTTGTTTCATTGTAAAAACATATGATTTCGGGCTTCAATTTTTCCCCCGATGCCTCATTTATTTCCATTTTATGATGCATTGAAGAGACCAAGAGAACAACCTTGCCTTTTCTGGGAACATATGAAAGCAATGTGAGCCCGGATTTGCTAAATACTAATTGGCTTGAATGTACAACTTTATTTTTGGTTTGAATGAAGGATGGAGGGATTTCAGTTCAAAGATATTCAACAAGAGGAATACTGGCGAACCAATTATCGAATGTAACATTTCTGCCAGTATTCTTGATCGGGGTAACTAGTCTCTTCACGACATCACTTGAGCTGTTAGAAATATTGAATGGACCTTCGGGCTGCTTCCCACAATAAATCTCCATGTTTTTTACATAAAATGATTTTGAATCTGCAAGGGTAAAAACTTTTATTCCATACTTAGCAGGCTTTGATTTTATAAATTGCTTGAATCCAAAGCGGGCTCTAGTTCCCCAAAGTTGCTCATCTATTGTTGCATACTCAGATATGGTATAGGTTTTTTTGCAATTTAAATTGAATTCTTCAAAAATGTCTCTAATTGGTGCTAATTTATCTGTTTTTTTTTCTTTCTTCCCGGTCCTCTTTATTATCAAACCTAACACATCGCATAAGGAAAAGAAATCTTTTTTGAGACATTGTACACCTAAATATTTCAGGTCCGTGCTTTCCCCGTAGTTCATCAGTATTTGTGTGGGAAGATTTAAAAACACCAGCCATGTACAATAATCCAATAGCAGCCTTTAGTTCAACAAGATTCGTTTCATTAGCATCCCTATCTCTTTCATAATTTTTCTGAACCCTCAAAATTTCCATATTCGTGAATTGAACTATTTTTTGGAGCATTTCATCTGTAAAAAAACACGAAAAAGTTTCCAGGGGATGTTTTTTATCAATAAAAGAAATA
Organism: Riptortus pedestris; assembly: GCA_019009955.1. Classification (NCBI taxonomy): domain Eukaryota; kingdom Metazoa; phylum Arthropoda; class Insecta; order Hemiptera; family Alydidae; genus Riptortus; species Riptortus pedestris. The sequence goes on from CM032233.1 coordinate 5,312,778, forward strand.
TTCGTTCCAGGGAGTTGAGTTACGATGTTACAGCTTCGCGTTCTTACATTCTGTTTCGGTTCCTTTCTTGACCACTTATAGTTCTTACCTTTACCCAGAAGATCTACTCTCTCAGTAAGGGAAATATCTTCTTCATCTGTTGAAGAGTCTGCACTTTCTTCCGAGTCCGTGTCTTCATGCACTTCCACGTTGTCATCCGTTTCACTCGAGCTGTAGTCACCGAGGATTTCACCACCGCCTTTCGTCTGGTCTTCATTCAACATTTCCGTTATTTTACAACACTCTAAATCACTTGGCAGCCAAAGGCAATCAATTATTATTTTTTCAGCCATAATGCACCGTAAAATATGGATTAGAAACACTTGTATTATATTAACAAAAAACTACGTCGAAAAAAACTGACAACTTAATCAGGTCGCGTGGGGTGTGATCTACCCCAATGGCCAAATAACCACGAATGTGGAAGTGTCAAGGTCAGGACGAGTACTGAGGAAAGGAGGGCAGAGGGTGTCAGAAATATACCAGGGGTGGGGGGGACTGCAGGTTGAAACATGCATGTCTGAGCCAAGTTAATGTTTTGTCTCGGGTGTGACTCACCCCGTGCGACCACTCTAGGGTTAATTATTTGGGGGGAAATATGGGGGGGGGGGTTATTTATTTATTTTGTAAATTTATAGGTTTTTTAATTATATGAGATTAGTGATTTTAAAACTGTTATGACACTGTCAGATCAAACATATGACACATAGCTGGAGGGAGTGAAGCCTCCAACAGTATAACCAATTTAGAAGATCAATTCTTTAATAATTTAAAACACCACCTATCAGGAGGTTGAACACCATACTTCGTTTGAAATGCACGCTGAACAACTGTCATCGATTCACTTCTGCCGTATTCAATAACACAAAAAGCTTTTTGTTGAGCGGTCGCTATCTAGCATCAAGTGATGTGTCAACAGTTCCTCAAGCAAACAAATCAGCAACTAAATGAAACTTTATAGCTGCCTTATTCGCCGACAGATAATGCTTAGCTTTGCCTTTTTTCTTTGCAGAGTTTTAAATTCCTAAAGTTGTGGTATTCTTTTTGAATCACCCTGTATTTCTTCTATCAATGTCAATCGATCTTCATAGAGGATGAAAATGAAGTACATTGAAAACTATATACATATAGTATTGTCTGATTTTTTTTTTTTAGTTTTCTGTTTTAGGTAAAGCTCTTTTCCAACTCAAATCATATTAACAATAACATCATATATGAACCGGTATATATATCAAGAAATGTTTTGTTCTTAATAATATTAATTATTGTTTTATTGGACTTTTTTTATAGCTCTTTTGCAGTATCCACCGTCTTGTTAAGACTCATAAATTTTACAGAGCCATGGCAACTGGTTTTCTCTTCCAACTATTAAATAACAAGTCTAAAAACATCTGTGAGAAAAGGCAGGACAAAATAACCCATAATTCTTAACTTCAATTGTGTCAAGACAAGTTTGGTTTTTATAAACACTAGTGATGAGCCCTCATTAATGAACGGAGAGCTTTATACAAAACGATATGATTTACCACAAAATTTGATGTGATTTCCCTTACATCTCACCCATTAATGAATAGTTCTGTTGCACTGTCGTGTTAGGACAGGTAGCTGGAGAGAGTGAAGCCTCCATCAGTTTAAACCAATTTAGACGATCAATCTTTAATAAAAGAGGCATTCGGAGGTTGTTTCCAATTCGCAAGGTAAAAAAGGTTAAAGTGCACAAAGACTTATAACTTGAATAGATATTTAATAAAAGTAAAATTACAAGTTTCTGGAGTTTTGCTTGCAGACATATGAAGTTATATGGTATTGAACCTGAAACAAAAATTTATATTAATAATTCCGTTTCCTGAAACTAGAGCAAACAGGGTCAAATAAAATGTTAAAGTTCAATAACCTGACTTGTAATACAAAAATTACATTTCGGATTTTCGAAAATTCAAAATACCTCCATTATACTTGAGATCGTAAAATTGAATAGAACCAATCTTATTGCAATTAAAATGTACTATAAATACGCTTATATACATTTATGCTCTATCTTGAATATTAACCGAGATATTTGAATTTTTCAGTTTTCAACCTACAGCAAACCCCTGCTTCCACTCACGTTACATAAACAATACTCTGTTATATAATGAATCACATTATTCGAAGATTAAATACCAAATATTGTTTTCAAGAGACCTTTATTATACGAGATACATGTAAATATATTCTGGTGAGCCCCCCCCCCTTCTTAAGTTTTTGGACTCCTTAAATTTAATTGATTGATATAAAAGTTATTCTGAATCATTATAAATTACAGTACTAGATATAGTAAATAGTTTCCAATCAAATTAATACAGTATATTCAGATATATTACAGTAATTGTTTACGGACCTTTTTGTCATCTTCTAGGTATAATTAATGGTTATTTTAAGACATTTTTCGTGTGTACAACCTATTTAACTAATCTCCCAGTAGAGAAATCTGCTAAAACATGAAAAAATACCAGGAACGTAACATTTAAGAAGACCAGTAAAAACTGAAAGCTCTTCTTTGAATTGCTTGATACATTTTAGAAGAATTTCCTTAAGGAAAATCAGCTATTGAGAGTAACTATGAATACTTTCTCATCAAATACACAATTCACTTTAATATGTCTCAGAAACACATGCTTTTCAGGGAATCAATTTTTTATATTATTTTACTGAAAATAATAAAATAATATTATTTTATGACAAACTAGCCAAGGTACTTCGCTCAGGAAATCATAACTGCTTTGCTCGGGGAGTCTGAATAATGATTGTAATCTCTATTATGCTGTAGTATGCACAATATTTTTACACTTCCCATCTCAAGTCTTTAGGTTACTAATTATCCCAGTAAATATAGCGAACTTATAGATTTTTTTAATCTTAAAGAATAAAACAAAAAATGAGTTCCTGATTAATCTCCCTCTCCACTGTTCAAATTACTGTTTACAATATAAGTAATATTCATGGATAGCAAGCATTCAAGTACCATAGGCCATAAAAAATCATAATTATGGACAGCAATTTTTATTATAAACAATGCAATAATACAAATTTATTTTCCCAAAAGCATCCCCAAGCACAATGATTGTATCTATTTTATGTATTTAATTACCATTATTAAAAATACTTCAATGTATAACTGAAGAAGAAACTTTGTATTCATAGTTGTACTCTCTCATGCTTAGTTATGTGTAACATAATAGCGGATCAATGTTAATTATCAGCAGAATTAATAAATGAGTACTCTTCTCTAACAATTTCAATCCCCTTTAATATTGTTTTGTTTATATAATTTATGATATTTAAGGAAATATTTCTGGGGTGGAACACAGCATCACTAAAAGAGCAAATAATAAATGTTGAACAAGTCATTACCATGTAAAGTTTAATGAGTACATAAGTTCTACTGGTTTAAACACAACACTAAATGTTTAGCTATAATTCCAAACAAACATCATCATTACTTTCAATTATTAAGCATCAACTACCTCTTCCCATCAAAACTCCCTCAGAAATTATGCTCAATTATTTGGTTTAAATTATAGAAACTTCAGTTCTTGTAAATAATAAATGCTTAAATACAAGTCTAAAAACATAACAGCATTGTTCATAGTATGCCTATATTAAAAATACTTAAATGAGTATTAATAAAATTGTTGGCTCAATCTGCTTATTTAACGTAGCCCCTGCATGAGGGACTTTATATTTAGCATATATCTCATTTATACTTCGTTATATGACAAAATTGTACTTAAGAAAATTAATCTAAATAACAAAATAAACACCTTTTGTTATGTGCATCTTTGCCAAAAACCCAATAGGAAGCGAAACATCGATAGTTTTTATTTCAGGTTTCCTTATAACCCCCATTCCTGCTCCTTCCTAGCAATGTTGGTACAGCCTACAATCATGAGGGAGTTAATGCTAATTTACATACTGAATTTGGTTAAGTTCAGTTAAGTCTTTTGTGCCTAATAAAATTGTTGACTCCCGCTATAGTTTTTAGTAAATATCTCATTTATACTTTAGTATACATTAAAAGTGTATATAAGGAAAGTTACTCTAAATAACAAAGTAAATAACTCTTGTCATGTGGATCACTGCCGATAAACCAATAGGAAACGAAATATTGCAATTTTTCATTTCAGGCCACCCTTATAACCCCTACTCCTGTTCGTCTCTGAGAATATTAGTATAGCCTAAAGTCTAACTTGGGTTAGTAGTAATATACGTACCAAGCACATAAAATTCGGTTCAGTAGTATGGGCATGAAAAGGTAACAAACAAAATGACACCTAAGCCACAAATTGAAGATTGGTGTCTATGGCATGTGAAACGAAAGAGTATCATGAAATTTCGAGAAAAAAAATCAATGAAGACAGATGTTACAATTTGATATATATATATATATATATATATATATATATATATATATATATATATATATATATATATATATATTATAGGCCCATACCTCTAAAAGCTATTAGTACTTTCAAGAAACAAAAAAATGAGAATTTTTTTTTACTAATACAAAATGCAAAATGGTTTAACATCTAAAGGCAGAGCCGGAAAACCAACAATTTATTCAGACAAGTATCCACAAGGAAAATATTTTGAGAAATCCTGTTCTTTTATATTAAGAATTACCTCTTCAGGTCCAGAAACAGTTGGAGCCATTATGTAGATCCAACAAAAATTGGGATGATATAAAAAAAGGTAGCCATTGAAGGTCCATCAGGAGAAATTATAAGGCTTTCCTGAAACAGAAATAAAATATAAGATAACATGTAACTAAAAATATCTGTAATTCTAATAAACATAGAAAATATTAACAATTAAATATAGTATTATTAGAGATATTAATAAAATAAAGTAAGTAATTTGCAAATAAGATTTTTCGATCCGACATATAATAAGAGAGATATTTGGAATTTTCGAAATGCCACCTCTCCCCGGTACGATTTTAGCCGTTAATGAACATAATCTTTAGTTATACATAAAGCACTTTGTTTTTAGGAGTTTGATAATGATAAAAAAAATTACTAATTAGAGTGATAATAAACAAGTGCGTACATAAATTTTTATATATATATATATATATACACTAGCTCAGATACCCGGCTTCGCTCGGGAATTCATTTGAGGCTGAATGGTGATGATATTTTTTTGGCAAGGCTTTACTTTGCACAATATTTTGACATTTACCAGTCCCAGTGTTTAGTTTAAATACCCGTCGTTTCTGTGGATTTGTTAATAATAAAATTATTTTTTTATGTAAGACTTCACTGTTCTCCATATTGTCATATTTCCCGTTTCCTGTGCATTATGCATAGATTTGAATTATTAAGGAGAAAATATTAACATACATTTGAATTAGTTTTTCCCGGTGAGGTACCTTGTAGTTCCAAAGAATTGTTGAGCAAATTTCACTAAATAATAAAATAAACAACTTTGTTATGTGCATATTTGCCGAAACCCCAATAGGAGACGAAATATCACTATTTTTAATTTCAGGCCTCCCTTATAACCCCCACTCCTGCCCGTCCCTAGAAATGTTAGTATGGCTTATTATAAGGAAGACGTTAGTGCTAATTCACATACCGAGTTTGGTTTAGTTTGGTTGAGTCTTTTGTGCCAAATAAAATTGTTGACTTCTGCTATCACATTTTGGCGTATAACGCCTTTATAATTAGGTATACGACAAAAGTGTATATGACAAAAGTTTCTCTAAATACCAAAATAAACAACTTTTGCTATTTGCATATTTGCCAAAACCCCAATAGGAAACGAAATATCGCTATTTTTAATTTCAGGCCTCCCTTATAACCCCCACTCCTGCTCGTCCCTAAAAATGTTAGTATGGCTTATTATAAGGAAGACGTTAGTGCTAATTCACATACCGAGTTTGGTTTAGTTTGGTTGAGTCTTTTGTGCCAAATAAAATTGTTGACTTCTTCTATTACTTTTTGGCGTATAACTCATTTATACTTAGGTATACGACAAAAGTGTATATAACAAAAGTTTCTCTAAATAACAAAATAAACAACTTTAGTTATGTGCATAATGGCCGAAAATGCAATACGAAACGAAATATCACTATTTTTAATTTCAGGCCTTCCTTATAACCCCCACTCCTGTTCGTCTCAGAGAATATTAACATAGCCTAAAGTCTAAGTTGGGTTAGTAGTAATATACATACCAAGTTTCATAAAATTCGGTTCAGCCGTTTATGCGTGAAAAGGTAACAAACAAACAAACAAAAAAACAAACAAACATACACGAAAGAAACAAAATGCAGTTATGGTGTCTATGACAAGTGAAACGAATAGTTATCGTGAAATTTCGCGAAAAAAATCAATGTACAGACAGAGGTTACAATTTTATATATATATATATATATATATATATATGAATAGCCCTTATTTTTGTTATCTTCTTGATCATATATCAATGGTTACTTAAAGACATTTTTTATGTGGACAACCTATTAAACTGATTTTCCCTGAGAGAAATCTGCTAAAACATGAAAAAAATACCAGGAGTGTTCCAATCAGCTATTGGGGTTGTACTCATGGCAGAATTTCCAACATATTTCTTCCATCAATGTCATTAGACCTTCACTGCAGAAGATGAAAATGAGGAATTTATCTTGTAACAAATTAAATTATCTAGTATTATTGTTCTATATTATTTTTTTAACAGACTTGCCTTAAATGAAATCAGCTATTGAAGGTGTAGTTATCACGCGATTTTCAAGAAATATCCTCAAACAAGGTCCAGTGACACAACATTGGCGATAACAAAAAATTAGGTCAATCAAATAAATATATAAAATTGTCTGATGCGTCTCTAGTGGACACCATTTTTGTTTAATCACTACCTAACTCAATATGTAATCTTTATGTAAATTTCTTATCCCAAGCCAAATACCAAGACCTTTATTGTGGTATACATTATAACCCTTAAAATGGGTTTCTACAATTTATAATCCGTAGAAATCGTTGCCCAAACAGGAGTAGACCTGTAAGTTGTTCAAGTAACTTTCAAACTGCGCCCACTAGAGGGTTAGCCAATCTATTCCTACTTCATACTTTAGTGAATTCCCAGTTCTACTCATCGGATTTTGACTTAGAATATACTCGTATGGAGAGATCACATTACTAGTGTGTCATTTTAGCACGTGGGAAATCTGCTTAGTTCACACAGCCCCTGTGTGATGGACTTTATTTTTTTGTAGAAATATTCTAAATATCCCCATCAAACTAGAAAGAATACTGAAAACCCTAAAATTAAGGTAAAAAAGGGGTTTGGCATCAGGAATAAAGTGTAGAACAACGCAACTGGTTAATTACAATGGTTAACTATTCAGAGAGTTGGCACTCACTTGAATTAACTCCTGGTGAAAGAATATTAGATTTACCTCAAAGTCATACAAAATAATGATGCATTATCAAACAACTTGCTGAGAAATTTGCAACATTATAATCTAAACTATTTTTAATCCCACAACCTCTATCATGCATTTCACTTTTAAAAACTTATTTGAAAGTAATGTATCTTTCCTCAGCCTTTCATTATTTAAATCCCAATCGATCAAGAAAAACATCAGCTGTAAATTTAAATAAAATCTTTTATCTATCAATATCTATGCAAATACAAAGGAAGATAATTTATCAAAAGTTCAGAAGGCTCGGGAATTAAGTATAGAAAACAAAACTGGTTAATTACAATGATTAAGTATATTGGCAGAGAAAGGACTTACTTGAGAAATGCCTCAGAGCTCAAACACAGTTCTCCCCAAAGGGAAAGATTATATAATATTACAAACAAATATATCAAAAAGAAAAACTATGCTTCATAGAATTATCAAGAAATACAGAAAATTGAGAGATAAAATAAAATCTGTGACACCAACCCCCAGGAGTTGGGGTGAATGCAAGGGGAGGGAGGTTGTTCTCCAAAGAGCTTCATGCTCATATTTACTTAGAAGCTCTGTGCTAAAGTAGATCAGCAAAACTAGTAATATGAAATCTTTATGCACCAAAAGAACAAGTCATTAGAAATAATACACATTTCACTTTCATAATCATTTCCTCTCCTTCACCATAGCACTGGTTTGTTGTAAAAGAATTTGTGGTAATTCTGAGCTATTATCCGGTTAACTTCAATTCCCTCCATACTGTAATATTACATTAGTGTAGTGCTGAATATTAATATTCAGTCCTAATTATGTGTCGGAAAACGAAAATATATTAATAAACTTAATTTAGTAGTCTTCTGGCTCACTATCGGTATCTGGCTCATGAACGACGCGAGATAAATTTTGTAACACTAAAATTTCCAAAATACGCCATCGGTGGTTAAAACCGAGGGTGGGGGTTTTCTTGTTCTAACTTTAGTATAAAACAAGAGTACATCACATTTTTAGGGCGATTGGTCAGATTGGCACTATCTGTATCTGGCTCATGAACGACGCGAGGTTGCTCGTCCTCGCCATTGTAGATCTGACCAATCGCCCTAAAAATGTGATGTACTCTTGTTTTATACTAAAGTTAGAACAAGAAAACCCCCCACCCTCGGTTTTAACCACCGATGGCGTATTTTGGAAATTTTAGTGTTACAAAATTTATCTCGCGTCGTTCATGAGCCAGATACCGATAGTGAGCCAGACGACTACTAAATTAAGTTTATTAATATATTTTCGTTTTCCGACACATAATTAGGACTGAATATTAATATTCAGCACTACACTAATGTAATATTGCAGTATGGAGGGAATTGAAGTTAACCGGATAATAGCTCAGAATTACCGAATTTGTGCTTGCACAATATCTCCTAACAGATATAAATAAATTTAAAAACCGTAAAGAAAATATGGCAAACATTGCAGGGCATATGTTTGACAAATAGTTTTCTAAATAATATGAGCTTAGGCTTCATACCAAAAGACAATAAGCCTCAAACCCAGGTGAATAGTACAATTTCGTAGTATAATAAATAGAAATGATCAAAACCGAACATTACATAAATGTGTTTTAAAGCCAGGGCTAATCACCACGAGGAAATTATCGGATTTCTATTCTTTTTAAGCTCTTCGTGGGAAATAAAAAGGCCTGCCACTCAGGAGCTACGTATGTATCTCTTCTCGCCTTATATTTTCTAATTCAGAGGGAAAAAACGATGAGTAGATGAGGGCATTACTGAAGGGGAAAAACAAGAAATTACCAAATACTCGTTGAATATTTGCGATGTTAATATTTTTATATGTACGAGCTAATTCACATACAGAGTTTGGTTTAGTTCGGTTGAGTTTTTGTGCCAAATAAAATTGATGACTTCCGCAGTAGTTTTTAACGTATAACTCATTTATACGACGATAGTGTATATAACAAAAGTTACTCCCAATAACAAAATAAACCACTTTTGTTATGTTCATATTTGCCGAAAAACCAATAGGAAACGAAATATCGCTATTTTTAATTTCAGGTCTCCCTTATAACCCCCTCTCCTATTCGTCTCAGAGAATATTAACATAGCCTAAAGTCTAAGTTGGGTTAGTAGTAATATACATACCAAGTTTCATAAAATTCGGTTTAGCCGTTTATGCGTGAAAAGGTAACAAACAAACAAACACGAAAGAAACAAAATGCAGTTATGGTGTCTATGACATGTGAGACGAAAAGTTATAGTGAAACTTCACGAAAAAAACCAATGTATAGACAGAGGTTACAATTTTATATATATACTAGCTCAGATACCCGGCTTCGCCCGGGAATTGATTTGAGGCTGAATGGTGATGGTTTTTTTTTTTTGGCAAGGCTTTACTTTGCAAACTATTTTGACATTTACCCGTCCCAGTGTTTAGGATGTTGTTGGGGTGGATTTGTTAATAATAAAATTAATTTTTTATGCAAGACTTCACTGTCCTCCATATTGTCATATTTCCCGTGTCCTGTGCATTATGTATAGATTTCAGTTATTAAGGACAAAATATGTACTTGTTGAGCATATCAATATTTCTACGCAAATTAGTTGCTCCACACATTGTTCCTGGAGAAATGTATAAAACAAAAGTTACTCTAAATAACAAAGTAAAAAACTTTTATTATATGCACGTTTGTCGAAGAAAGAGTAGAAAACGAAATACCGCTATTTTTAAATTCCGAATATCGCTTGTTTTAAACAAAATATCTCGAATTCTTATATCAGGCCTCCCTTATAACCCCCACACCCGTTCTAACCTAAAACTTTTAATATAACTTATAATCATGGAAGAATTAATGCTAATTGACATAGCAAGTTTTGTTAAGTTCGGTTCAATCGTTAGAGTCAAATAAAATAGTTGACTCCCGCTTTAGTTTATAGTGTATATCTCGTTATAATTTGTTAAAAGACAAAAATGAATATTACAAACGTTACTCTAAATAACAAAATAAACAGCTTTTGTTATGTTCATATTTGCCAAAAAACGAATAGAAAACGAAATACCGCTATTTTTAAATTTCGGCCTCACTTACAACCCCCTCTCCTGCCGTCCCTAGAAATGTTGGTATGGCTTATTATGATGAAGGCGTTAGTGCTAATACACATACCGAGTTTTATTTAGTTTGGTTGAGTCTTTTGTGTCAAATAAAATTGTTCACTTCCGCTTTAGTGTATATCTCGTTTATAATTCGGTATACGAAAAAAGTGAATATAACAAACGTTACTCGAAATAACAAAATAAACAACTTTTGTTATGTTCATATTTGCCGAAAAACGAAATACCGCTATTTTTAAATTACGGCCTCACTTACCACCCCCACTCCTGCCCGTCGCTAAAATGTTGGTATGGCTTATTCCAAAAAAGGCGTTAGTTTTATTACACATACCGAGTTTTATTTATTTCGGTTGAGTCTTTTGTGCCAAATAAAATTGTTGACTCCCGCTTTAATTTTTAGCGTATAACGCATTTATACTTCGGTATTCGACGAAAGCTTATATCACAAAGGTTACTCTAAATAACAAAATACTCAACCGAACTAAACCAAACTTTGTATGTGAATTAATACTAACGATTTCCTTATAATAAGCCATACTAACATTTCTGGGGACGGGCAGGAGTGGGGGTTATAAGGGAGGCATGAAATTAAAAATAGTGATATTTCGTTTCCTATTGGGGTTTAGGCAAATATGCACATAACAAAAGTTGTTTATTTTTTTATTTAGAGAAATTTGCTGAACAATTCTTTTTAATTTGATCTACCAGGTACCTCACCTGGAAAAAGTAATTCAAATGTAAGGCAGGAGTTAAAATGTAAGGAGGAAATTAATTAATCAATGGCAGGAGAGGGGGTTGTAAGAGTGGCCTGAGTTTAAAAATAGCTGTATTTCGTTGTCAATTGGTTTTTCTGGAAGTATGCACATGACAAAAGTAGTTTATTTTTCTATTTAAAGTACCTTTTGTTGTATTCACTTTTGTCGTATAGAAAAGTATAAACGAGATATACACTAAAATCTAAAGCGGGAGCAAACAATTTTGTTGGGCACTAACGATTGAACGGAACTTAGCAAAACTCGGTGTGTGAATTAGCATTAATTCTTCCATGATTATAAGCTATATTAAAAATTTTAGGTTCAAAGGGGAGTGGGGATTATAAGAGAAGCTGAAATGAAAAACTAGCTTTTTTTATTTTCTATTTGTTTTTCGGCAATCGTGCACATAACAAAAACTGTTTACTTTTGTTTTATATATAATTTCTTGTAAAATAAGGTATGATGTATGTAATGTGCGTAGATATATTGATATGCTCAACAATTCATTCTAATATGAACTACCAGGTACCTCACCTGCACATATTAATTGAAATCCGTTTTGAAATTTTATCCTTCATAATTCAAATCTATGTTATCTTTAACGCCAACAACAGATTGCACCAAGTATTCGGCCCCCCCCCCTTCTCTTATCCCAAACAGTAATTCATGAGAAACGCCTGTTTTTCCTATGTGTATTTAATACTTTATTTAATTAGAACTTGAAAAATATTTGAACAAACAGTTTTAGTATTGTGAAGAAAATGTAATCTGATTTGTTAATATAATTTAATCTATTACAGGATTAATATACTAAATGAGTTGGCAGCACTGAGCCGAGGGAGGTGGCAAGCTACTTCCTTTGCACTATCAGTTCTGCCGCTTTCCTGCCGACCTCATATCGGTCTATGTTTACATGATAATTGATGCTTACACTTTTAGGAATGTAGTGTTATTCTCAGGACTGTGGATTTCTTTAATTATCATTAGTAAATAATTTAGAAGGACGAACGCTGGGGAGGTGCACCCAGTTATTTCTGGTATTTATTAACTCTGCTCCGTTAATGTATGATATACTTTACTGAACACCAATATTAATATACAGTTTACAATCGAGAATTACAAAATAGTATTTTTAATTTCGGTTATGACGAACCTAAAACAGCTGTCACCATTAAGCTTTGTTCCGCATCAAGGGAAAGGAACATTTATTCATACATGGCTTGGAAGACAGAATACTTTCTACGATTATGAATTATATGTTCATTACGTTATAAAAAAAAACTACATGTACAGGAGACAGGAAATATAAAAATATTGAGGAGAGTGAAACCTTGCATAACAAATAATTTAATTATTATCAAATCCACTTCAACGACGGGTATGAACCCTAAAGACTGTGACGGGGAAATGTCAAAATATTGTGGAAAGTAAAGGCTTGCCAAAAAATACCACCTTCATTCAGGTTCAAATGAATTCCCGGGCGAAGCCGGGTACCTTAGCTAGTGTATATATATATATATATATATATATATATATATATATATGAAATTGTAACCTCTGTCTGTACATTGATTTTTTTCGCGAAATTTCACGATAACTTTTCGTTTCACATGTCATAGACACCATAACTGCATTATGTTTCTTTGGTGTCTGTTTGTTTGTTACCTTTTCACGCATAAACGGCTGAACCGAATTTTATAAAACTTGGTATGTATATTACTACTAACCCAACTTAGACTTTAGGCTATATTAATATCCTCTGGGACGAACAGGAGTGGGGGTTATAAGGGAAGCCAGAAATTAAAAATAGCGATATTTCGTTTCCTATTGGTTTTTCGGCAAATATGAACATAACAAAAGTTGTTTATTTTGTTATTTAGAGTAACTTTTGTTATATGCACTTTTGCCGTATACGGAAGCATAAATGAGTTATACGCTATAAGCTATAGCGGGAGTCCACAATTTTATTTGGCACTAAACCGAATTAAACCAAACTCGGTATCTGAATTAGTACTAACGCCTTCATTATAATAAGCTATACTAGCATTTCTAGGGACGGGCAGGAGTGGGGGTTATAAGGGAGGCCTGAAATTAATAATAATGATTTCCTATTGGGGTTTCGGCAAATATGCACATAACAAAAGTTGTTTATTTTGTTATTTAGAGAAATTTGCTCAACACTTCTTTTCAATATGAACTACCAGGTACTTCATCTGAAAAAATTAATTCTAATGTATGTCAATACAGTAGAATCCCGATAATTCGTATCATCAGGGGACTGACAATTTAGTACGAATTATCGGGAATACCAAATAACGGGAGTACAAAATAAAAAAAAAATAAAAACATTTTAATGTTAACATGCGTTTATTAAGAAAACCATACATGTCTGGTAAGAATCAAGACTATGCAATAAATTAGTTTTACTAAATGATACATACGATATATATATAAATAGTCAACAAGTAAACATCTTTGCTAGAAAAAATCCGTAATTTTTTTTTGGCACAACCCTTGCATTCGTGTATTGTCAATTGCTCTGTCAAGAGTGTTCAGAGCAAAAAATACCTCATCACCAACATCTGATTTCGCCAAAAAATGGCGCACATTGTTGACGTATTGTTTAGCATCCTTAGCATTAATTATTGGTACGTCATCTTCATCTCCCTCTCCCTCTTCACCGTCAACGTCCTCAGGTGGAGCTAAAATTTCTTCGTCGGTCAACATTCCTGCTACTGCCAGGCCGTCGTCAAAATGGACGAAATCTTCGAATGTTATGTGATTTTCCTCATTTTGTGAAAGGCGATCCCATTCTAAAAGACTTTCAACGTCTTGTTCTGCATCATCTGTAAACGGAAGTTCCTCTTTGCTAAAACCACAGGCTCGAAAACAGTTTTTTATTGTGGTCTCGCTAACGTTTTGCCATGCCTTGTCAGCTATGTTCATAGCTGAAAATAAAGTAATTTTATGATTCAGTCCATCCTCGATTCTGTCAAGAAGCTGCATCACTACTTCTTTGCGGTAAAACGTTTTGAAAGTTTTAATTATGCCCTGGTCCAGAGGCTGCAACTTAGAAGTTGTATTGGCGGGTAAAAACACAACTTTAACATTGCTGAGAGAGGGGATTGAATTGTGGGCCGAACAATTATCGATGAAAAGCAAAATTTTTCGCTGTTTTTTTTTCATATCTACATTAATTAATTGTATCCATTCGTTAAACAACTCTCCCGTCATCCATGATTTTTTATTTGCACGATAGGTCATTGGAAATGATTTTATGTTTTTAAAACATCTTGGTTTGGCCGACTACTTACCTATCATGAGTGGTTTTAATTTCTCCGATCCATCCATATTGGCTGCCAACAGTATTGTTACACGTTCCTTACTATTTTTTCCGCCATGGCATTTTTCTTCCTTGAAGCACATAGACCGATCAGGGAGACATTTATAGAACAGGCCCGTTTCGTCGGCATTGAATATGTTTTTATTGTCATAAGGTTCGATTATTTTTTTCAATTCGTCCTTCCACTTTGAACAAACGTTATCTGACACACTTGCACTCTCCCCACTAAGCTTCTTAAATTTTATGTTGTGTCGTTTTTTAAATCTGTCGAACCATCCATCACTTGCACGAAAGTCTTCAATACCCATTTTTTCTGCAAAAACTCGGGCTTTTTCCCTTAAAATATTTCCTCCAACTGGTACATTTGAATTTCTTGCTTGCGCGAACCATTGTTTTACCTTATCTTCAAGTTGTGGATAATCGCCAGTCTTGAAGCGTTTTATTTTGCTGTCCGATGACTGGGATGTAATTTTATCTTTGTTCTTTAGAATCGATGTTATTGTGGAACGAGGGACGTTAAAACGTTTGGATACATCAATTTGCTTACAACCACTAGCGACGGCGTTTATAATTTGTTGTTTCTCTTTAATAGAGAGGCTAACATTTTTCGGGGGCATGGTAACTTATCACAACGGTAACAGAAACGAGACTGAATTGTAGAAAGGAAAAAAACTTTGTAAGAAAAGATCAATGAAATTCCTAAACCTTTCCCTTTCAGTGAAAAAAGTTCGAATTTCATACGAGAGTTCATAGAAAAGTTGTCTCTCTCACTCGCTCTCCCCTTTGTCTCTGTAAAAACAGTAGGAATTACGTGGTTTCCTCGGAAAATTATCTCGCACTCATTCTGCTCTCTGGTCTCTCATTGGCCTCTCTCCCCCTCTTGCAAACAGTACGAATTAACGAGTTGTTTAGCACTGGAAATACGAATTATAAGACGTTTTTAGGTGACCTCGAACATAAAATTGATACGAATTACCGAGGGGTTATTTATACCATATATCGGGATTTTCTCTAAGGACCGGCAAGTTTGTACGAATTATCCGGAAATACGAATAATCGGGATACAAAATATCGGGATTCCACTGTATTATCTCTCTAATAATTCAAATCTATGCATAATGCACAGGAGACGGGGAATATGACAATATGGAGGACAGTGAAGTCTTACATGAAATATTAATTTTATTATTAACAAATCCATAGCAACGACAGGTATAATAAACTCTAAACACTGGGACGGGAAAATGTCAAAATATTGTGCAAAGCAAAGCCTTGCCAAAAAAAAAAAAATACCATCACCATTCAGCCTCAAATGAATTCCCGGGCGAAGCCGGGTATCTGAGCTAGTATATATATAAAATTGTAACCTCTGTCTGTACATTGATTTTTTTCGCGAAATTTCACGATAACTTTTCGTTTCACATGTCATAGACACCATATCTGCATTTTGTTTCTTTCGTGTTTGTTTGTTTGTTTGTTTATTTGTTTGTTTGTTTGTTGTTACCTTTTCACGCATAAACGGCTGAACCGAATTTTATGAAACTTAGTATGTATATTACTACTAACCCAACTTAGACTTTAGGCTATATTAATATCCTCTGAGACGAACAGGAGTGGGGGTTATAATGGAAGCCAGAAATTAAAAATAGCGATATTTTGTTTTTTTATTGGTTTTTCGGGAAATATAAACATAACAAAAGTTATTTATTTTGTTAATTAGAGTAACTTTTGTTATATACACTTTTTCCGTATACCTAGCTGAAATGTATGCATAATGCACAGGAGACAGGAAATATGACAATTTGGAGGACAGTGAAGACTTACATAAAAATTTAATTTTATTATTAACAAATGCCAACAATGGGTATTAACCCTAAACACTGGGACGGGTAAATGCCAAAATATTGTGAAAAGTAAAGCCTTGCCAAAAAAATAGCATCACCATTCAGCCTCAAATGAATTCCTGGGCGAAGCCGGGTATTTGAGCTATTATATATATATATGTCTGTTAACGATATAGCGGTCGCAATTTTTGTTTGATCGTTGCCAAACTTCATAATTAATCGTTTTATGGAAAAAGAAAGATCAAGTTCGTTAATGGCTGAAATCGGACCATTGGGAGGGGGGGGGGGTTAGAGAGGTAGTATGCGTCGGATCGAAAAATTGTTTAGATTCAATCTTATTGCAAATTAAATTTACTATAAATATTGTTTTATACGTTTATTCTGTATCTTGAATATTAACCGAGATATTTGCTTTTGTATTGTGTGTGTGGTCGGCTATGTTCGGGACTTTCCGCCGAGAGCTATTGCGGCCGTTTCCGTAACTATTCGTCCCTCGTGAATAGGTCTAGAGATTCCTTACTACCACTGTTGTTATTAGGCAGATTTCTCTATTATAAAACTTCACGTGGGAAATCTGCTTAGTTTACGCAGCCCCTGCGTGACGGACATTTAGTAACTTGTGTTATATTTACGTTTGTCGTACAACGAAGTATATATGAGATATGCGCTAAAATCTAAAGCGGGGTGAAACAGTTTTATTAGTAATCATTAAAGTGTTTTTAATCAAGAGTTGTGGTTTTAATATAAAAATGATGTTGTTTTTAGACTTACATCACAGTTCTAAGCATGATTCAGATTAAGGAAGTTATAAATCACCGCCCCCTCCCCTTAAATTTCAAGTGGAAATTTAAACTATAAGAGCATTTCCATCAAGTTCGTTAATGGTTGAAAATCGGACCACCGGGAGGGGGTGGGGTTAGAGGGCAGGAATTTCGAAAATTCAAAATATCTCTGTTACTATATGTCGGATCGAAGAATTGTATAGACACAATCTTATTGCAATTTAATGTTTTATAAATGTTGTTTTATACCTATTTTCCCTATAATGAGTGTTAACCGAGATATTTGTCTTTTATTGATTTCCGCTTTTTGTAACCCCCCCCCCTCCTACTAGTCTCATATTAATAATAAGCTGTTATATCATGAACCACTTCATTTCAAGGCTAAACACCAAATATTGTTTTAAACAAAGCTTTATTATACGAGATACATACAAAAATGTTCTTTTGACCTCCTCTCCCCTTCTTTTATTCTTGGATTACTAAAATCTGAGTGATTGAGATGAAAATTATTCTGATTCATTTCAAATTACTCCACTAGCTATAGTAAATAGTTTTCAATAAAATTAATATGTTATATTCAGATATATTTCATTAATTGTTCATCTTTCCGGTCTAGAATAATTCTATTTATTCAAGGCTGCGAAGTTGGCTGCCCCGTTTGTTTTAGCAGATTTCCCTTAGGGGAAATCAGCCATTGAGGTTGTACTCACGGCGCGATTTTCGAAATTATTCTTCAAATGTCCATCGATCCTACCCAGGAGATGACGAAAATGAGGTCCGTTCAAAACTGTATATATATATATATATATATATATATATATATATATATATATACTAGATTAGATTATATATATATATATAAATTTTAAAATTGTAACCTGTCCCAGTCTTGTACATTGATTTTTTTTTCCGGCGAAATTTCACGATAACGTTAACTTTCGTTTCACATGTCATAGACACACATATCTTGCATTTTGTTTCTTTCAGTGTATTGTTGTTTGTTTGATTTGAATTACCTTTTCACGCTTCTTTCGTGTATGTTTGAATAAACGGCTGGGACCGAATTATAACTGACATACTTTGTTATGTTCGGTTAATCCTTTTCGCGCAATGAAACGGTTGACCGAATTAGGTTATATTGTAAATTTACTTGGTATGTACATTACTACTAAACAAAACTTAGACTTTTGGCTATCTTAATATTTCTTTTGAGACGAACAGGAGTGGGGGTTATTTATAGGAAAGCCTGGAAATTGGAAAAAATTTAAAAATAGCGATATTTCGTGTTTCTCTATTGGTTTTTCGGCAAATATGAACATAACAAAAAGGTTGTTTATTTATGTTATTTGAGTACCGACTTTTGTTATATAACACTTTTTGTCGTATACGAAGTTTAAATGGTTATTATAGCGCTGAAAAATTATAGCGGGAGTTCAACAATAATATTTGCCAAAAGAGAACTTCGAATAACTAAATAGATAACTCGGTATGTGTATTAACAGTGAGGCTATCATTTAATAAGCAATGCCAGTATACTTCGGTATGGACGGGCAGGAGAGGGGGTATATAAGGGAAGCCAGAAATTACAAAATAGCGATATTTCGTTTTCCTATTGGTTTTTCCGCAAATATAAACATAACAAAAGTTATTAAACTTTCAGGCCTTCCATTTATGGCTTATTATAAGGAAGTAACTTTTGTATTTATATACACTTTTGCCGTATACCTAAGTATATAATGCGTTATACGTTTAAACTTTAGCGGGAACTAACGGCTGCTGAAAACCGACTTAACGAAAAATCGGTATTGTTAATTTCAGCATACACGAAAGAATGCCAAATGCATTTCTATGGTGTCGGGCAGGTGTGGGGGTTATAGGGAAGCAGAAATTAAATAGCGATATTTCCCGTTTCCTATTATGCGTTTTTCCGAAATATAAAACCATAACATACAGTTGAATTTATTTGTTCATTTGGGAGTAACTTTTGTTATATACACTTTTGCCGTATACCCTAAATTAATTTTCCATGATAAGTATAAATGAGTTATACGTATAAAAACTTTAGCGGGAACTAAACGGCTGAACCGAACTTAACAAAACTCGGTATGTTATTTAGATTAATTCTTCCCTAAAAATGATAATATGGTTTATATTAAAATTTTTAGGTTCGAACGGGAGGGGGGTTTATAAGGGGAGGCCTGAACTAAATAAAATTATTCACGCTATATTTACCATATAAGTTTATACTTAGGGATACGACAAAATATAACAAAAGTTACTCTAAATTATAGAATTAACAAATTCTGTTATGTTATATCACGGCAAAAGTGCATATAACAAACGTTACTCTAAATTACAAAATAAACAACTTTTATCATGTGCATATTTGCTGAAAAAGCAATAGGAAACGAAATATTGCTATTTTTAATTTCAGGCCTCCCTTATAACCCCCACTGCTGTTCTTCTTAGAGAATATTAATATAGCCTAAAGTCTAAGTTGGACTAGTAGTAATATACATACCAAGTTTCATAAAATTCGGTTCAGCCGTTTATGCGTGAAAAGGTAACAAACAAACAAACAAACAAATAAACAAACAAACAAACAGACACGAAAGAAACAAAATGCAGATATGGTGTCTATGACATGTGAAACGAAAAGTTATCGTGAAATTTCGCGAAAAAAATCAATGTACAGACAGAGGTTACAATTTTATATATATATAGATATAGATATATATTTGTCTGTTACCGCTCTAGCGGTCACAATTATTGTTTAATCGTTACCAAACTCGAAATTTAGTCGGTTTATGTAAAAAGAAAGATCAGGTCGTTAATGGCTGAAATCGGGCCAGGGGGAGGGGGGTTTAGAGGGGAGGATTTTCGAAAAATTGAAATATCTCCGTTACCATAGGTCGGATCGAAAATTGTATATAACCAATCTTATTGCAAATTAAATTTACTATAAATATTGTTATATACGTTTATTCAATATCTTGAATATTAACCGAGATATTTGCATTTTTTAGTTTTCAGCCATAAGCAAACCGCCACTTCTACTCATGTTACATAAACAATACTCTGCTACATAATAAATTACATTATTTGAAGGTTAAATACCAAAAATTGTATTGAAGAGGCCTTTATTATACGAGATACATGCAAATATTTTCTGGTGATTCCCCCCCCCCCCCGTCTTAAGGTGTTGGACTACTAAAATTTGATTGATTGAGATAACAATTATTCTGACTCATTATTAAGATATCCAGTAGAGTACTAGATATAGTAAATAGTTCTCAATAAAATTAATATGTTATATTCTGATATATTTCAGTAATTGTTTTTCTTTCCGGTGTGAGGCGGGCAGACCCGTTTGTTTACATTTCTAACCTAACGCTCCCTGTCGGCAGTTTATTGAAATTGGATGAAACATTTCTTATTTCCGTTTGTATTTATTCATGGTGGTGATGTGTTACCAGTATGTATATTTATATATTACTAAACTTCACGTGGGAAATCTGCTTAGTTTACGCAGCCCCTGTGTGACGGCCTTTTTTTTTCAATTCAGATGCTTTCCGTTGTAGAAATTATTAATTTGTAAATTGAATGAAGGATGTCTTACTACCGTTTGTATTTTTTCGCTTTATATTCACGGTGGTGTTACCGGTATGTAGATTTATCTGCTGTAAACCTTCCACCGGGAAATCTGCTTAGTCTACGCAGCCCCTGCGTGACGGACTTTTAATGTTTTGAATAAATAAGTTAAGTAAAGCAATGTTGAACACACAAGCGGGTGCGGAGGTTTTCGGGAGGCTCGGTTTATTGTGTTAACTTATTTCCTATGAAATGTATTGTTTGTTTTTTACTCACATTTACTATTATATATATAATGTTAAGTAAGCTCGGATTGGTTTTTGACTAGGAACATGTATATTATAGATGATATTTAATTATACTAAACGCTATCCATGATTATGATTCGAATTATTCGCGGTGTGTTAAAGAGTGGAGAGAGATTGATTAGAGATTAATTTTCAGTTATTCTTCAAAACTAAAATTTCTGTTCCGTAAGTCCCCTACCTGACCCTTACATATAAATAATACTCCCAGACGGGAAGTGCAGTTGTAGACATGGAAGCATTACCAAAAAAAAATACGATCATCATTCATCGTCATTAAATTTCCCGAGCGAAGCCGGGTACCGTAGCTAGTGTTTTATCAATATCGTTATACAAATGTTTTTTAACAGATTTCCCTTAAGAGAAATCAGCTATTGAGGTCGTACTCATGACGCGATTTTCGAAAAATGTCTACAAATATCCCTCGATCCTACCCATATTTAGACGTTTTATGTAAAAAGACAGATCAAGTTCGTTAATGGCTGAAATCGTACAAGTGGGAGGGGGGTTTAGAGGGGAAAATTCGAAATATCTCCGTTAAAATAAGTCTGATCAAAAAATTGTATATTGCAAATTAAATGTACTATAAATTCTATTATACGCCTTTGTTCTCTATCTTGAATATTAACCGAGATATTTGCATTTTTCAGTTTTCAGCCTTCAGCAAACCCCCAATTCTACTCATGTTACATAAACAATACTCGGTTATGTAATAAATCACATCATTCGAAGCTTAAATACCAAATGTTGTTTTCAAGAGACATTTATTATAGAGATACATGCAAATATGTTCTGGTGACCCCCCTCCCCCCCCTTTCTTAAGTTTTTGGACTACTTAAATTTGATTGATTGAGATAACAATTATTCTGATTCATTATAAATTACAGTACTAGATATAGTAAGTAGTTTTCAATCAAATTAGTACGTTATATTCAGATATGTTACAGTAATTGTTTTTCTTTCCGGTAAGAAGTTGGCAGAACTGTTTGTTTACATTTGAGACGTATCCCGCCGGAAGGGGAAAGATTTCTTATTACCGTTTGTATTTATTCAGTTAATATTCACGGTGGCGTTGTGTTAGCAGTATGTAGGCATATATATTATTAATTTTCACGATGAAAATCTGCTTAGTTTACGCAGCCCCTGCGTGACGGATGGATTCGTGTCATTTCTCTTGTAATGGCTGCCAATGGCTGTGTGATTGGCCCCTTTAAGCGCCTGGAGGGACGATGTTCCCACACTTTAAGTGCCCGCAAAGAAAATAAATCGGGAGGGGGGTGATAACTCCGGCGGGTCAAGCGAGTTGTACCACTGTCACTAATAAAGTCCTAGACGGCGAAGGCACGATACTCATCAAGCCAAGCCGATGATGTGCAATCTGTAAATGGCACGTACACCGCTTTCAAACAATAGCCTCACCACATCAGTGCTAGGACTTCTTCAAATACTGGAGGTTTTATTGCCCTACCCTGTCTATAGTGATGTCTGCTACACACACACACACACACACACACACACACACATATATGGGGGTAGCGCCTGACTGGCAGCTTTTAGGGCACTCGGCGAAATTAACCGTGCCCCCCCCCCCTCCTTGCGGAATGTTTGGAACCAAATATAATACAAACAATTTTTTATTTAGTAACAAATATATATACATTTAAACACTAGCTCAGATACCCGGCTTCGCCCGGGAATTGATTTGAGGCTCAATGGTGATGGTATATTTTTTGGCAAGGCTTTACTTTGCACAATATTTTGACATTTACCCGTCCCAGTGTTTAGGGTTAATCCCCGTTGTTGGCATTTGTTAATAATAAAATTAATTTTTTGTAAGTCTTCACTGTCTTCCAAATTGTCATATTTCCCGTCTCCTGTGAATTATGCATAGATTTAGGCTATTAAGGGCAAAATATTAACATAGCCCCCGCTTTAGTTTATAGAGTATATCTCGTTTATATTGTTAAAAGACAAAAATGAATATCACAAAAGGTACTCTAAATAACAAAATAAACAACTTTTGTTATGTTCATATTTGCCGAAAAACGAATAGAAAACGAAATACCACTATTTTTAAATTGAGGCCTCCCTTACAACCCCCACTCCTGCCCGTCCCTAGAAATGTTCCTCTACAGGTTTTAGCGTATATCTCGTTTATAATTCGGTATACGAAAAAAGTGTATATAACAAAAGTTACTCTAAATAACAAAATGAACAACTTTTGATATGTTCATATTTGCCGAAAACCAATAGAAAACGAAATATCGCTATTTTTAATTTTAGGCTTCCCTTATAACCCCCACTCCTGTTCGTCTCAGAGAAAATTAATATAGCCTAAAGTCTAAGTTGGGTTAGTAGTAATATACATACTAAGTTTCATAAAATTCGGTTCAGCCGTTTATGCGTGAAAAGGTAACAAACAAACAAACAAACAAACAAACAAACATACACGAAAGAAACAAAATGCAGATATGGTGTCTATGACATGTGAAACGAAAAGTTATCGTGAAATTTTGCGAAAAAAATCAATGTACAGACAGAGGTTACAATTTTATATATATACTAGCTAAGGTACCCGGCGATGCCCGGGAAATCATTGCTAACTGACTAATGATTGTATTTTTATAGCAAGACTTCAATGTGTACAATTGCACTTCCCTCCACGATGTATTGTTTATTCAAAACAGCCAATCCTAAAGTGTAACTTTCAGGGTTAATAGAATAGAAATTTTAGTTTTGAAGAATATATGAAAATGGGTTCCTAATCTATCCCTCACGACTTTTTCACTCACGGTTTTAGAATAATTCAAACCATAATCATGGGTAGCATTTATTACAATTAAATATCATCTATAATGATGAACATATTTCCTGCCAAAAATCAATCCAACCACATATAGTTTTAGCATAGTTTTATACATAAGATTATATTCGTATTAGTAAGCCTCAGTGGAAATCACTTCCCGTCGTGGCAGCATTCCACAGGAAATAACTAAACTCAATTACCTCCCGTCCATTTCCGCTCTCGCAGGAGCGTTATCATCGTTGTTTTCCTTAGAATATTGATTCAGAATATTATTTTAATAATTTATCTCCCTGATGGAACTAAATAATAGATCCCTAAACATAATTTCATTTTTGTTCAAAAAGCTAGTTAAGGGGAAGAGAGTCCCCCTGCAACCTAGTAATACTTTAAACATTCATATCGAGTATATATTAAATACCAGAAATGCTCTTATAGTTTATATTCTATTAGAAATAAATAAAAAAGTTATAGGGAAAATAAATAAATAAATGAGGAGGCGACGGAGATTTATAAGCTCACTAATCCGAATCATACTTGCAACTATCATATAAGACTAAAACATAACATCTTTTGTCATAATATGCATTTATTAAAAACACTTAAATAAGCACTAATAAAATCAATGACTCCCGCAATGGATTTAACGTATATGCCGTGTTAACATCATTTACGGCAAAAGTGAATACAACAAAAGATACTTTAAATAACAAAAGTAAACAACTTTTGCTATGTGCACGTTAGCCAAAAAAAAATAGAAAATGAAAATTGCGAATTTTTATCTCAGGCCTGTCTTATAACCTCTACTCCCGTTTGAACATTTTAATATAGCTTATAATCATGGAAGAATTAATGCTAATTCGCATACCAAGTTTTGTTAAATTCGGTTCAATCGTTTGAGCTCAACAAAATTGTTGGCTTCCGCTCTAGATTTTAACGCATATCTCGTTTATGTTATACAGCAAAAGTGAACATAACCAAAGTTACTTTAAATAACAAAATAAACAACTTTTGTCATGTGCATATTTGCAGAAAAACCATTAGAAAAAGAAATATTGCTATTTTTAATTTCAGGCCTCCCTTATAGCCCCCACTCCTGCCCGTCCCTAGAAATATTGGTATGGCTTATGATAATTAAAGCGTCAGAGATAATACACATATCGAGTTTTATTTAGTTCGGTGGAGTCTTTTGTGCCAAATAATATTCTTGACACACGCTATAATTTTTAGCGTATAACGCCTTTATAATTCGGTATTCGACGATAGTGTATATAGCAAAAGTTTCTCTAAATTACAAAATAAACAACTTTTCTTATGTGCATATTTGCCGAAACACCAATAGGAAACGGAATATCACTATTTTTAATTTCAGGCGTCCCTTATAACCCCCACTCCTGCCCATCCCTAGAAATGTTTGTATGGCTTATTATAAGGAAGGCGTTAGTGCTAATACACATACCGAGTTTTATTTAGTTCGGTTGAGTCTGTGTGCCAAATAAAATTGTTGACTCCCGCTATAATTTTTAGCGTATAACGCCTTTATAGTTCGGTATACGAAAAAAGTGTATATGACAAAAGTTATTCTTAATAACAAAATAAACAACTTTTGTTATATGCATATTTGCCAAAAAACCAATAGGAAACGAAATATCGCTATTTTTAATTTCAGGCCTCCCTTATAACCCCCACTCCTGTTCATCTCAGAGAATATTAATATAGCCTAAAGTCTAAGTTGGGTTAGTAGTAATACACATACCAAGTTTCATAAAATTCGGTTCAGCCGTTTATGCGTGAAAAGGTAACAAACAAACAAACAAACAAACAAACATACACGAAAGAAACAAAATGCAGTTATGGTGTCTATGACATGTGAAACGAAAAGTTATCGTGAAATTTCGCGAAAAAAATCAATGTACAGACAGAGGTTACAATTTTATATATATATAGATAGATATAGATATATATATGTCTGTTACTGCTCTAGCGGTCGCAATTATTGTTTAATCGGTACCAAACTCGATATTTAGTCGTTTTATGTTAAAAGAAAGATCAACTTCGTTAACGGCTGAAATCGAGCGAGGGGGAGGGGGGTTTAGAGGGGAGGATTTTCAAAAATACGTCTGATCGAAAAATTGTATAGAAGCAATCTTGTTGCAAATTAAATGTACTATAATTATTGGTATATACATTTATTCACTATCTTGAATATTAACCGAGATATTTGCATTTTTCCGTTTTCAGCAAACCACCACTTCTACTCATGTTACATAAACAATACTCTGCTACATAATAAATCACATTATTCGAAGCTTAAATACCAAAAATGGTATTTAAGAGACCTTTGTTATACGAGATACATGCAAATATGTCCTGGTGACCCCCCCCCCCCCGTCTTAAGGTCTTGGACTACTAAAATTTGATTGATTGAGATAACAATTATTTTGACTCATTATTAATTACAGTACTAGATATAGTAAATAGTTCTTAATAAAATTAATATGTTATATTCTGATATATTTCAGTAAATGTTTTTCTTTCCGGTGTGAGGCGGGCAGACCTGTTTGTTTACATTTTTAACGCTTCCTGCCGGCAGGTTATTGAAATTGGCTGAAACATTTCTTGTTTCCGTTTGTATTTATTCACGGTGGTGTTGTGTTAGCAGTATGTATATTTATCTATTACTAAACTTCACGTGGGAAATCTGCTTAGTCTACGCAGCTGTTGTGTGATGGACTTTTAAATAGTTCAGGTTTTTATACATTTCTTCACTACATTTTAGCAAATTTCCCTTAAGGGAAATCAGCTATTGAGGTCGTACTCATGACGCGAGTTTCGAAAAATTTCTTCAAATGTCCATCGATCCTACCCAGGAGATGACGAAAATGAGGTCCGTTCAAAATTATATATATATATATATATATATATATATATATATATATATATATATATATATATATATATTTGACTGTTAACTCTCTAGCGGTCGCAATTTTCGTTTGATCGTTACCAAACTCGATATTTAAACGTTTTGTGCAAAAATAAAGATCAAGTTCGTTAATGGCTGAAATCGGACCAGTGAGAGGGGGGGTTTAGAGGGGAGGATTTTTGAAAATTCGAAATATCTCCGTTACTATACGTGGGATCGAAAAAGTATATAGAAGCAATCTTATTGCAAATTAAATTGACTATAAATAATGTTATATACATTTATTCTTTATCGTGAATATTAACCGAGATATTTGCATTTTTCTGTTTTCAGCTTCTGAGATGAGATCGGCTAACTTCGGGTCTAGTCGTGAGTTTCCGTCAAGAGCTAGTTCGGGCCCTTCCCGTAACTGTTTGACTCTCTATTCTGAAATTTCTCTATTATAAAACTCCACGTGGGAAATCTGCTTAGTTTACGCAGCCCCTGCGTGACGGATTTTTTTTTAATTGTTTATGGTTTTTAGAAAAGAAAAGTTTGCCTCAACAGGCCAATTATCTTGTCGGCATGTTAATTAGGTTTTAGCAGATTTCCTTTAAGGAAATCAGCTATTGAGGTTGTACTCGCTATTGAGGTCCGTTCAAAACTATATATATCTATATATATATAAAATTGTAACCTCTGTCTGTACATTGATTTTTTTCGCGAAATTTCACGATAACTTTTCGTTTCACATGTCATAGACACCATAACTGCATTTTGTTTCTTTGGTGTCTGTTTGTTTGTTTGTTTATTTGTTTGTTTGTTTGTTACCTTTTCACGCATAAACGGCTGAACCGAATTTTATGAAACTTGGTATGTATATTACTACTAGCCCAACTTAGACTTTAGGCTATATTAATTTTCTCTGAGGCGAACAGGAGTGGGGGTTATAAGGGAGGCCTGAAATTAAAAATAGCGATATTTCATTTTCTATTGCTTTTTCAGCAAATATGCTCATAACAAAAGTTGTTTATTTTGTAATTTAGAGTAACTTTTGTTATATGCACTTTTGCCGTATACGGAAGTATAAATGAGTTATACGCTAAACACTATAGCGGGAGTCCACAATTTTATTTGGCATAAAAGACTCAACCGAACTAAAACAAACTCGCTGTGTGAATTAATACTAACGATTTACTTATAATAAGCCATACTAACATTTCTAGGGACGGGCAGGAGTGGGGGTTATAAGGGAGACCAGAAATTAAAAATAGCGATATTTCGTTTCCTATTGCTTTTTCAGCAAATATGCACATAACAAAAGTTGTTTATTTTGTTATTTAGAGTAACTTTTGTAATATGCACTTTTGCCGTATACGGAAGCATAAATGAGTTATACGCTATAAACTAAAGTGGGAGTCCACAATTTTATTTGGCACTAAAAACTCAACCGAATTAAACCAAACTGGTTATGTGAATTAGTACTAACGCCTTCATTATAATAAGCTATACTAACATTTCTAGGGACGGGCAGGAGTGGGGGTTATAAGGAACGCCTGAAATTTATAATAGTGATATTTCGCTTCCTATTGCATTTTCGGCAAATATGCACATAACAAAAGTTGTTTATTTTGTTATTTAGAGAAACTTTTTTTTTTTATATACACTATCATCGTATACCGAAATATTAAGACGTTATACGCTAAAAATTATAGCGGGAGACAACAATTTTATTTGGCACAAAAGACTCAACCGAACTAAATAAAACACTCATTATGTGTATTAGCACTAACGCCTTCCTTATAATAAGCCATTCTAACAATTCTAGGGACGGGCAGGGAGTTATGGTTATAAATTAATAATAATGATTTCCTATTGGGTTTTCGGCAAATATGCACATATCAATTGTTTATTTTGTTATTTAGAGAAATTTGCTCAACACTTCTTTTCAATATGAACTACCAGGTACCTCACCTGAAAAAATTAATTCAAATGTATATCAATATTTTCTCCTTAATAATTCAAATCTATGAATAATGCACAGGAGACGGGAAATATGACAATATGCAGGACAGTGAAGTTTTACATAAAAAAAATAATTTTATTATTAACAAATGCCAACAACGGGTATTAACCCTAAAACTGGACTGGAAATGTCAAAATATTGTGCAATGTAAAGCCTTGCCAAAAATATACCATCACCATTCAGCCTCAAATGAATTCCCGAGCGAAGCCGGGTATCTAAGCTAGTATATATCTATATATATATATAAAATTGTAACCTCTGTCTGTACATTGATTTTTTTCGCGAAATTTCACGATAACTTTTCGTTTCACATGTCATAGACACCATAACTGCGTTTTGTTTCTTTCGTGTCTGTTTGTTTGTTTGTTTATTTGTTTGTTTGTTTGTTTGTTACCTTTTCACGCATAAACGGATGAACCGAATTTTATGAAACTTGGTATGTATATTACTACTAACCCAACTTAGACTTTAGGCTATATTAAAATTCTCTGAGATGAACAGGAGTGGGGGTTATAAGGGAAGCCAGAAATTAAAAATAGCGATATTTCGTTTCCTATTAGTTTTTCGGAAAATATGAACATAACAAAAGTTGTTTATTTTGTTATTTAGAGTAACTTTTGTTATATGCACTTTTGCCGTATACGGAAGTATAAATAAGTTATACGCTAAAAACTATAGCGGGAGTCCACAATTTTATTTGGCACAAAAGACTCAACCGAACTAAACCAAACTCGGTATGTGAATTAGCACAAAAGCCTTCCTTATAATAAGCCATACTAACATTTCTAGGGACGGGCAGGAGTGGGGGTTATAAGAGATGCCAGAAATTAAAAATAGCGATATTTCGTTTCCTATTAGTTTTTCGGCAAATATGAACATAAGTGAAGTTGTTTATTTTGTTATTTAAAGTAACTTTTGTTATATTCAATTTTGTCGTATAACAAAATATAAACGAGATATGCACTATAAACAAGAGCCGGAGCCAACAATTTTGTTTTGCACTAACGATTTAACCGAACTTAACAAAACTCTTTATGTGAATTAGCATTAATTCTTCCATGATTATAAGATATATTAAAAATGATAGGTTAGAACGGGAGTGGGGGTTATAAGGGAGGCCTGAAATAAAAATTCACGATATTTCATCGTCTATTTGTTTTTCGCCAATCGTGAACATAACATAAGTTGTTTACTTTTTTAATTAGTGTAAATTTTGTTATATTTTTTTTTTTTGTAAAATAAGGTATGAAACAAGTAATTTGCTTAGAAATATTGATATGCTCAACAATACATTCCAACATGAACTTCCGAGGTATCTCACCTGGATAAGTTAATTCAAATCCATGTTCAAATTTTATCCTTAATAATTCAAAACTATGTTATTTTTTAACACCAGTAACAGTTTGCACCAAATAAGGTATACTGCCCACCGTTCTCTCAGTGTATTTAATACATTATTTAATTAACACGTGAAAAATATTTGAAACAGTTTTAGAATTGTGAAGATAATATAATATGATTTTTTAATATATTTGAATGTATTAGAGGATAGCTATCCAAAATGCATTGCAGGTTGGCAGCTGTGTCGAGCTACTTCCTTTGTCCTATCAGTTCTGCCGCTTCCCTTCGGACCTCATATTGGTCTATGTTTACATGTTAATTGAAGCTTATAGCAATATATTGTTATTCTCAGGAATGTGAATTTCTTTAATTACCATAAATAAATAATTTACAAGAATAAACGCTAGGTAGGTGCACCCAGGTATTTCTGGTATTTATTAACTCTGCTCCGTTAATGTATTATGATATACTTTACTGAAAACCAATATGAATACACAGTTTACAATCGAGACTTATGAAAGAGTATTTTAATAGCGGCTAAGACGTACCTAAAACAGCTGTCACCGTTGGACATTGTACCGCATGAATGGAAAGGAACTTATTCATACGTGGTTTGCAAGATAGAATACTTTCTAGGATTATGAATTATATGGTCCATTACGTTATAAAAAAAAACTACATACACAGAGGACGAGAAATATAAAAATATTGAGGACAGTGAAGTCTTAAATAACAAATAATTTTATTATTAACAAATCCACAGCAACGACGGTTATAAATTCTAAACACTGGGACAAGGAAATAAAAAAAATATTGTGGAAAGTAAAGCCTTGCCAAAAACATACCATCTTCATTCAGCCTCAAATGAATTCCCGGGCGAAGCCGGGTACCTTAGCTAGTATATCTATATCTATATATATATAAAATTGTAACCTCTGTCTGTACATTGATTTTTTTCGCGAAATTTCACGATAACTTTTCGTTTCACATGTCATAGACACCATAACTGCATTTTGTTTCTTTCGTGTATGTTTGTTTGTTTGTTTGTTACCTTTTCACGCATAAACGGCTGAACCGAATTTTATGAAACTTGGTATGTATATTACTACTAGCCCAACTTAGACTTTAGGCTATATTAATATTCTCTAAGACGAACAGGAGTGGGGGTTATAAGGGAAGCCTGAAATTAAAAATAGCGATATTTCGTTTTCTATTGTTTTTTCGGTAAATATGCACATAACAAAAGTTGTTTACTTTGTTATTTAGAGTAACTTTTGTTATATACACTTTTGTCGTATACCGAAGTTTAAATGCGTTATACGCTAAAAATTATAGCGGGAGTCAACAATATTATTTGCTAAAAAAGACTCAACCGAACTAAATAAAACTCGGTATGTGTATTAGCAGTGAGGCCTTCATTATAATAAGCCATACCAACATTTCTATGGACGGGCAGGAGTGGGGGTTTATAAGGGAAGCCCGAAATTAAAAATAGCGATATTTCGTTTCCTATTGGTTTTTCCGCAAATATAAACATAACAAAAGTTGTTTATTTTGTTATTTGGAGTAACTTTTGTTATATACACTTTTGTCGTATACCTAAGTATAAATGAGTTATACGTTAAAACTTTAGCGGCCACTAACGGCTGAACCGAACTTAACAAAACTCGGTATGTCAATTAGCATTAATTCTTCCATGATTAGATGTTATATTGAAAGTTTTAGGTTCGAACGGGGGGGGGGGTTAAAAGGGAGGCCTGAAATAAAAATTCATCATATTTACATGTATAAGAGACGGGAAATATAAAAATATCGAAGATGCACAGGAGACGGGACATTTGAAAATATGGAGGACAGTGAAGTCTTACATAAAAAATTAATTTTATTATTAACAAATCCACAGCAACGACGGGTACTAACCCTAAACACTGGGACGGGTAAATGTCAAAATATTGTGCAAAGTAAAGCCTTGCCAAAAAAATTCCATCACCATTCAACCTCAAATGAATTCCTGGGCGAAGCCGGGTACCTGAGCTAGTATATATATATATATATATATATAAATATATACTAGCTCAGATACCCGGCTTCGCCCGGGAATTCATTTGAGGCTGTGTACAATGTGTACAATTACACTTCCCTCCACGACGTAATGATTTTCCGAAATCGCCAACCCTGAAGGGTAACTTCTGGGGATTAATAGAATAGAAATTTTATTTTTGAAGGATAAATGAAAATGTGTTCCTAATCTATCCCTCTACACTTTTTGACTCACCGTTTTTCAATAGTTCTAACCATAATCATGTGTAGCATTTATTACAATTAAATATCATCTATAATGAACATATATCCTTTCAAAAGCCAATCCGAGCTCACATAGTATAGGCAAAGTTTTGCACGTATGATTATATTTGTAATAGTGAATCTCACTGGAAATTACTTCCAGTTATGCCAGACGGAAATAAGTAAACTCAATTAACTGGTAAGGCTCCCGTCATCTTCGCTCCCGCATGAGACTTCTCAACATTCTTCTACTTATATTATTGATGCAAAACATTATTTTATAATTTATCTACCGGATGGAATTAAATAATAGTGGTACCCTCAAAATATCATATCGAGTTTAAACGCATATTGTTTTTTGTCATGATGACATTACCATTAACGTTTAATTGTTATTATATTACATATTTGTTTCAATAACATCGAGATACATTATACAAATTAAATAATGGAAATGCTCTTATAGTTTATATTTCTATTGGAAATATAACAAATAGAATATTTGCCGAAAAACAAATAGAAAATATAAAAAGCGAGTTTTTCATTTCAGCCTCTCTTATAATCCCCACTCCACTTTGAACCTAAAATTTTTAATATAGCTTATAATCATGGAAGAATTAATGCTAAGTCACTCACCGAGTTTTGCTAAGTTCGGTTCAATCGTTAGTGCCCAACAAAATTGTTGGCTCCCGCTTTAGATTTTAGTGTATATCTCGTTTATACTTTTCTATACGACAAAAGTGAATATAACAAAAGTTACTTAAAATAACAAAATAAACAACTTTTGTCATGTGCATGTTTGTCAAAAAACCAATAGGAAACGAAATATCAATACTGTTAATTTCAGGCCTCCCTTACAATCCCCACTCCTGCTCGTCCCTAGGAATGTTGGTATGGCTTATGAAAATCAAGGCGTCAACACTAATAAACATACCGATTTTTATTTAGTTCGGTTGAGTCTTTTGAGCCCAATAAAATTAATGACTCCCGCTATAGTTTTTTGTCTATAACTCATTTATACTTTGGTAAACGACAAAAGTGTATATAACAAAAGTTACTCTAAATATCAAAATAAACAACTTTTGTTATGTTCATATCTGCCGAAAAACCAATAGGAAACGAAATATCTCTATTTTTAATTTCAGGCCCCCCTTATAGCCTAAAGTCTAAGTTGGGCTAGTAGTAATATACATACCAAGTTTCATAAAATTCGGTTCAGCCGTTTATGCGTGAAAAGGTAACAAACAAACAAACAAACAAACAAACACACACGAAAGAAACAAAATGCAGTTATGGTGTCTATGACATGTGAAACGAAAAGTTATTGTGAAATTTCGCGAAAAAAATCAATGTACAGACAGAGGTTACAATTTTATATATATATAGATAAAATTGTAACCTCTGTCTTTACATTAATTTTTTTCGCGAAATTTCACGATAACTTTTCGTTTCACATGTCATAGACACCATAACTGCATTTTGTTTCTTTGGTGTCTGTTTGTTTGTTTGTTTATTTGTTTGTTTGTTACCTTTTCACGCATAAACGGCTGAACCGAATTTTATGAAACTTGGTATGTATATTACTACTAACCCAACTTAGACTTTAGGCTATATTAGTATCCTCTGAGACGAACAGGAGTGGGGGTTATAAGGGAAGCCAGAAATTGAAAATAGCGATAGTTCGTTTCCTATTGGTTTTTCAGCAAATATGAACATAACAAAAGTTGTTTATTTTATTATTTAGAGTAACGTTTGTTATATACACTTTTTTCGTATACCGAATTATAAACGAGATATGCGCTAAAACCTATAGCGGGAGTTAACTATTATATTTGGGACAAAAGACCCAACCGAAATAAATAAAACTCGGTATATGTATTAGCACTAACGCTTTCATTACAACAAGGCATACCAACATTTCTAGGGACGGGCAGGAGTGGGGGTTATAAGGGAAGCCTGAAATTAAAAATAGTGATATTTCGTTTCCTATTGGTTTTTCGGCAAATATAAACATAACAAAAGTTATTTATTTTGTTATTTAGAGTAACTTTGGTTATATACACTTTTTTCGTATACCGATTTATAAACGAGATATACGCTAAAACCTATAGCGGAAGTGAACGATTATATTTGACACAAAAGACTCAACCGAACTAAATAAAACTCGGTATGTGTGTTAGCACAAACGCCTTTATTATAATAAGCCATACTAACATTTCTAGGGACGGGTAGGAGTGGGGGTTGTAAGGGAGGCCTGAATTTAAAATAGCGGTATCTTGTTTTCTATTCGTTTTTCGGCATATATAAACAAAACAAAAGTTGTTTATTTTGTTATTTAGAGTAACTTTTGTGTTATTCATTTTTGTCTTTTAAGAAAGTATAAACGAGATATACACTAGAAACTAAAGCGGGAGTCCACTATTTTATTGGGCGCTGACGATTGAACCGAACTTAACAAAACTCGGTATGTCGATTAGCATTAATTCTTCCATGATTATAAGCTATATTAAAATGTTTAGGTTAGAACGGGAGTGGGGGTTATAAGGGAGACCTGAAATAAAAATTCGCGATATTGTGATTCTTATTGGTTTTTCAGCGATATTTTATAAAAATATAAAAATACCATCATTAGTCAGTCAACTATGATTTCCCGGGCATCGTCGGGCATATTAGCTAGATTGTATACAGAAAATACGTACATTATAGATGATATTTAATTATAATAAATGCTATCCATGATTATGATTTGAATTATTCACTGTGTGTCAAACAGTGGAGAGGGAATGATTAGAGACTTATTTTCATTTATTCTTCAAATCTAAAATTTTATTTTCCATAAGTCGCCCAACGGACCCTTACGGGAAGAAATGAGCCCAGACGGGAAGACCAGTTGTACACGTCGAAGCATTTGCCAAAAACAAAATAGAATATTTCCGTCTCAAATGATTTCCCGAGCGAAGCCGGGTACCTTGGCTAGTATATATATAAAATTGTAACCTCTGTCTGTACATTGATTTTTTTCGCGAAATTTCACGATAACTTTTCGTTTCACATGTCATAGACACCATAACTGCATTTTGTTTCTTTCGTGTATGTTTGTTTGTTTGTTTGTTACCTTTTCACGCATAAACGGCTGAACCGAATTTCATGAAACTTAGTATGTATATTACTACTAGCCCAACTTAGACTTTAGGCTATATTAATATTCTCTAAGACAAACAGGAGTGGGGGTTATAAGGTAGGCCTGAAATTAAAAATAGCGATATTTCGTTTCCTATTGCTTTTTTAGCAAATATGCCCATAACAAAAGTTGTTTATTTTGTAATTTAAAGTAACTTTTGTTATATGCACTTTTGCCGTATACAGAAGTATAAATGAGTTATACGCTAAAAACTATAGAGGGAGCCCACAATTTTATTTGGCACAAAAGACTCAATCGAACTAAACCAAACTCGGTATGTGAATTAGTACTAACGCCTTCCTTATAATAAGCCATACTAACATTTCTAGGGACGGGCAGGAGTGGGGGTTATATAGAAGGCCTGAAATTAAAAATAGCGATATTTCGTTTCCTATTGCTTTTTCAGCAAATATGCACATAACAAAAGTTGTTCATTTTGTTATTTAGAGTAACTTTTGTTATATGCACTTTTGCCTTATACGGAAGTATAAATGAGTTATACGCTAAAAATTATAGCGGGAGTCAACAATTTTATTTGGCACAAAAGACACAACCGAACTAAATAAAACACTCAGTATGTGTATTAGCACTAACGCCTTCCTTATAATAAGCCATACTATTTCTAGGGACGGGCAGGAGTGGGGGTTATAAGGGAGGCTTGAAATTAAAAATAGTGATTTCCTATTGGGGTTTCGGC
The DNA here is from genome assembly GCA_019009955.1 of Riptortus pedestris. Classification (NCBI taxonomy): domain Eukaryota; kingdom Metazoa; phylum Arthropoda; class Insecta; order Hemiptera; family Alydidae; genus Riptortus; species Riptortus pedestris. The sequence goes on from CM032233.1 coordinate 5,349,234, forward strand.
AATTATATACATAACAAAAGTTGTTTATTTTGTTATTTAGAGAAATTTGCTATACACCTCTTTTCAATATGAACTACCAGGTACTTCAAATGAAAAACATTGATTCAAATGTATGTCAATATTTTCTCATTAATAATTCAAATATATGCATAATGCACAGGAAACGGGAAATATGACAATATGCAGGACAGTGAAGTCTTACATAAAAAAAAAATTTTATTATTAACAAATCCACAGAAACGACGGGTGTTAACCCTAAACACTGGGACGGGTAAATGTAAAAATATTGCGCAAAGTAAGCCCTTGCACAAAAATATACCATCACCATTCAGCCTCAAATGAATTCCCGAGCGAAGCCGGGTATCTGAGCTAGTATATATATAAAATTGTAACCTCTGTCTGTACATTGATTTTTTTCGCGAAATTTCACGATAACTTTTCGTTTCACATGTCATAGACACCATAACTGCATTTTGTTTCTTTCGTGTATGTTCGTTTGTTTGTTTGTTACCTTTTCACGCATAAACGGCTGAACCGAATTTTATGAAACTTGGTATGTATACTACTACTAACCCAACTTAGACTTTAAGCTATATTAATATTCTCTAAGACAAACAGGAGTGGGGGTTATAAGTGAGGACTGAAATTAAAAATACCAATATTTCGTTTCCTATTGGTTTCTCGTCAAATATGCACATAACAAAAGTTATTTATTTTGTTATTTAGAGTAACTTTTCTTATATACACTTTCGTCGTATACCGAAGTATAAATGAGTTATACGCTAAACATTATAGCGGGAGTCAACAATTTTATTTGGCACAAAAGACTCAACCGAACTAAATAAAACACTCAGTATGTGTATTAGCACTAACGCCTTCCTTATAATAAGCCATACGATTTCTAGGGACGGGCAGGAGTGGGGGTTATAAGGGAGGCCTGAAATTAAAAATAGTGATTTCCTATTGGGGTTTTGGCAAATATGCACATAACAAAAGTTGTTTATTTTGTTATTTAGAGAAATTTGCTCAACACTTCTTTTCAATATGAACTACCAGGTACTTAAAATGAAAAAATTGATTCTAATGTATGTCAATATTTTCTCATTAATAATTCAAATCTATGCATAATGCACAGGAAACGGGAAATATGACAATATGCAGGACAGTGAAGTCTTACATAAAAAAATAATTGTATTATTAACAAATCCACAGAAACGACGGGTGTTAACCCTAAACACTGGGACGGAACGGGTAAATGTCAAAATATTGTGCAAAGTAAAGCCTTGCCAAAAGTATACCATCACCGTTCAGCCTCAAATGAATTCCCGAGCGAAGCCGGGTATCTGAGCTAGTATATATATAAAATTGTAACCTCTGTCTGTACATTGATTTTTTTTCGCGAAATTGTACGATAACTTTTCGTTTCACATGTCATAGACACCATATCTGTATTTTGTTTCTTTAGTGTATGTTTGTTTGTTTGTTTGTTACCTTTTCACGCATAAACGGCTGAACCGAATTTTATGAAACTTGGTATGTGTATTACTACTAACCCAACTTAGACTTTAGGCTATATTAATTTTCTCTGAGACGAACAGGAGTGGGGGTTAAAAGGGAAGCCTGAAATTAAAAATAGCGATACTTCGTTTTCTATTGGTTTTTCGGTAAATATCCACATAACAAATGTTATTTATTTTGTTATTTAGAGTAACTTTTTTTATATACACTTTTGTCGTATACCGAAGTTTCAATGCGTTATACGCTAAAAATTATAGCGGGAGTCAACCCCCACCAACCAACATTTCTATGGACGGGCAAGAGTGGGGTTATAAGGGAAGCCTGAAATTAAAAATAGCGATATTTCGTTTCCTATTGGTTTTTCCGCAAATATAAACATAACAAAAGTTGTTTATTTTGTTATTTGGAGTAACTTTTGTTATATACACTTTTGTCGTATACCTAAGCATAAATGAGTTATACGTTAAAACTTTAGCGGGCACTAACGGCTGAACCGAACTTAGCAAAACTCGGTATGTCAATTAGCATTAATTCTTCCATGATTATAAATTATATTAAAATTTTTAGGTTCGAACGGGAGGGGGGTTAAAAGGGAGGCCTGAAATAAAAATTCACCATGTATAAGACACGGGAAATATAAAAATATCGAAGAATGTGAAGCCTTATCGAACAAATAATTCTATTATGAGCAAATCCACGGCAAAGATTGGTATCAATCCTAAACACTGGGACGGGTAAATGTCAAAATATTGTGCAATGTAAAGCCTGCTAAAAAATTCGATCACCATTCAGCCTCAAATGAATTCCCGGGCGAAGCCGGGTATCTGAGCTAGTATATATATATATATATATATATATATATATATATATATATATATATATATTTGTCTGTTACCGCTCTAGCGATTGCAATTTTTGTTTGATCGTTACCAAACTCGATTTAGTCGTTTTATGTAAAAAGAAAGGTCAAGTTTGTTAACGGCTGAAATCAGACCACGGGGAGGGGGGGTTTAGAGGGGAGGTTTTTCGAAAATTCGAAATATCTCCGTTACTATTCGTCGAATCGAAAAATTGTACAGAATCAATCTTATTCCAAATTAAATTTACTATAAATAGTGTTATGTACATTTATTCTCTATCTTGAATATTAACCGAGATATTTGCATTTTTATTAAATCTGGGCGGCTAACGGACGGTGTCTTTCCCGCCAAAAGCTAGTTCGGCCGTTTCATTAACTACTCGGCTCTCGTGAAATTTCTCTATTGTATAAGTTCACTTGGGAAATCTGCTTAGTTTACGCAGCCCCTGCGTAATGGACTTTTTAAAGTCTTTTCTTTGGTCTGTTAGTAGTCTACAGTCATAGAGCAAGTGTGTGTTCAATAGTAATGTTGCAGTATCAGTTTGGTTGATCTGTTAGGCCAAAACAATTACAATTGAGTTTGTTGTTCCATGCCCTGATAATAATTGTGCCTTGTGGTCTGTTGATGTTAATTTTTGTCGTAAATACTCTTTAATGTCTGGAATAAATAATTTCAAACTTTGTCCTTTCGTACTCGTATACCATTTCTGTTGCCATTTGTTAATTGAGTCTGTAAGTAATTGTGTTTTTAAATGTGATTATTTTGTTGTAGCATTCTGGAATTTTGGTATCCTTTGACGCTGGTTTTCCAGATAAATCAGCGAGATCGTTTCCGAAAATACCATAATGCCCTTTGATCCAGCAAAAGTGTATGTGTACTTATTTTGTTTAAGTCTTGTATAACCAATATCTTTATGTCTGTTAATCGCTAGAGCGGTCGCAATTTTTATCTGATCATTATCAAACTCGATATTTAAACGTTTTACGTAAAAATGAAGATCGAGTTTGTTAACGGCTGAAATAAAAATAGTGGGAGGGGGGAATTTAGAAAATTCGCAATATCTCTGTTATTATGCATCGGATCGAAAATTTGTATAGGGCCAATCTTATTGCAAATGTAATGTTCTATAAATGTTGTTAAGTACGTTTTTTAGCAGATTTCCCTTAAGGGAAATCAGCTATTGAGGTTGTACTCATGACGGAATTTTCGACATTTTTCTTCAAATGTCCATCGATCCTACCTAGTAGATGACGAAAATGAGGTCCGTTCAAAACTGTATATATATATCTATATATATATCTATCTATCTATATATTTGTCTGTTACCGCTCTAGCGGTCGCAATTTTTGTTTGATCGTTACCAAACTCGATATTTAGTCGTTTCATGTAAAAAGAAAGATCAAGTTCGTTAACGGCTGAAATCGGACCAGTGGGAGGGGGGGTTTAGAGGGGAGGATTTTCGAAAATTCGAAATATCTCCGTTACTATACGTCGGATCGAAAAATTGCACAAAATCAATCTTATTACAAATTAAATGTACTATAAATATTGTTATATACATTTATTCTCTATCTTGAATATTAACCAAGATATTTGCATTTTTCAGTTTTCAGCAAACCACCACTTCTACTCGTGTTACGTAAACAATACTCTGCTACATAATAAATCACATTATTGGAAGTTTAAATACCAAAAATTGTATTCAAGAGACCTTTATTATACGAGATACATGCAAATATGCCCTAGTGACGCCCCCCCCCCCCCATCTTAAAGTTTTGGACTACTAAAATTTTATTGATTGAGATAACAATTATTCTGACTCATTAATTACAGTACTAGATATAGTAAATATTTCACAATAAAATTAATGTGTTATATTCTGATATATTTCAGTAATTATTTTTCTTTCCGGTGGCCGACCAGTTTGTTTAGATTTCTAACCTAACGCTTCCTGTCGGCAGGCTATTGAAATTGGATGAAACATTTCTTATTTCCGTTTGTATTTTTCACGGTGTTGTTGTGTTACCAGTATGTATATTTATCTATTGCTGAACTTCACGATGGAAATCTGCTTAGTTTACGCAGCCCCTGCGTGACGGACTTTTTTTTTCATTTTCTTGATTATTAACAGAGGTATTTGCATTTTTTAGTTTTCTGCATTCAGTAAACCCCCACTCCTAATCATGTCATTTTGACAACAATTGTTTTATTATGAAGCACTTTATTTGAAGCTTAAATACCAAATACTGTTTACGTTTTGAGATTAAGACAAAAACGTCAAGCAGGGGGCTGCGTAAACTAAGCAGATTTCCTTCGTGAAGTTTAAAAATAGATGAATCTACCTAGTGATAACACAACGCTGTCAATATTAAGTAAATAAATACAAACGGAAATAAGAAAGCCTTCCCCTCCTGATGAAAAGTGTCTGAAATATTACACTGGAAAGAATATCAATTACTGAAATACATCTATAGCATATTAACTTTATAGAAACCTATTGACTATATATAGTACTGTAATTTATAATGAATCAGAGTAAATTTTATCCCAATCAAACAAATTTTAGTAGTCCAAGAATTTAAGACGGGGTCACCAGAATATTTTTGCATATATCTCGTTTAATAAAGGTCTCTTGATAATAGTATTTTGTATTTAGGCTCGAATAATATGGTTTATTAAATAACAGAGTATTGTTTCAATAACATGAGCAGAAGTGGGGGTTTGCTGAAGGCTGAAAACTGTAAAATACAAATATCTCGGTTAATATTTAAAATAGAGAATAAGTGTATATAACAACATTTATAGTACATTTAATTTTCAATAATATTGGTTCTATGCAATTATTCGATCCGACGTATAGTAACGGAGATATATCGAATTGTCAGCCATTAAGTTTGGTAACGATCAAACAAAAATTGCGACCGCTAGAGCGTTAAAAGAAATATATATATATATATATATATATATATATATATATATATATATATAATTTTCAACGGACCTCATTTTCGTCATCTCCTGGGTAGAATCGGTGGACATTTGAAGACATTTTTCGAAAATCGAGTTATGAGTACGACTTCAATAGCTGATTTCCCTTGTGGGAAATCTGCTAAAACGTGACGCACGTGTGAAATCTGCTTAGTTAACGCAGCCTCCGCGTGACGGAGGTTTTTATCATCTCCTGGGTTGGATCGATGAACATTTTTCGAAAATCGCGCCATGAGTAAGACCTCAATAGCTGATTTGCCTTGAGGGAAGTCCGCTAATAGTTAGTGAAATATGCTGAGGGATAAGGAGTAATTGTGAGGATTGAGGATGTGTAAGGTGTGTGGGGGGTAGTAGGGAGGGTGGGGATGGCAGATGGGAGGGAGGTTAGACAGCTGTGCTAGGCCAGTTAGTAGCCCGCATGGAGCTGATCTGCCTCGAGACTATGGCCGGCCCTAAGCAGTCAGCTCTGTTAGACCCGGCTATATACAAGGACCCGAGGGTCCTCGCCAACCTGCTCTCCTTGGAGTCGGCCTATCTGCTCGCTAAGCCCTACTTCGGCAATGTCCAGCCACAGCTCAAGCCCTACATGCGCAAGCTCATCACTGCCTGGATGCTAGAGGTAACTTCCTTCACATTTACTTTTAAAACAATCTTTCCATATCCGACACATTTCTAGCTTTGTACTTCGATGTCCATCCCACCCAGAGAAATGCGTTATCTCTACTGTTAATCCTCTTCAGACTATATTCTTCCCACTATACATAACTTCCGGCCATTTCAATACTTGGGTTACTATAAAATAGCACTGTTCCATCGTGCTTTAATATTCATCTTTCTAGTTTTGTAATGCACTTCATCCACAACCGGTGTAGCATACGTCATCTATCTTGTCAATATTTCAGCGTACAACATTCTTCTGAATAGGTTAAGTCATGCTTTTGTATTCTTTTTCACCAAAACCTAATATCTCAAAGATCTCAACTTCATCAACAGCCGGTTTATCGTACTTACCTCTGTATCATCATCTACTGTGACTATATCCACAAAAATATCTACGTCCAGGATCACACTCATCATTTCTAGCTGTGAAACTCAAAAGCCTTCCCACTTTCATAGTCCCAATATCTCCGCTCTCAACCTTCTTCTGACTAGATTTATCCTACTGCAAACGATTTCTGCTCATTTCAATATTTGGATTACTATAAAATAACAGCGTTCCATCATGCTTCCATCTTTTTCACACTAAGAATTTGGTTTTCTCTACTTTTCCCGATTTCTGCTCATTTCAATATTTGGATTACTATAAAATAGCAGTGTCTCATCATGCTTTTCATTTCATTGTTCAAGCTTTGTTATTCAATGTCATCAACAACACTTTAATACCTCAAATTTCTCGATTTTATCAACAACCTGTGTATCATCCTTCCTCTGTGTTGTCATCTCTACTCCCACCTCCTCTAAAATATCTATGTTCAAGAGTCATGTCACGCTGATAATTCCAATATCTCCGCTCTCAACCTTCACTTCAATATATTTATCCTACTTTACACAATTTCTGCTCATTCCAATACTTGGATTACTATTCAGTATAAATATTCCGTCGTTCTTTTCTATTATTCTTCGCCAACACATTAAAGTCTCAAACATCTCGACTTCATCCACAACTGGTTTATCGCACTTCCTCTGTCTTGTCATCACTACTCTTTCCTGAAATATCTATGTCCAAAATTACACTCATTTATAGATCTGTAATTCAAAAGCCATGTCACCAACGCTTTTACCATCTCAAACTTCTCGATTTTGTATTCATCTTTCTAGCTTTGTAATTCAAATAATCACCAACACTTTAATATCTTAAACCTCTCGTCTTCACCCACAGCCGGTTTAACATACTTCCTCAGTCTGGCCATTCCTAGTCTGGCCGTATTCAGAAATATCTATGCACAACATGGATAACACTCATTTCTAGTTCAGTAACTCAAAAGTCTTCCCTCGTTGATAGTTCCAATATCTCTGCTCTCAGCCTTTTTCTGAATAGACTTGCCCTACTGTAAACGATTTCTGCTCATTTCAATGCTTGGGTTACTATAAAATAAAAAAATTCCATAATGCTTTTGTCAACTTATTTCTAGCTTTGTACTTTAATGTCCATGCCACACTGAGAATTCCGTTATCTCTACTCTTAACCCTCTTCAGACTACGTTAATCTCGCTATACTTAACTTATGGTCATTTCAAATACTTGGATTACTATTAAATAAAAATATTCCGTCATGCTTTTGTCTTCTTCTTCGCCAACACTTTAAAATTTAAAATTCTCGCCATCCACAACCGGTTTAGCAAACTTCCTCTGTCTTATCATCTCTACTGTGACCGTATCCCCAAAAATATCTACTTCCAGGATCGCACTCATTTCAAGCTCTTTAACTCAAAAGCCTTCCCACTTTCATAGCCCCAATGTCTCCGCTCTCAACCTTCTTCTGAAAAGATTAATCCTACTTTACACAATTTATGCTCATTTGAATATTTGGATTACTATAAAATAACAGCGTTCCATCATGCTTCCATCTTTTTCACACTAAGAATTGAGTTTTCTCTACTTTTCCCGATTTCTGCTCATTTCAATATTTGGATTACTATAAAATAGCACTGTTCCATCGTGCTTTTGTATTAATCGTTCAAGCTTTGTTATTCAATGTCATCAACAACACTTGAATGCCTCAAATGTCTCGAATTTCTTTGATTTGTCGGAGTTTATTGTCATGTTTTTTCGACCAGTCTGACTTCCACCTTGAAATATGAGCTCTCGTTTCCAATCGTCTGGGGAGATGAAGGTTACTGTAGTTCCATCTTCTCGAGCACTACGAGCTTCCAAATCCCCCCATTTCATTACCCTCCAAACCAAAATGTGAAGGAACCCAAACAAGTGATATGTTTTTTTTTCTGAGCTTTGTATTTGACATTTTACTACGTCTGTCAGGTAACATCCTGACCTCGGGTTGGAGCGAGGTGTATGAGTCCGTAGCGATTACGAATTATTCTTGTTGCAGTTGTTCTATGTCGTTTACAGCTTGGCTTATAGCCATCAACTCAGCGGTAAAAATTGAATTTACACAGCACTTCATTGCCTTGTTTCCATTAATCCACGAGCATCCACAAGATGACCTCTCAAATTTGGAGGCATCTGTACCAGACGTTAATCTTAAATTTTTTCTTTAAATCTTGAAAATCATCCTTTAAAGCTGGTGGTAACCAATTTTTTTTCTTGTCGTGATTTAGGCTGAAATCAATTTGAATTTTTGATGGTTTACAGGTTGAGAAGGAAGGTCGTTCACTTGTTATTGGCTCAATCATTTCTAAATCGGATTCCCTCAATAAGTTCTGAATCGTAATTCTCATGTGATTCTTGAGTCTCCTTTGGGTTCCAAACACACTCCGGAATGAAGCACTTCTTCTATCTTGTAAATATAAAGCAAATTCAAATAAAGGGTTAGAACCGCCAATATAAATAATACTGTTGTCATACCTTTCGGTGGAGACCGTCGTCACTGGCTGATGGTTGAGTACAGCTAGCATTGTGCTATCGATGCGATGGCACCATCTTCAAGCCCTCGAAAAGTTGTACTCCTTTAAAAGGAGTACCATCGCATCGATAGCACAATGCCAGCTGTACTCGACGATCAGCCAGTGACGACGGTCTCCACCGAAAGGTATGACAACATAAAGCAAATATTTCTTTTTACGAAATTCTTTTAAATAGGTTCATCAACATACTGTACCCAGGGTTTATGCTTATTTCAATACTTGGATCACTATTAAATAACAGTGTTCCGTCATGGTTTGGTTTTTTTCTTTTTCTTTCTAGCATATAATTCAACATCTTTCCCTCACTAAGAATTGCGCTATCTCTGCTCGCTGTTCCCGATTACTATAAAATAATACAGTTTCACTATGCTTTTGTACACTTCTTTCCAGCTTTGTAAACCAACGCCCGTCCAAAATTCTCCGAACTTTAAGTATTTCGAATTTCTTGATTTTATCAACAGCCGGTTTAACAACTTGTCACCACTACTCTGACCTTATCTCGAAATATCTACGTTCAGGATAACACTAAAAAATTTGTACACGTATAAAACCACTATCAGCACACCATAATAACAAGAATAATGTATATTGAAAAAATACTCTACGTTTAAATGAATGAAATTCTCTTAGGACGAGCTCTAACAATGGTTCGTTCTATTCTAGCTTTGTAATCAAAGGCCTTCAAAGATTGATAAACCAAATATTTCCGCTTGCAACATTCTTCTGAATAGATTTATCATACTCTACACGATTTCCGCTCATTTCAATACTTAGGTTACTATTACATAACAATGTTCCATAATGCTTTTATAACTTCTTCCTAGCTTTGTACTTCAATGTCCATCCCACGATGAGAATTCCGTTATCTCTACTGTCAACCCTCTTCAGACTACGTTTATCTCGCTATACATAATTCCCGGTCATTTCTTGGATTACTATTAACCCTCTGTCGGATGCACCTCTGGACGAAACAAAATCGTGAGCACCCGGTCTGAGAGGCCGCCCATGTATTTTAGCCCCCACTTCCCACCCAATTAATTTTAATTTAAAATGTTGGTAGGACAGACTTCGCTAGGATCTAAGGAAAACAAATATACTATTTAGAACGTAAAATAATGAATTTATTAGATTAGAATGAAGCTTAAACTAAAACAAGCAAAATTGATCAGGCGCATTCGGCCTGAGAGGCCAGGGTTAGTCTAGCACTTATTTCTCAAGATATCGACGAACTTGCGAACAGAATAGCATTAATCTTAGTGAAAGAAACGATTGCAATAGATATATCTCAAAAAAAAAATTCATCTTCGAAATTAAGGAGCAATGGGGCGCAATCGGGTGCACTTGCCAGCTAGGGACCAGACGGGCTGGATGAAGGATGGCAATAGACTACAGTAGGGGATTCTAAGCATGAACACGATTTAGGAAACTACTGGGAATGACGCCTCACAGTGGAACCAGAATCAGACGGGCCATCAAAAAATATGTTTTCCTGGCTTCTCAGGCCAGCTGCGCTCGACGGAGGGTTAAATAAAAATATTAAGTCATGCACAAAAGCTCTTCTTCGCCAACACTCTAACATCATTTCTACTATAGACCGTATCCACAAAAATATCTACTTCCACGATCACACTCATGTCTAGCTCTCACTCAAAAGCCTTCTCAATAGGTTAAGTCATGCTTTTGTATTCTTTTTCACCAAAACTTAATATCTCAAAGATCTCAACTTCATCAACAGCCGGTTTATCGTACTTACCTCTGTATCATCATCTACTGTGACTATATCCACAAAAATATCTACGTCCAGGATCACACTCATCATTTCTAGCTGTGAAACTCAAAAGCCTTCCCACTTTCATAGCCTCCGCTCTCAACCTTCTTCTGACTAGATTTATCCTACTGCAAACGATTTCTGCTCATTACAATACTTGAATTATTATAAAATAACAGCGTTCCATCGTGATTTTCTATTCATCTTTTTAGCTTTGTAATTGAAATGATCACAAACACTTTAATATCCTGCACCTTCATCCTCAACCGGTTTAACATACTTTTTCTATCTTTCAATATAAACCAAATATTTCCGCTTAAAACATTCTTCTGAATAGATTCATCATCATACACAGTGTTTATGATTATTTCAATACTTAGATCACTATTACATAACAGTAGTCCATCATGCTTTTGTTGTACTCATAACACCTCATGATGGGATTGATAATGGGAATAAATGTGGTTTAATGTCCATCGATCCTATCCAGATGACGAAAATGAGGTCCGTTCAAAACTGTTTATATATATATACCCGCTTCATAATACTTACATAATACTTCGCTCGGGAATTCATTTGAGGCTGAATGGTGATGGTATATTTTTGGCAAGGCTTTACTTTGCACAATATTTTGACATTTACCCGTCCCAGTGTTTAGGGTTAACACCCGTCGTTTCTGTGGTTTGTTAATAATAAAATTATTTTTTTTATGTAAGACTTCACTGTCCTTTCCTGTGCATTATGCATAGATTTGAATTATTAATGAGAAAATATTGACATACATTTGAATCATTTTTTTCATTTGAGGTACCTGGTAGTTCATATTGAAAAGAAGTGTTGAGCAAATTTCTCTAAATAACAAAATAAACAACTTTTGTTATGTGCATATTTGCCGAAACCCCAATAGGAAATCACTATTTTTAATGTCAGGCCACCCTTATAACCCCCACTCCTGCCCGTCCCTAGAAATAGTATGGCTTATTATAAGGAAGGCGTTAGTGCTAATACACATACTGAGTGTTTTATTTAGTTCGGTTGAGTCTTTTGTGCCAAATAAAATTGTTGACTCCCGCTATAATTTTTAGCGTATAACGCCTTTATACTTCGGTATACGACGATAGTGTATATAAAAAAGATTTCTCTAAATAACAAACTAACAACTTTTGTTATGTCCATATTTGCTGAAAAAGCAATAGGAAACGAAATATGGCTATTTTTAATTTCAGGCCTTCCATATAACCCCCACTCCTGCCCGTCCCTAGAAATGTTAGTATGGCTTATTATAAGAAAGGCGTTAGTACTAATTCACATACCGAGTTTGGTTTAGTTCAGTTGGGTCTTTTATCCCCAAATAAAATTGTTCGCTTCCGCTATAGGTTTTATCTCGTTTATAATTCGGTATACGAAAAAAATATATATATAACACAAGTTACTCTAAATAACAAAATAAACAACTTTTGTTATGTTCATATTTGCCGAAAAACCAATAGGAAACGAAATATCGCTATTTTAATTTCAGGCTTCCCTTATAACCCACACTTGTTCGTCTCAGAGAATATTAATGCCCGTATAGCCTAAAGTCTAAGTTGGGTTAGTAGTAATATACATAGCAAGTTGCATAAAACACGAAAGAAACAAAATGCAGTGATGGTGTCTATGATATGTGAAACGAAAAGTTATCTTGAAAATTCGCGAAAAAAATCAATGTACAGACAGAGGTTACAATTTTATATATATAAATATATATATATATATATATATATATATATATATATATATATATATATATATTATATATATATATATATAAGGGGTTGTAAGGGAGGCCTGAATTTAAAAATAGTGATATTTCGTTTTCTACTGGGGTTTCGGCAAATATGCACATAACAAAAGTTGATTATTTTGTTATTTAAAGAAACTTTTGTTATATTCACTTTTGCCGTATAACAAAGTATAAGCAAGATATGCACAAAAACTTTAGTCGAAGCCAACAATTTTGTTGGGCACTAACGATTGAACCGAACTTAACAAAACTCGGTTTGTGAATTAGCATTATAATTATAAGCTTTATTCAAATTTTTAGGTTCAAACGGGAGTGGGGGTTATGATGGAGGCCTGAAATGAAAAATTGTGATATTTCGTTTCCTATTAGATTCTCGGTAAACATGCACATAACAAAAGTTGTTTATTTTGTTATTTAGTTTAACTTTTGTTGCATTCACTTTTTTCGTAAAATGAAGTAAACACGGGATATACGCTAAAACAATAGCGCAAGTTTTTAATTTTATTAGTGCTTATTTAAGTGTTTTCAATGAATACATACTATGACAAATGATTTTATGTTTTAGTCACATATGATAACTCTAAATATGATTCGGATTAGTGAGGTTATATACCCTTCTCATTTATTTATTTTTCCTTAACTTTGTTATTTATTTCCAATAGAAATGTAAACTATAAGAGCATTTCCGTCATTTAATTTGTATAATGTATTATTTAAACAAAATCATGCTGATTTGGCAGAAGGAGTGATAGCGGATGTTATAGGGATCAAACTCTTCGGTTCTGCTAATATATTATCTTATTTCCAATATCTTGATGTAATTAAAACAAATATTATGTACCATCTTAACAATTAGACTTTAATGGTAATATCATTATGACAAAAGACAGTATGCGTTTAATCACGATATGATTGTTTAAATATTACTTAGATTGCAGGGAGTTCTACGATCTCTTCCCCCGATTCTACGATCCCCTCACCTAGCTTTTTGAATATAAATGCAATTATTTTTGGGTACCTAGGGAAATGAAATTATTTATGGGTACTTAATTCCATTAGGTAGATAAATTATGAAAATAATATTTTGGATCAATAATGTTAGGAAATCGATTTTAATGCGGGAGCGGAAGTCGACGGCAGGCTAAAGACGTTAATTGAGTTATTTATTGAGTATTGGGGTTGTAAAGGAGGCCTGAATTTAAAAAAAAAAAAGCAGTATTTCGTTTTCTATTCCATTTTCTGCAAATATGCACATGACAAATGTAGTTTATTTTTTTATTTGAAGTAATTTTTGAGATATTCATTTTTGTCTTATAACAAAGTATAAACAAGATATACACTAAAACTTTAGCGGGAGCCAACAATTTTATTGGGCACTAACGATTAAACCAAACTTAACAAAACTCGGGATGTCAAATAGCATTAATTCTTCCATGATTATAAGCTTTATTAAAATTTTTAGGTTCGAATAGGAGTGGGGGTTATAAGGGAGGCATGAAATAAAAATTCGCGATATTTCCTTGTCTATTTGTTTTTCGACAAACGTGCACATAACAAAAGTTGTTTACGTTGTTATTTAGAGTGTCTTTTGTTTTATACATTTTTTCGGGAACAATGTATGAAGTAAGTAATTTGCGTAGAAATATTGATATACTCATCAATCCATTCCAATATGAACTACCAGGACAATATGGAGGACAGTGCACATAATAAAAGCTGTTTATTTTGTTATTTAAAGTAACGTTAGCTATATTCATTTTTGTTTTATAACAAAGTATAAACGAGATATACACTAAAAAACAAAGTAGGAACCGACAGTTTTATTGGGCACTACCAATTGAACGGAACTTAACAAAACTCTGTATGTGAGTTAGCACTAACTCCTCCATTATAATAAGTGGTACCAACATTTCTAGGGAGGAGCAGAAGTGGGGGTTGTAATGGAGGCCTAAAATTAAGAATAGTGATATTTCGCTTCCTATTGGTTTTTCGACAATTATACACATAAGAAAAGCTGTTTATTTTGTTATTTAGAGTAACGTTTGTTATATTCACTTTTGTTGTATACCAAGTATAAACGAGATATACACTGAAAACTAAAGTGGGAGCCAACAATTTTATTGGCCAATAATGATTGAAGCGAACTTAACAAAACTCTATGTAAATTAGCATTAATAGTTCCATGATTATAAGCTATATTAAAATTTTTAGGATCGAACGGAAGGGGGGGGGGGTTATAGTGGTTATGACGCACCTAAATGAGCTGTCACCATTGGGCTTTCTGCCGCATCAAGGAAAATGAACTTTTATTCATACATGGTTTAGGAGATAGAATACTTTCTACGATTATGATTAAAGTTATAAAAAAAAAACCCACATGCACAGGAGGCGGGAAATATAAAAATATTGCGGACAGTGAACTCTTAAATAACAAATAATTTTATTATTAACAAATCCACAGCAACGACGGGTGTAAAGTCTGGGACGGGGAAATGTCAAAATGTTGTGGAAAGTAAAGCCGCGCCAGAAAAATACCATCTTCATTCAGTCTCAAATGAATTCCCGAGCAAAGCCGGGTTTCTTAGCTAGTATATATATAAAATTTTCACCTCTGTCTGTATATTGATTTTTTTCACAATTTCACGATACTTTTACGTTTCACATGTCATAGACACGATATCTGCAATTTGTTTCTTTCGTGTATGTTTGTTTGTTTGTTACCTTTTCACGCATAAACGGCTGAACCGAATTTTATGAAACTTGGTATGTATATTACTACTAACCCAACTTAGACTTTAGGCTATATTAATATTCTCTAAGACGTACAGGAGTGGGGGTTATAAGGGAGGCAGGAAATTATAAATAGCGATATTTCGTTTGCTTTTGTTTGTACTTTGCTATTTAGAGTAACATTTGTTATATACACTTTTTTCGTATACCAAATTATAAACGAGATATAGACTAAAACCTATAGCGGAGGTGAACAATATTATTTGGCACAAAAAACTCAACCGAACTAAATAAAACTCGGTGTGCATATTAGCACTAAAGCCTTTATTATAATAAGCCATACTAACATTTCTAGGGACGGGCAGGAGTGGGAGTTGTAAGGGAGGCCTGAAATTGAAAATAGCGATATTTCGTTTTCTATTGGGTTTTCTGACACATATGTACATGACACAAGTTGTTTATTTTGTTATTTAAAGTAACTTTTGTTATCTAGAGCGAGAGCCAACAATTTTGTTGGCCACTAACGATTGAACCGAACTTAACAAAACTCGGAATTAGCATTAATTCTTCCATGATTATAGATATATTAAAACTTTTAGGAGTGGAGGTTATGAGTGAGGGCTGGAATGAAAAATTGCGATATTCCGATTACCATTGGTTTTTCAACAATTTTCTATTACCATCATTAGTCAGTCAACGATGATTTCCCGGGCATCGCCCTGTATATTAGCTAGATTGTGTATACAAAATACATACATTATAGATGATGTTTTATTATAATAATGCTATCCATGATTATGATTTGAATTATTCACGGGTTGCCAAACAGTGTAGAGGGAATGATTAGAGACTTATTTTCATTTAGTCTTCAAATCTAAAATTGTTATTCCATAAGTTGGCCAACGGACCCTTACGGGAAAAAATGCGCCCAGACGGAATAGCAGGGTTACACATAGAAGCATTGCCAAAAACAAAATAGATTCTTTCCGTCTCAAATGATTTTCCGAGTGAAGCCGGGTACCTTAGCTAGTATATATATATATATATATATATATATATATTTGTCTCTTACCGCTCTAGTGGTCGTAATTATTGTTTCATAGTTACCAAACTCGGTTAGAGAGGAGGAATTTTGAATATTCCTAATATCTTCGTTATTATTCGTCGGATCGAAAAATTGTATATAAGCAATCTTATTGCAAATGTAATGTTCTTTAAATGTTGTTATGTACTATGTTTCGTTATCTTGATTATTACCCAATATATTTGCATTTTTTAGTTTTCGGCCTTCAGTAAACCCCATCTCCTACCCATGTCATATTAACAATATATCATCGTATTATGAAAGACATTATTTGATGCATAAATACCAAATATTGTTCTCATTGAACTTTTACAGTTAGAGATAAATGTAAATACGTGGCACACGTGGGAAATTTTTGTTTACGTAGCCCCTTCATGACGGACTTTTTTGTTGCATCCCTAGACTTTGGTCAATGTAAGCTAATAACGGGTAGTGTTTAGGGTAGGTATTAGGGCAACCTTTGACATGTTGCAGACAGAACTTAAGTGTGCAAATACGTTCGCGGGCCGCGTTTAAAAGTAGTGCATTTTAAAGTAGTGTTCATAATTGTTAACGATAGATATCAGACATGAAATTATACCACAAGGTAATTATAATACAATTTATTAAAATAACAAAATGAAAAGAATAGGTACAACATTATAATTAAATCGTAAAATTTGGAATTATTACAAACAACGAAAGTAAAATAGCGACATCTAAATCAATGAGTCACATGAGCTTGAATTATGGAAACTAATCCATCGATGCACAGTGGTGCTAAGCCGGCAAAAACCTATTTCAGCAAAAGTTGAAATTTGGTCTTGAGAATTTGATTTATTTATAGTTTAGTGGTTGTACCTTTGTGTTTGGGTGGCCTTTTTAATTAATGTAATTTCAATTGCCAATAGAATAACATTTAAATCGACATTCATGTTTTTCACAAAATAATCTAACTTCTAAGCCAAATTTAAAAGATGAATTCTGACCCTTAAGACTGTCTATTGACAAATTTCATTCTGGCAACGTTAATACTGTATGTTTCAAGTTTTTTGTTGGTTTCTAATTTGTTTTTAATCCGTTACGTATAAGCCCTTAAAACGAGTTCTAACAAAATAGAGATAAATTCCTAAATTTCTTTCTTCGTATAAGGTTTCAAAAAAAGCTCCACAAAGCTCCAAGCTCTAACTTATATTTTCTTCAAGATTAAGCCTATGAGTAACTATTTTATAAATATCTCATCCACCTTCGTCCACTTTTGTGAGAAATTGAGGTTGAAAGAAAATTTACCAACAATAAATACCGGGCATAAGACGCTCTGTTTATTCAGAATGTTTACTAAATGGAATTATAGGATCGAGGAAGGAATAAAGAAAATATAATTATTGATAAAGAATATATAATTTTTCAAAACTTTGATAGAATATTACAACATCGTTTTTATGTCGTTGATGTCATCCTGATCTTTTCATTTTCATAGTGAATAGATGGCTATTCATTTTCAATATTTTTATTTCGTAAAAGATTTTTATTCCTTCATTTTTTGTTGCATATATTTTATAACTCTTTTGGCAGGATATGCTACTATGTAAATTGATTTGAATATGTATTATATATCTCTTTTATTATGTTTATTCCAATTTAAATAAAATAATTTATTGATTTATTTATTTAATGAATTATGAATTTCAATAAATAAAATAATTGAATTAGAAAATGTAAATAAAATGTTCATATTGAAGGAAGAATGTTTTTATTTTTTCATTCGAAATAAATTTTTGTGTAAATTTTACTTGGATTGATTATAATTAATCAATTTCGTTATAATTTTAGCGATATCTGAAAGTTTTTACATTATCCGTAACGAGTAGAGGTTTTGAAACGTATTCATGTTTAGTTCTTTGTTTAATTCTATTACAAAACAACATTTTCAACAACGTCAACATATATTATAAATATTACAAAGCATTTTTTAAAGTAGTTTCAAAGTTCATAGGTTTTTGCCACTTATTGTGGCTTTTGGAGCACTGTGCGATGCTTGGATTAATTCCACTGATACAAAGACGTAAAGAATTTTCCAAATTATCATCAGTCAGCCTTGTACGATGTTTGGATTTATTAACTTTCATCATTGAAAAGAACTGTTCGCATTTATAAGTACTGCCCAACGCACAAATCTCTCCTCATCTTCCTATTTGGAGAAAGTAGTGTAATATTTTTGTTTAATTGGGTTTTTAAAAATGACTCACGGTCCGGATCTAATCTTACAGCGGGCCGGTTGTTGCCCTCATCTGGTCTGATATCTTTACGACACACACGAGTTCAGCAATCCACCGTCTGGACCTGAGCCATCACTTGCTAGTTTAGTAAAGCCCGTCACGCAGGGGCTGCGGAAACTAACCACATTTCCCACCTGAAGTTTAATAATGTATAAAATCTACATACTGGTAACACACCACCGTGAATATTAAGTGAATAAATACAAACGGTAATGAGAAATCTATTTAATCTGTTTACTTTATCTAGTACTGTAATTTATAATGAATCAGAATAATTTTTATCTCGATCAATCAAATTTTAGTTGTCCAAGAACTTAAAACCGGGGGGGGGGGGTCACCAGACTATATTTGCATGTATCTCAGGTATTAAAGGTCTCCTGAAAACAATATTTCGTATTTAAGCTTGGAATAATGTGATTCACTATATAACAGAGTATTGTTTATGTAACATTAGTAGAAGTGGGGGTTTGCTGAACGATGAAAAATGCAAATATCTCCGTTAACATTCAAGACAGAGAATAAATGTATATAGCAATACTTATAGTACATTTAATTTGCAATAAGATTGGTTCTATACAATTTCTCGATATATCTGTTCGGTTCTGAGAAGTTGGCAGACCTTTTTGATTACAAGTCAGACGCTTTGGAGGTTATTAAAGTTGACTGAAAGTTTTCTCAATAGCGTTTGTATATATTCACGGTAATGCTAAGTGTTACCACTATGTAGACTTTTCTATTGCATATTTGGGCAACAACTGTAAGGTGAGGTTTGATTCGGCCCGCAAGACATTTTGAAAAACCCAATTAAACAAAAATATTACACTATTAACTCCAAACTTTGTACCTGTTTTTTTCATTTCATTTTGTTATTTTAATAAATTGTATTATAATTACATTGTCGTATTATTTCATATCTGATATCTATCGTTAAAAATTATGAACACTAAATTAAAATGCACTACTTTTAAAAGCGGCCCGTGAACGTATTTGCACACTAAAGTTTGACCCGCAATATGTCAAAGGTTGCCCATACCTGGTCGATTGTTAAATTTCAAGAGGGAAATCTGCTTAGCTTACGCAGCCAACGCATGACGAACTTTTTACATTTGAACGGTAAATACAGTGCAGTGTTAACTAGTTGACATGGAGCAGTATTGGCTAATCTGGCTTTTAGGGTCGCGGAAAGGTGTCCTGCCTTGGGAATAAGCTTTCATCTAACGAGGGCTTCTTTCTAAACGGGAGAGAAAAGGTGCCACAGGTAGGCAGGTATATAATAGAGTAGGGCCGGAGGGGACAGCGGCAGATGGCTCAGCCCTCTATAGTCTGATACATAGGGTATCACCCGCTACCCGCTAACCCCATAAAAGTCCGTCATGCAGGGGCTACGTTAACTAAGCAGATTTCCCACGTGGGTCACGTATTTGCATTTATCTCAAAACGTAAAAGTTCAATGAGAACAATATTTGGTATTTAGGCTTCAAATAATGTGGTTCACAACGTAACAGCTTATTAGCAGATTTCCCTTAATCTGCCTTCCTATTGAGGTCGTACTCATGACTCGATTTTCGAAATTTTTCTTCAAATGTCCATCAATCCTACCCAGGAGATGACGAAAATGAGGTCCGTTCAAACCTATATATCGTATATATATATATATATATATATATATATATATATATTTGTCTGTTACCGTTCTAGCGGTCGCGATTTTTGTCTTATCGTTACCAAGCTTGATATATGATCGTTTTATACAAAAGGAAAGAATCAAGTTCGTTAACGGCTGAAATCGGACCAGGGAGGGGAGGGGGGTTAGAGGGGAGAATTGCGAAAATTCTTAATATCTGCGTTATTATGCGTTGGATCGAAACATTGTATAACCAATCTTATTGCAAATGTAATGTTCTACATTTTTTCACTATCTTGATTATTAACTGAGATATTTGCATATTTTAATTTTTGGTTTTCAGTAAATCCCCACTCCTACTCATCTCATATTAACTATATTCTATTATGTTATGAAACACTTTATTTGAAGCTTAAATACCAAATATTGTTTACATTGAACTTTAAAGATTTGAGATAAGTGCAAATACGTGACACCACGTGGGAAATCTGCTTAGTAAACGCAGCCCCTGAGTGACGGACTTTTTTTAATATGGCAAAACTAAGGAATACAAATATTTCGGTTAATAATCAGGATAATAAAAATCTTACATAACAACATTTATAGAACTTTAGATTTCCAATATGATTGATTCTATACAAATTTCCGATACGATGCATAATAACGGAGATATTTAGACTTTTCAAAATTCTCCCCCTCCCTTAAGGGAAATCAGCTATTGAGGTCGTACTCATGACGCGAGTTTCGAAACATTTCTTCAAATGTCCATCGATCCTACCCAGGAGACGACGAAAATGAGGTCCGTTCAAAAATATATATATATTTTGTCTGTTAACGCTCTAGCGGTCGCAATTTTTGTTTGATCGTTACGAAACTCGATATTTAACCGTTTTATGTAAAAAGACAGATCAAGTTCGTTAATGGCTGAAATCGTACCAGAGGGAGGGGGATTTTCGAAAATTCGAAATATCTCCGTTATTATGCATCGGATCGAAACATTGTATAGAACTAATCTTATTGAAAATTAAATTTACTATAAATATTGTTATATACACTTATTCTCTATCTTGAATATTAACCGAGATACACTTATTCAACCGAGATATTTGCATTTTTATGAAGTCTGTGGTCGGGTGTTGTTCGGGTTAGTTCGGCCGTGCTCGGCTCTGGCGGAAGCTTCTAACCTAACCTGTCATTTCTAACCTTACCTTACCTTCGTTACTTTGTCAGATGTATGCAAATACGGTCTGTTCATCCGCCCCCCCCCCCGTCTTTAGTTCTTGGAGTACTAAAATTTAAATTAAAGTTGGGGTTATTAAAATATAAATTATTCTTACAATTCAGAAGCCGTTTCAGTTGGGAGTTTATTAAAATTAACTGAAAAATTTTTTATTACCGTTTGTACTTACTTATGGTGGTGTTGTGTTACCAGTATGCAGATTTTTCTATTGCTAAACTTCACATAGGAAATCTGCTTAGTTTACGCAGCCCCTGCGTGACGGACTTTTTGTCTTTGTATCAGTGGAATTAATCCAAACATCGATGGATTACTTTTCCCAAATTCGAGCTCATTGACTTCGGTGTCGCTAGTAACTTTCGTTGTTTGTAATAATTCCAAAGTTCACGATTTAATTATAATGTTGTACCTATTTTTTTTATTTCATTTAATAAATTGTATTACAATTTCATGCCTGATAACTATCGTTAAAATCTATGAACACTACTTTAAAATGCACTACTTTTAAAAGCGGCCCGCGAACGTATTTGCACACTAATAGCCCGCAACATGTCAAATGTTTATATAGCTGATATAAAGGATCAATTGAAATCAAAAGATACATACTATATACAAAATCAAATTCATGGACAGCAATAAATGTTATACAGGGAAATCATTGCAATTACTCAATAGAAGAATCAGAGAGCACGTGATAAACATTGATAGTAAGGACAATAAAACGTTCCACAATTAAATACACCCAATATTATTGTTTTGAAAACATAAGTATACTAGAATTTTCTAAATTCCTCCCTCTCTAAATCCCACCGCCCACTAGTCTAATTTTAGCTGTTAATAAGCCTGATCTTCAGTTTTACATTATACTAGCTCAGATACCCGGCTTCGCCCGGGAATTCATTTGAGGCTGAATGGTGATGGTATTTTTTAGCAGGCTTTACATTGCACAATATTTTGACATTTACCCGTCCCAGTGTTTAGGATTGATACCCGTCGTTGCCGGTGATTTGCTAATAATAGAATTATTTGTTCGATAATTCTTCACAGTCTTCGATATTTTTATATTTCCCGTTTCTTATACTTGTAAATATGGTGAATTTTTATTTCAGGCCTCCCTTATAACTCCCCTCCCGTTCGAACCTAAAAATTTTAATATAACTTATAATCTCCCTCTCTAAATTCCACCCCCCACTAGTCTAATTTTAGCTGTTAATAAGCCTGATCTTCAGTTTTACATTACACATATACGATTATATATCGAGTTTGGCATCGATCAGATAAAAATTACAACCGACACTGTGTTAACAGACAAATTATATATATAAAATTGTAACCTCTGTCTGTACATTGTTTTGTTTCTCCAAATTTCACGATAACTTTTCGTTTCACGTGTCATAGACACCATAACTGCATTTTGTTTCTTTCGTGTCTGTTTGTTTGTTTGTTACCTTTTCACGCATAAACGGCTGAACCGAATTTTATGAAACTTGGTATGTATATTACTACTAAGCCAACTTAGACTTTAGGCTATGTTAATCTTCTCTGAGACGAACAGGAGTGGGGGTTATAAGGGAAGCCTGAAATTAAAAATAGCGATATTTCGTTTCCTATTGCATTTTCGGCAATTATGCACATAACAAAAATTTTTAATTTTGTTATTTGGAGTAACTTTTGTTGTATACACTTTTGTCGTATACCTAAGTATAAATGAGTTATACGTTGAAAACTACTGCGGAAGTCAACAATTTTATTTGGCACAAAAAACTCAACCGAACTAAACCAAACTAGGTATGAAAATTAGCACTAATGTCTTTCTTATAATAAGCCATACTAACATTTCTAGGGACGGGCAGGAGTGGGGGATATAAGGGAGGTCTGAAATTAAAAATAGTGATATTTCATTTCCTATTGGGGTTTCGGCAAATATGCACATAACAAAAGTTGTTTATTTTGTTATTTAGAGAAACTTTTGTTATATACTCGTACAATATCGTCGTATACCGAAGTATAAAGGCGTTATACGCTAAAAATTATAGCGGGAGTCAACAATTTTATTTGGCACAAAAGACTCAACCGAACTAAATAAAACACTCGGTATGTGTATTAGCACTAACGCCATCCTTATAATAAGCCATACTAACATTTCTAGGGACGGGCAGGAGTGGGGGTTATAAGGGAGGCCTGAAATTAAAAATAGTGATATTTCGTTTCCTATTGGGGTTTCGGCAAATATGCACATAACAAAAGTTGTTTATTTTGTTATTTAGAGAAAGTTGCTCAACAATTCTTTTCAATATGAACTCCCAGGTACCTCACCTTGAAAAATTAATTCAAATGTATGTTAATATTTTGTCCTTAATAATTCAAATCTATGCATAATACACAGGAAACGGGAAATTTGACAATATGGAGGACAGTGAAGTCTTACATAAAAAATTAATTTTATTATTAACAAATCCACAAAAACGACGGGAATTAACCCTAATCACTGTGAAGGGTAAATGTCAGAATATTGTGTAAAGTAAAGCCTTGCCAAAAAAATACCATCACCATTCAGCCTCAAATACATTCCCGGGCGAAGCCGGGTATCTGAGCTAGTATATATATATATATATATATATATATATATATATATATATATATATATATATAGCTAAGGTACCCGGCTTCGCTCGGGAAATCATTAGAGGCTAAATCAATATTCATCAATACCCTCAATAGGGTACTTTTATAACAAGGCTTAAATGTGTACCATTATACTTCCCGTCTGGGCCTATTATTTTTCCATAAGGGCCAGGTAACTGTAGTGAACTTATAGAATAGGAAATTTAATTTAAAAGAGTAAATGAAAATGAGTTCCCAATCAAACCCTCTCCACTGTAGGACACGCCGTGAATAATAATCATGGATAGTATTTATTATAATTAAATAGTATCTTCAATGCACATATTTTCTGTCAATTCTTCAGCTATAGTGAAAAGGTAACAAACAAATAAACAGACACCAAAGAAACAAATTACGGAAGTCGTGCCTATGGCATGTGAAACCAAAAGTATCTTGAACTTTTGAGAAAAAAAATCAATGTACAGACAGAGGTTACAATTTATATATATATATATATATATATATATATATATATATATATATAATTATTGTTATATTTTATCAGAGCCACCCTCACACCTCATACACTTAATTTGAGTGCTCATACACAGAGCACTCAAGTTAAGCAAATCATCGTACCACAAAGAAAACATAAAATTAGTAAAAAACATACTCAGAAACAACAATTACCCAAATAAACTCATCAATCGCATCATACACAATACAAAAAAAACAGACAACCACGCAGCATCACACAAAACACTAATAATAACAACCAACTTCCATACACCAACCAACACAAATTCCACTCAATCGCTTATGTCCGTGGCCTATCCGAAAAATTAGCAAATGTATTGGCTAACAATAACATAAAAATTAGCTTCAAAAATAAGAAGAAACAGAAAACTGTGCATAACGTAATATACTCAAAACTCAAATGAAACATACCGCCAAATAAAAAGAGCAATGTTATCTATAAAATACCCAGCAAAAACTGTGACACAGTATACATAGGAGAAACCAGCCCGGACCACCAACAGGATAACAGGCCACTAATCAGACATAATAATAAACAATGCCATACAGTGCATTAGTCCAATACAGCATTTACAATGACCACCTATTCATATATAATGAAACACAAATACTAGACATGGAGCCCAAAAAAACTAAAAGAATGTTCAAAGAGATGCCTATATATAGCCCAACACAAAAACACATGTAACAAAAAGACAGACATTAACAAACTCAGCACTATATACTGTAACTTAATACCATAAACACACCTCAACAATATTCACACTCACACCACAGACACACATATATTCACATACATAACACTCGGGCATCCTCATCACACCACAATATATATATATAATACTCATGT
Organism: Riptortus pedestris; assembly: GCA_019009955.1. NCBI lineage: Eukaryota > Metazoa > Arthropoda > Insecta > Hemiptera > Alydidae > Riptortus > Riptortus pedestris. The sequence goes on from CM032233.1 coordinate 5,374,659, forward strand.
CATTATTATATATATATATATATATATATATATATATATATAAATATATAAATAGACTAAATACTATCTCAAACACCCGGCTTCGCTCGGGAATTCATTTGAGGCTGAATGGTGATGGTATTTTTTTGGCAAGGCTTTACTTTGCACAATATTCTGACATATACCCGTCCCAGTGTTTAGTTTAAATACCCGTCGTTTCTGTTGATTTGTTAATAATAAAATTATTTCTTTATGTAAGACTTCAATGTTCTCCATATTGTCATATTTCCCGTTTCCTGTGCATTATGCATAGATTTGAATTTATTAAGCACAAAATATTAACATACATTTGAATTAATTTTTTCCGGTGAGTTACCTGGTAGTTCCAAAGAATTGTTGAGCAAATTTCTCTAAATAATAAAATAAACAACTTTCTTATGTGCATATTTGCCGAAACCCCAATAGCAAACGAAATATCACTATTTTTAAATTCAGGCGTCCCTTATAACCCCCACTCCTGCCCGTCCCTAGAAATGTTAGTATGGCTTATTATAAGGAAGACGTTAGTGCTAATTCACATACCGAGTTTGGTTTAGTTCGGTTCAGTCTTTTGTGCCAAATAAAATTGTTGACTTCTGCTATGTCTTTTTGGCGTATAACGCCTTTATAATTAGGTATACGAAAAAAGTGTATATGACAAAAGTTTCTCTAAATAACAAAATAAACCACTTTTGTTATGTGCATATTTGCCAAAACCCCCATAGGAAACGAAATATCACTATTTTTAATTTCAGGCCTCCCTTATAACCCCCACTCCTGCCCGTCCCTAGAAATGTTAGTATGGCTTATTATAAGGATGGCGTTAGTGCTAATTCACATACCGAGTTTGGTTTAGTTCGGTTTAGTCTGTTGTGCCAAATAATATTGTTGACTTCCGCTATAATTTTTAGAGTATAACGCCTTTATACTTAGGTATACGACAAAAGTGTATATAACAAAAGTTACTCTAAATAACAAATTAAACAACTTTTGTGATGTGCATAATTGCCGAAAATGCAATAGGCAACGAAATATCGCTATTTTTAATTTCAGGCATTCCCTATAACCCCCACTCCTGTTCGTCTCAGAGAATATTAACATAGTCTAAAGTCTAAGTTGGGTTAGTAGTAATATACATACCAAGTTTCATAAAGTTCGGTTCAGCCGTTTATGCGTGAAAAGGTAACAAACAAACAAACATACACGAAAGAAACAAAATGCAGTTATGGTGTCTATGACATGTGAAACGAAAATGTATTGTGAAATTTCGCGAAAAAAATCAATGTACAGACAGAGGTTACAATTTTATATATATATAGATGAACGGACCCCATTTTCGTCATCTCCTAGGAAGAATTGATGGGCATTTGATGAATAATCAGAAGTGCAACCTGAGTGGCTGGCTCCCCAAAAGGGAAATCTGCTAATACATGCCACATATAACCCGCTACTGGCTAACTACTTAAATGGAATCACCTATTGAGGCCGTTCTCATGACGCGATTGTAGAAAGTCCGTCACGCAGGGGCTGCGTAAACTAAGCAGATTCCCCACGTGATTTTTAAAATAGCTAAATCCGCATCTATTAAGACCACCGAGATTATTATGTGAACATATCCTAACGGAAATGAGAAATCTTTCAGTCAATTTTAATAACCTCCCCAACGGAAAGCGCCTGAATTGTAAACAAACCGATCAGCCAACCTCGAAGAGCCAAATAGACAAATAGAAATATTTTTCACCGGAAAGAAAAACAATTACTGAAATATATCTGAATATAATATATTAATTTTATTGAGAACTATTTTCTATATCTTGTACTGTAATTTATAATCAGTCAGAATAATTTTTATCTCTATCACTCGAATTTTAGTAATCCAATGTGTATATCCAATGTGTACATACAGATTATGTATCGCTTGCTAAGTAGAGAATTGTGATTTGTAGACACATAATATCAACATATGTTTTATAAATTTTTATTTTTTTAAAAAATTGAAAACATTCTAAAATCCCACCCTGGCTAGAAAAGGGTGGTAACCTGTAGATAACCCGTCCCAATTAGCCTAAGTTGCAAAAAGTGGACGTTAATAAATAATAATAAAAAATTGAAGTTCATAAACGCAATACTAAAATAGTAAACAAAAATATACATAGAATAAAAATTTAAAAACAAAAATCTATGAATTTAATTTAATAATGAGAATTTGTAAGCTGGAAGAATATCTAACATTTCAAATGTTTTTATTTTTTCAATTTGAAGTTCTTTTAATTCCAAAGATATTGTTCCTAAGCGATCGCTATCGTTGTTAAGTGTTGGCCTTAAATGTGATATTAAAGGGTCTGAATTAATTAACAAATTATTCAGGATATCTCTGTTGGTAGCCGTCCTAAAAATATTTAGAAAAGAAAAACACGTATTTAACTATTTCTTCGAACGTGAATGGCGGCGTCAATTGCGTAGAGGAGGCGTTTTACACCGTACGTAGTTGGGAAAGGTCCGCGGGAGGTATAATACATCTTCCGCACCGAAAGTGTTAACACTAAAAGTAAAATATTTAAGGAATAGGCAAGTTTAGGCAAGATCTGAAGACGTTGTAAATAAGACAATATACTCCTAAAAGCATGCAAAGTGGTATTTTTTCAAGCAAATACAAGCGATTTGCGAATTCAATTAAATAAAATTATTTTCAGCTCGATGTAAAAAAAAATAAAATTAGAGGATTTTAAAAACCTTTTGTGCCAGTTATTGATTTGTTATAATACCCTTAATGTGTACTGGAAGCAACAATAATTTATAAAATGAAATAAGAGTTCACGACGAATTTAATAAGCCAAGGCTTTTTTTAACACAGCAATTGTAACCAGGCATTATGTAAAAACCATTGCAATAATATGGCTAAAAATCAATCTGCTCAATTGAAGAGGGTTTATGTGGTACTAACAATACAATCAAAATCCCAAATTAAAACTTTTATTTTTCCCCGCAATGTCCAACGTTACTGAAGGATCGCTCCAGTGTGTGTGGGGGGGGGGAGATTTAGAGAGGTGAATTTTGAAAATTCGCATTATCTCCTTTACTACTCATTGGATCGAAAAAGTGCTTAGATTCAATCTTATTTCAAATGTACTATAAATGTTGTTGGGGCTCAGGTTAGCCACGTGAGTTAAAAAGTTAAACTTTATCTCACACGGTAAACCTAGAGTGGCGAGTTCGATTCTCGCCTGGGCAAAGGAAATTATTTAGTGACGAAATTCATTAAATAATATCCTAAAATCTCACCCTGGCTAGAATAGGGTGGTAACCTGTAGATAACCCGTCCCAATTAGCCTTAGTTTCAAAAGTGGACGTTAATAAATAATAATGATATAAATGTTGTTATATACATTTATTCTCTATCCTGAATATTAACCGAGATATTTGCATTTTTTGGTTTTCAGCATTCAGCAACCCCCACTTCTACTCATGTTACATAAACAATACTCTGTTATGTAATAAACCGCATTATTCGAAGCTTAAATACCAAATATTGTTTTCAAGAGACATTTATAATACGAGTTACATGCAAATATGTTCTGGACCTGTCTTAAGTTCTTGGACTACTAAAATTTGATTGATTGAGATAAAAATTATTCTGATTTATTGTATACTACAGCACTATATATAGTAAAAAGTTTTCAACAAAATTAATATGTTATATTTTGATATATTTCGATAATTATTTTTCTTTCCGGTGAGACGTTGTTTGTTTATATTTGAGACGCTTTCCGTCGGGAGGGGAAAGATTTCTTCTTACCGTTTATATTTATTCATTTAATATTGACGGTGCTGTTGTGTTAACAGTATGTAGATTTATATATACTGCTCAAAAATGAATAGGGATATTGGTTATTTTTTCTTATCCTATTAATTTTAATTAAATCGATCTTAATTAAATTTCTTTTTTATGGGGGAAAAAAGACAATAATTTCTAATAAATATTAATGATATTTATAATAAAAAAAAAAAAATATGCTAGGCCCCATACATACCACAAAACAGCCAATATCCCTATTCATTTTTGAGCAGTTTATTATTAGACTTCACGGAGGAAATCTGTTTAGTTTACTCAGCCCTTGATGGACTTTTTTAGATTTAAATGGATAGCATTTTCTAAATATTATATCTAATGTTTTCCTGTGAGCTGGTCTTGCATATTTGTGTTACGTATTGAGTATATGTGTGTGTGACCATATTTTTTTTAGTGGGTTCCCATACCGATTAAAGTAGTTTATTCTATTGGAGTTTATATAACGCCTGTGTTTTCAGCTGGAGACAAATAAGGGTTGTTATTAGCTGTGAGGATGAAGGATCGAGATAGGCTCTCTTCTCCCATGGGAATGTCTTCCAATGTTAGTATAACGCCCCAGACTAGTTTATTTTAAAGTAATGAAGTGACCCAGCCTCAAGTGGTTTACTATCATTCCCATGCGGCGAGCAAACAGAGACCTTCACGCGGGGGCTCCATAAACTAAGCAGATTTCCCACGTGCTGGTGTATCACACTATTTCCCTATTTTCATGTAAAATAAAAGTCCGTCACGCAGGTGCTGCGTAAACTAAGCTGATTTCCCTCGTGAAGTTTAGTAATAAATAAATGTACATACTGGTAACACACAACACCGGGAATATTAAGTAAATAGAACAACAGGTAATAAGAAATCTTTCCCCTCCCGACGGGAAGCGTTTGAAATGTAAACAGCTCTGCCAGCTTCACACCGGAAAGAAAAACAATTACTAAAATATATCAGAATATAACATATTAATTTTATTGAGAACAATTTACTATCTTTAGTACTGTAATTTATATTGAGTCAGAATAATTGTTATCTCAATCAATCAAATTTTAGTAATCCAAGAACTTAAGAGGGGGGGGGGGTGACCAGAACATATTCGCACGTATCTCGTATAATAAAGGTCACTTGAATACAATATTTGGCATTTAAGCTTCATATGATGTGGTTTATTATATAACAGAGTATTGTTTATGTAACATAAGTAGAAGTGGGGGTTTGCTCGAGGCTGAAAACTGAAAAATGCAAATATTTTCTGGCTACTAGTCAAGATAGAGAATAACTATATATAACAATAATTATTGTAAATGTAATTTGCAATAAGATTGGCCCTATACGATTTTTCGATCCGACGTATAGTAACGGAGATATTTCGAATTTTCGAAAATCCTCCCCTCTAAACCCCCACTCCCCCTGGTCCGATTTAATTTATCGAACTTGATCTTTCGTTTTATTAAAAACGACTAAATATCGAGTTTGGTAAGGATTAAACAATAACTGCGACCGCTAGAGCAATAACAGATATATATATATATAGTTTTGAACGGACCTCATTTTCGGCATCTCCTAGGTAGGATCTATGGACATTTGAAGAAAAAGAAATCTGCTAACAGTCCGTCATGGGGGGGCTGCGTAAACTAAGCAGATTTCCCACCTTTGGTGCACCGCACTTTTGATATAATATCAGAGAATATTCCCTATTTCTAGGTAAAATAAAATCTGCTACAACAGTTGAAGGGAGCCGTGACCGCGGGGGGGGGGGGGTACTGATTGCTGAAAACAGAACTGTACAAATAACTTGTTGAATACTTGAGTTACGAAAAAATGAATAGCACAAAAATTGTAATCCATCAAGAGTTTAACATGGTTGGGCCTTGTTAAACTATTGTCAAATCCTTGTTAATCATTTTAGGTGCCGTCTCATAATAACGACAGTATTTTGAATTTTCCCTTTGGGGAAATATGCCAAAAATGCAAATACCTCGTTCAATAATCAAGATATTGGAAAAGTCCGTCACGCAGGTGCTGCGTAAACTAACCTCATTTCCCATGTGCCCCATGTATTTGCATTTATCTCAAAGAGTAAAACTTCAATGAGAACAATATTTGGTATTTATTCTTCAAATTATGTGCTTCATAATATAACAGCTAATTGTTAGCACGCACACACACACACACACACTATTTTGAACGGACCTCATTTTTGTCATCAACTAGGTAGGATCGATGGACAATATACCCCAATATTTTCTATGCATTAATAAACAATTCGTGTGACTTAAGGGAAATCAGTTATAGAGGACGTACCCATGACGCGACTTTCGAAAAAGTTCTTCAAATCTCCATCGATCCCACCCAGCAGATGACGAAAATGAGGTCCGTTCAAAACTATATATATATTTCTCTGGTACCGGTCTCTAGCGGTCACAATTTTTTTTACCAATTTTTTCGTTACCAAACTCGATATTTAAACGTTTTATGTAAAACTAAAGATCAAGTTCGTTAACCCCCCCACTTTAGAGGGGAGAATTTTGAAAATTCGAGGTATCTCGTTATTATAAGTCATATCGAAAAATTGTATAGAGTAAAAATTATTACAAATTTAATAATTTATAAATTTGTTACATACATGTTTCGTCTATCTTCAATATTAACCGAGATATGGGCATTTTTTAGAATTTTTCTTCAAATGTCCACCGATCCTACCCAGGAGATGACGGAAATGAGGTCCGTTCAAAACTGTATATATATATATATATATATATATATATATATATATATATATATATATATATATATATATATATACAGTTTTGAACGGACCTCATTTCCGTCATCTCCTGTGTGTGTGTGTGTGTTACCGCTCTAGCGGTCGCAATATTTGTCTTATCGTTACCAAACTCGATATATAAGCGTTCTATGTAAAATGAAAGGTGGAGCTGAAATCGGATTTAGAGAGAAGGGCTTTCAACAAATTCGAAATATCTCCGTAATTACGTGTCCGATCGAAATATTGTATTGAACCAATATTATTGCAAATGTAATGTTCTATAAATAATGATACACTATCTTGATGATTAACAGAGATATTTACATTTTATAGCTTTCGGTCTTGATTACCCCCCGCCCCGCTCTTATTCATGTCATATTAACAATAAGCTGTTATATTATGAAGCACATTATTTGAAGCATAAATACTAAATAATTTGAACTTTTACTTTTTAAGATTAATGCAAATGCGTGCCACACGTGGGAAATCGGCTTAGTTTGCGCAGCACCTGCGTGACGGTCTTTCAGGTGAGAAGTTGGCAAACCTGTTTGTTTAAATTTCATACGCTTCCCGTCAGCAGGTTATTAAAATTAACTGAAAGATTGCTTATTACCGTTTGTATTTATTTACTCAATAATTAAGGAAAATCAGCTATTGAGGTTGTACTCATGACGCGATTATCACAATTTTTCTTCAAATGTCCATCGATCCTACCCAGGAGATGACGAAAAGGAGGTCCGTTCAAAACTTTATATATATATTTGTCTGTTACCGCTCTAGCGGTCGCAATTTTTGTTTAATCGTTACAAAACTCGATATTTAGTCGTTTTATGTAAAAAGAAAGATCAAGTTCGTTAATGGCTGAAATCGGGCCAGGGGGAGGGGGGGGGGTTTAGAAGGGAGGATTTTTGAATATTCGAAATATCTCCGTTACCATGGGTCAGATTGAAAAATTGTATAGAACCAATCTTATTGCAAATTAAATGCACTATACATATTGTTATATACATTTATTCATTATCTTGAATATTTACCGAGATATTTGCATTTTTCAGTTTTCAGCCATCAGCAAACCGCCACTTCTATTCATGTTACATATAGAATACTCTGCTACATAATAAATCACATTATTTGAATCTTAAATACCAAATATTGTATTCAAGAGACCTTTATTATACGAGATACATGCAAATATGTTCTGGTGACCCCCCCCCCCCAGTTATTCTGACTCATAGTTAATATGTTATATTCTGATATATTTCAGTAATTGTTTTTCTATCCGGTGTGAGGCGGGCAGACCCGTTTCTTTACATTTCTAACCCAACGCTTCCTGTCGGCAGGTTATTGAAATTGGATGAAACATTTCTTATTTCCGTTTGTATTTATTCAGGGTGGTGTTGTGTTAGCAGTATGTATATTTATCTATTACTAAACTTCTTAGAGAGGGAAATCTGCTTAGTTTACACAGCCCCTGCGTGACGGACGTTTATTGTTAAACTTCATTAGGAAATCTGCTTAGTTTACGTAACCCCATTCGTGAGGGGCTTTTAAATGTAAAGGTGTAGGTCGGAGAAGCGGTGTATAGGTGGGGTTGCAGTGTAGCTGGGCAGATGGCAGGAGGGCAGGTATACTAGGTGAGATTGCTAGCCAGCTGCTCTCTCTCTTCCTAGTCATACAAGTAGTCTGCCACATCTGCTGTCCCATCGTCCTTGATCCATCTAATAATTAGCCTCTTTCCTCCTACTAGCTTCAACTCTACACTAGCCTCCAATTGCTCCTTTTTATAAAAGCAATCATAAAATATCATATTTGGCTCACGTTTCCACCTTTCGCCGCTACGAACAAAAGTTCCAGGTTTCCCACGTGCTCTTACCTCCATATATATACTCTAATTTTGAGGTTGTACTCATGACGCGATTTTCGGCAAATTTCTTGAAATCCATCGATCCTACCTAAGAAATGACTAATATGAGGTCCGTTCCAAAAATAAATACTTATATATATATATATATATATATATATATATATATATATATATATATATATATATACTTATATATATATATATATATATATATATATATATATATATATATATATATATATATATATATATATATATATATATATATATATATATATAAGCAGATTTCCCTTAAGGGAAATCATGTATTGAGGTTGTACTCATGACGCGATTTTCGACAAATTTCTTGTAATGTCCATCGATCCTACCTAGGAAATGACTCAAATGAGGTCCGTTCCAAATATATATACTTATATATATATATATATATATATATATATATATATATATATATATATATATATATATATACATATACTAGCTCAGATACCCGGCTTCGCCCGGGAATTGATTTGAGGCTGAATGGTGATGGTATTTTTTTGGCAAGGCTTTACTTTGAACAATATTTTGACATTTCCCCCTCCCAGTGTTTAGGGTTAATACCCGTTGTTGGCATTTGTTAATAATAAAATTAATTTGTTATATAAATCTTCACTGTCCTCCATATTGTCATATTTCCCGTCTCCTGTGCATTATGCATAGATTTCACCTATTAAAGACGAAATATTAACGTAGATTTTAATTAATTTTTCTAGGTGAGGTACTTGATAGTTCAAATAGGAATGGATTGTTGGGCATATCAATATTTCTACGCAAATTTCTTGCTCCACACATTGTTCCTGGAGAAATGTATAATAAAAAAAAAGTTAATCTAAATAACAAAGTAAACTACTTTTGTTGTTTGCATGTTTGTCGAAAAACAAATAGACAATGAAATATTACGTATTTTTATTTCAGGCCTCCCTTATAACCCCCACTCCAGTTCTAACCTAAACATTTTAATATAGCTCATAATTATGGAAGAATTAATGCTAATTGACATACCGAGTTTTGTTAAGTTCAGTTCAATCGTTAGCGCCCAATAAAATAGTTGACTCCCGCTTTAGTTTATAGTGTATATCTCGTTTATACATTGTTAAAAGACAAAAATGAATATCACAAAAGTTACTCTAAATAACAAAATAAACAACTTTTGTTATGTTCATATTTATCGAAAAACGAAATACCGCTATTTTAAATTCATGCCTCCCTTACAACCCCCACTCCTACCCGTCCCTAGAAATGTTGGTATGGCTTATTATAATAAAAGCGTTAGTGCTAAAACGCATAATCAGTTTTATTTATTTCGGTTGGGTCTCTTGTCCCAAATAAAATTGTTCACTCCCGCTATATGTTTTAGCGTATATCTCGTTTATAATTCAGTATACGAAAAAAATGTATATCACAAAAGTTACTCTAAATTACAAAATAAACATCTTTTGTTATGTTCATATTTGCCGAAAAACCAATAGGAAACGAAATATCACTATTTTTAATTTCAAGCTTCCCTTATAACCCCCACTCCTGTTCGTCTCAGAGGATATTAATATAGCCTAAAGTCTAAGTTGGGTTAGTAGTAATATACATACCAAGTTTCATAAAATTCGGTTCAGCCGTTTATGCGTGAAAAGGTAACAAACAAACAAACAAACAAACAAACATACACGAAAGAAACAAAATCAATGTACCTACAGAGGTTACAATTTTTTATATATATATATATATATATATATATATATATATATATATATATATATATACTAGCACAGATACCCGGCTTCGCCCGGGAATTCATTTGAGGCTGAATGGTGATGGTATTTTTTAGCAGGCTTTACATTGCACAATATTTTGACATTTACCCGTCCCAGTGTTTAGGATTGATACCCGTCGTTGCCGGTGATTTGCTAATAATAGAATTATTTGTTCGATAATTCTTCACAGTCTTCGCTATTTTTATATTTTCCGTTTCTTATACATGTAAATATGGTGAATTTTTATTTCAGGCCTCCCTTATAAACCCCCCCCCCCCCGTTCGAACCTAAAAATTTTAATATAACTTATAATCATGGAAGAATTAATGCTAATTGATATACCGAGTTTTGTTAAGTTCGGTTCAGCCGTTAGTGCCCCCTAAGGTTTTAACGTATAACTCATTTATACTTAGGTATACGACAAAAGTGTATATAACAAAAGTTACTCAAAATAACAAAATAAACAACTTTTGTTATGTTTATGTTTGCGGAAAAACCAATAGGAAACGAAATATCGCTATTTTTAATTTCAGGCTTGCCTTATAACCCCCACTCCTGCCCGTCCATAGAAATGTTGGTATGGCTTATTATAATGAAGGCCTCACTGCTAATACACATACCGAGTTTTATTTAGTTCGGTTGAGTCTTTTTTGGCAAATAATATTGTTGACTCCCGCTATAATTTTTAGCGTATAACGCATTTAAACTTCGGTATACGACAAAAGTGTATATAACAAAAGTTACTCTAAATAACAAAATAAACAACTTTTGTTATGTGCATATTTGCCGAAAAACCAATAGAAAACGAAATATCGCTATTTTTAATTTCAGGCTTCCCTTATAACCCCCACTCCTGTTCGTCTCAGAGAAAATTAATATAGCCTAAAGTCTAAGTTGGGTTAGTAGTAATATACACACCAAGTTTCATAAAATTCGGTTCAGCCGTTTATTCGTGAAAAGGTAACAAACAAACAAACATACACGAAAGAAACAAAATGCAGATATGGTGTCTATGACATGTGAAACGAAAAGTTATCGTGAAATTTCGCGAAAAAAATCTATGTACAGACAGAGGTTACAATTTTATATATATATAGATATAAAATTGTAACCTCTGTCTGTACATTGATTTTTTTACCTAATTAAATTAAATTTTTACCTCAATCAATCAAATTTTAATAATTCAAGACCTGAAGACGGGGGGGGGGGTGCCAGCAGGACATATTTGCATGTATCTCGTATTATAAAGGTCTCTTGAATACAATATTTGATATTTAAGCTTTGAATAATGTGGTTTATTATGTAATAGAGTATTGTTTATGTAACATGAGTCGAAGTGGTGGTTTGCTGAAGGCAGAAAACTGAAATTTGCAAATATAAGGAAAGAATAGAGTATTGTTTATGTAACATGAGTCGAAGTGGTGGTTTGCTGAAGGCTGAAAACTGAAATTTGCAAATATAAGGAAAGAGTCTATTTTGTTTTTGGCAATGCTTCTATGTATACAACTACTATTCCCGTCTGAGAGCATTTTTTACCGTAAGGGCCCTTTGGCTGACTTATGGAATAACAATTTTAGATTTGAAGAATAAATGAAAATAAGTCTCTAATCATTCCCTCACCACTGTTTGACACACCGTGAATAATTCAAATCATAATCATGGATAGCATTTATTATAATAAAACATCATCTATAATGTAGGTATTTTGTATATACAATCTAGCTAATATACCCGGCGATGCCCGGTCATCGTTGACTGACTAATGATGGTATTTTTATAAAAAATCGTTGAAAAACCAATGGTAATCGGAATATCACAATTTTTCATTTCAGCCCTCACTTATAACCCCCACTCCCGTTTGGACCTAAAAATTTCAATATACCTTTAATCATGGAAGAATTAATGCTAATTCACATTCCGAGTTTTGTTAAGCTCGGTTCAATCGTTAGTGGCCAACAAAATTGTTGGCTCCTGCTCTAGATAACAAAAGTTACTTTAAATAACAAAATAAACAACTTGTGACATGTACATATTTGCAGAAAACCCAATAGAAAACGAAATACTGCTATTTTTAATTTCAGGCCTCCCTTACCGTTAACGAACTAGATATTTCTTTTCACAAAAACGAGTAAATGTCGAGTTTGGTAACGATTAAACGAGAATTGCGACCGCTAGAGCGGTAACAGACAAATATATATATATATATATATATATATATATATATATTACCTTAAGGGAAGTCTGCTAAAATCTGATATCCCTTAAAGTAAATCTGCTAGTGGCAGATAATAGTGTGATATGTATGTATATTTGAACGGATCTTCGCCATCTGTTAAGAATTATCGATGGGCCTTTAGCGCAACCTCAATAGCTGAATTTCCTAGAGGAAATTCCAATATAATGAATGATATATGCTCTATGTGTTTCATCATTTATTTAGTGGGTATAAAGGCAGTTCATTTCCTCTCAGCTTTATAAATCTAATAATAAGTCCGAGATTAAAAGGACATCATATAAAAGACAGGAAGCGCAGTGACAAAAAAAAAAACACATTTTTTCCCGTCTTCCGGTCGCCAAACGGCACTCATTGTTCTAGTACCTTTAAATAAGGGCTCGTATTTAAAGATCGCTGCATCCTATAGCAGGTCTGCCTAGTTGATGCTCAAGTTTCAGAAACACTAGGAGAGAAGGAGTAGAATTCTCAAGATTTATTTATAAGATTTTCACAACAAATTAGCACACTCAAACTTGATGGCAAAACGTCCGTCACGCAGGGGCTGCGTAAACTAAGCAGATTTCCTACGTGAAGTTATAAAATAGAGAAATTTGACGAGAGCCGAACTAACTTTTGGAGGAAACTCATGACAAAAACTGAAGTTAGCCGATCTCATCTCGTCCGTTATCTGCACACAATTAATAAAAATCCAAATATCTCGGATAATATTCAAGACAGAGATTAAATGTATATAACAATATTTATATAAAATTTAATTTGCAATAAGATTGATTCTATACCTTCTTTGGGTCCAACGTATAGTAATGGAGATATTTGAATTTTCAAAAATCTTCTCGTCAAACCCCCCCTCCCCCTCCCAAAGGTCCGATTACAACCATTAATGGACTTTACACGTCCTTTTTACATTAATCGTTTAAATATCGAGTTAGGTATCGATCAAAAGCAAAAATTGCGACCGCTAGAGCGTTAATAGACAAATATATCTATATATATAATTTTGAACGGACCTAATTTTCGTCATTTCCTGGGATTGATGAACATTTGAAGAAAAGTTTTGAAAATCGCGCCATGAGTACGACCTCAATACCTGATTTCCCTTAAAGGAAATCTGTTAAAACTGACAGAGCCATTAGCTAAACTTCTAACATTTACTTGACGATAAGACCTATACTGAGATAACGCTAAATAAAAGTCCGCCACGCTGTGTATGCGTAAACTAAGCAGATTTCCCAGGCGAAGGTTTAAAATAAATAAATCTACTTACTGGTAACACTTAATACTAAGGTGAATTTCACCAAATTTCAGTCGATTTTCAAGGTAATAATCTCTACAACGGAAAGGGTCTGAATTGTAAACAAACAGGCCAGTCAACCTGGAAAGCTGAATAGATAGATATAAATATTCTAACCCGGAAAGAAAAATACTTTACTGTAATATATCTGAATATAACATTAATTTCATTGAAAACTATTTACTACAGCTAATGCTGCAATTTATGATGAATCAGAATTTTTTTTATCTCAATCACTCAAATTTTAGTAATCCAAGAACAATAAAAGGGGGGGGGTCAACACATTGTATTTTCACATATCTCACAAAGTACAAGTTCAATGAAAACTCCCTTAAGGGAAATCTGCTAAAAGTCGGACACGCAGGGCCTAAGCAGATTTCCCTCGTGAAGCTAAACAATAGTTTAATTTACATACTGGTATCACAACACCACCGTGAATATTAAGTCAATAAATACAAACGATAATAAGAAATCATTCAGTAAATTTTAATAGTTTCCCGACGGGAAGCATCTGAAATGTAATCCAACAGGTCTGCCACCTCTCACCTAAAAGAAAAACAATTACTGAAATACGTTATATCAGAATATGACATATTAATTGAGTTGAAAACTATTTACTATACCAAGTACTGTAATTTATATAGCATCAGAATAATTTTTACCTCAATCAATCAAATTTTATTATTCCAAAAATTTAAGACGGAGGGGGAGGGTCACCAGAACATATTTTCATGTATCTCGTATATTATCGGTCCCTCGAAAACAATTTTTGGTATTTAAGCTTCTAATAAAGTGGCTTATTATATAACAGAGTATTGTGGTAGTTTTCGTTTAATCGTTACAAAACTCTCGATATATAAGCGTTTTATGTAAATAGAAAGATCGAGTTCGTTAACGGCTGAAATTGGACTGTGGTTTAGAGGTGACGAATTTTGAAAATTCGAAATATCTCCGTTATGTACATTTAATTTCCTCTAAATGTTGTAATATACATATTTTCTGAGATTAATGTTAACGGAGATATTTGGAATTTTTAGTTTTTAGCTTTCAGTAAACCCCCACTCACACTCTTGTCCTAATATCAATACGCTGATATAACATGAACCTCTTCTAAGATTAAATTCCAAATATTGTTTCATTGGGACTTTTATTATGCGTGATACATGAGAATTCGTTTTGCCATAACGTCATCAATTCGTTATCAATTGCAGCTAAATCAACATGGGGACTCCAATCTGGAGCATTAAGTGTAATTTACAAAGGAGCTATTTTACTGGCATTAACCTATGAAATACCAATATGGAAAACGGGCTTAAATAAGAAATATAATGTTAAAAAGCTCGAGAGGGTTCAATGGTTCATTGGAATTAAAATAATAAAAGGATATCGCACTATTTCATTTGAAGCTACATGTGTCTTGTCCAATTTGGTCCCTATTACTATAATAGCGGAAGAATATACAGACAGATATAAAATACTAAAACTACACCAAACTACTAATAAAATAACAGCAGACGTAGTAGAAGTAGAATACCCGGTACCTTACATGAATTGGACACATCCTGGACTAACACCCGACATTGTAATTATTACTGAAAATACAAATCACTCATGCCAGTATACAATGTACACAGACGGCAGCAAAGATGGACAGGACACAGGCGCTGCCTTTATCATTTTTGTAGGAAATAAAACTGATTATGTTATAAAATGTAAAAAATTTAAATTAGGCCACCATTGTACTAATAACTAGGCAGAAATTATTGCCGTCTTACAAGCTCTAAAATATGTAAATGAAATGGACTTGCCACCAAACACTTACATTCTACTACACACAGACAGTCAAATGCTTTTACACAAACTAGACAACATGACAAACCACGACGAACATATAGAACAAATACGCCATAATATAACACAATTAAAAATCAGACTGACTTTCATTCACTTCAAATGGGTCAAGGCACACGCAGGAATTATGGGCAATGAAATAGTCGATATCCACGCCAAAAGTGCCTCTAAAAGTAGTGAAGAGGTAATTTACAATAAAATTACTCCGACTGCGTTAAAATTTTTACTAAGAGAAAAAAGTATGAATTTGTGGCAACAGAGATGGAATCATACAGATAAAGGATCACACCTAAAATTATATATACCAGTTTTAAAAACCAATATCCCACTATCCCAACATACATTTTATCTCACACAAATACTAACTGGACACGGAAATACAAGCTCTTACTTACTGACTCAAATACTTGTAAATGCGACAGTTACACTGAACAGACATGCACCCACCTTATTTATGAATGTAGACTGACTCAAAACATACGAAGACAGTTAAAGACTTTTATTCCCGGATGGCCTATCAGTCCTGATATTTTATTTTCAAAACACATACATTTATTAAAAGAAATATCCTACAATATCCTTAAGCTGAGAGAGGAAAAAATAATATAAAATTAATATTATGTAATTTTATTGGTTATTTAATTGTACTATTTAATATTTTTTGTTTATTTTACCAAGTTTAATTTTTATAATCTTATTTACATTTAATATGTATATATATTATTATATAAAAAATGTTAAAATGTTGACAAAACGCACATATAATGCAAATATGCATGGGATGTGCAGAAAATAAAATCCCTCCACATAGAGTTACTAAGTAGAGGAAATAAATGAAAAAAACAAAAACAAAAAAAACAAACGTCATCAATTAAGATTCTACGTTCTTGTTTGGAAAATGTTCATTTGATCTATACTGTGATTTGCAATGATCGGACCTGGAATAGGGGGGGGGGGTTAGAGATAGGAGGAGATAAAAAATTCAAAATATCTCCGTTATTATTCCTCGAATCGTAAAATGTTATAGAATCAATCTTGTTAAACTAATGGAGAAGTACAATTGTTGGTCTATGTATGTTTTGGTAACTCAAGTACTTAGCATGTTATTCGTGCTTCCTTGTATCCAGCTTTCAGTGTAAGTCCTCCCCCCCCCCTCTCCTACTCATCGGTTTTACCAGATCCTTTTTCAAAGAAATAGAGAATATGAGCAGAGGTGAGATCACGTGTGTAATAGCAGCTCGTAGGAAATCAGAACTTTATATATATTTGTCTGTTAGCGCGCTAGCGGTCGCAATTTTTGTTTGAACGTTTCCGAACTCCATATTTAAACATTTTATGTAAAATGAAGATCAAGTTCGTTAACTTCATGCTGAACAAGCGAAAATCGGACCAGTAGGAGAGAAGGCGGGGTTTAGAGGGGAGAAGTTCGAAAATTCTTAATATCTCCGTTATTATGGGTCGGATCGAACCATTGTATATAACCAATCTTATTGCAAATGTAATTTTCTATAAATGTTGTTATGTAAGTTTTTTCTCTATCTTGATTATCATCTCCTCATCTCATATCCCCCACTCCTTCGCATGTCCTTTAACAATAAGCTGTTATATCATGAAGCACTTTATTTGAACCGTAAAATACCAAATATCGTTCTCATTGAACTTTTACGTTTTGAGATAAATGCAAATACGTGGCGCACGTGGGAAATCTGCTTAGTTAACGAAGAATTTTGTCTAGTTCGCTTCAGTAGTTAGTGCCCGATAAAAATGTTGACTCCCAATATAGTTTTTAGCGTATATCTCGGTATATTTCGTTATACGACAAAAGATTTTATAACAGCGGTACAAATAAACAACTTTTGTTACGTGCACTTTTGCCGAATAGGAAACGAATTATTGCTATTTTTCATTTCAGACCTCCCATATAACCCCAACTCCTGTTCGTCCCTGAGACTATTATTATAGCTTAAAGATTCTACTAATAGATTAGTAGTAATACACGTACTATGCATGTTTCATAATATTCAGTTGACTAGTTAAGGAGTAAAAAGGTAACAAACAAACAGACACCAAAAGTATATTGAAATTTTGAAGAAAAAAAAAATCAATTTTCACACAACGCATTACAATTATAGAGGGTGTCCCATCTTCCCGTGCCACCCCCTTAAAACCGCCAATTATTTTAAGGCAAGGCTGAGACTTGGGGTGCCATAATTGGGACCCCTCAAGAATCCTTCCAGTCCATAATCAACCTCGAAATACCTTCTCCAGTACTTCTCCAGCGCCCATAACTTTGGAATTTTGAATTGAATGCCCTCCTTTTTATGACGGGTCCTTGCAGAGAATCAAATTCTAAAACTATTTTGTATCGGTGAATGTTTCTATTTGACGCATCGTAAAATTCACAAATCTTTCTTTCAGAAACGGCACATTTTATTGAAAAATGCTGCGACATAAAAGATGTAATCAACAAAATCATTGTTGAAACAAGTCTACGGGGAAAGGAATGGATTCAGAAATTTAAAAAATATCCATTTCTGTCAGATCGACCTTTTGCCCCTGGGTGGCAAATCAGTGAGTAATCAGCGAAAGATACTGCCTTGGGGAAAGATTTCTCTTATTGTTGATGGTGTAGTGATTGAGAAGTGGGAAGGAGATCCGTCAAGCTCAGCCACGTTTCATTTCTTTGGATAAGGGCTATGTCATCTATTTAATTTAGAAATTTTTTATTTAGGAAGCGGTTGAAGACTGTACCATTTAATGTTTTATCAAAAAAATGTGTGTCGATAATTCTTCCCTGGAATATCTCGCATTTTTTACATGAAACTGTGCAGGTGGAAAATTTTATTCCTTTTACAAATAATTACTATGTAATTAATTTAAAATAAATGAATTCTAAGAACGTTTTTTGAAGTAAACATTTTTAGGATTCATTCAAGAATACTTTTGCGTTATTTAGTTTTAAATATATTTTTTTTAAATTCAGAATCCATTCCTTACCCCGTAGACTTGTTTCAACAATGATTTTGTTGACTACCTCTTTTATGTCGCAGCATTTTTCAATAAAATGTGCCGTTTCTGAAAGAAAGATTTGTGAATTTTACGATGCATCAAATCGAAACATTATAATAACGGAGATATTTTGAATTTTTTATCTGCTCCCATCTCTAACACCCCCCCCCCAATTCCATGTCCGATCTTTGCAAATCACACTATATATCAAATGAACATTTTCCAAACAAGAACGTAGAATCTTAATTGATGACGTTATGGCAAAACAAATTCTCATGTATCACGCATAATAAAAGTCCCCCTGAACAATATTTGGAATTTAATCTTAGAAGAGGTTCATGTTATATAAGCGTATTAATATTAGGACAAGAGTGTGAGTGGGGGTTTACTGAAAGCTAAAAATTAAAAATTCCAAATATCTCCGTTAACATTAATCTTAGAGAAAATATGTATATTACAACATTTAGAAGAAATTAAATGTACATAACGGAGATATATCGAATTTTCAAAATTCGACAAACTCTAAACCACAGTCCAATTTCAGCCGTTAACGAACTCGATCTTTCTATCTACATAAAACGCTTATATATCGAGAGTTTGGTAACGATTAAACGAAAATTACCACAATACTCTGTTATATAATAAGCCACTTTATTAGAAGCTTAAATACCAAAAATTGTTTTCGAGGGACCGATAATATACGAGATACATGAAAATATGTTCTGGTGACCCTCCCCCTCCGTCTTAAATTTTTGGAATAATAAAATTTGATTGATTGATTCCTTTTACAAATAATTACTACGTAATTAATTTAAAATAAATGAATTCTAAAAACTTTTTTTGATGTAAACATTTTTTGGATTCATTCAAGAATACTTTTGCGTTATTTAGTTTTAAATTCTTTTTTTTTTTTTTAATTCAGGATCCATTCCTTACACAAGGTATGGGCAACCTTTGATATGTTGCAGGCCAAACTTTAGTGTGCAAATATGTTCGCGGGCCGCTTTTAAAAGTAGGTAGTGCATTTTAAAGTAGTGTTCATAATGTTTAACGATAGATATCAGGCATGAAATTATACGACAATGTAGTTATAATAAAATTTATTAAAATAACAAAATTAAAAGAAAAAATAGGTACAACATTATAATTAAATCGTGAACTTTGGAATTATTGCAAACAACGAAAGTTACTAGCGACACCGAAATCAATGAGCTTGAATTTGGGAAACTAATCTATCGATGTTTTGATTAATTCCTCTGATACAAAGACGAAAAGAATTTTCCAAATTATCATCAGTCAGCCTTGTACGATGTTTTGATTTATTAACTTTCATCATTGAAAAGAACTGTTGGCATTTATAAGTACTGCCGAAAGCACAAATCTCTCCTCATCTTCCTCATTTGGAGTTAGTAATGTAATCTTTTTGTTTAATTGGGTTTTTCAAAAAGTCTCGTGGGCCGGGGGTTGCCCACATATGCCTTACCCCGTAGATTTTTTTCAACAATAATTTTCTTGGCTACAACTTTCATGTCGCAGCATTTTTCAATAAAATGTGCCATTTCAGAAATAAAGATTTGTGCATTTTACGGCTAAAGGATGTATCAAATGGAAACATTCACCGATATAAAATCGTTTTCAAATTTGATTTCGTACAAGTCATAAAACGTATAGCATTCCAGAGATGTAAAGGGGGGTGGCGCAGGGACTTGGGACACCCTGTATGTATGTACATATATAGTGTTGCGAAAATTAAATACATGAATAATCCTTCAGAGAGAGAGAGTCGCGTATTTGGAAAGTGTGACGTAGATCAAAGAAGCCGACAGAATGTCCTAGGTCCTACCAGTACCTTCCAGCCA
This sequence comes from Riptortus pedestris, assembly GCA_019009955.1. Classification (NCBI taxonomy): domain Eukaryota; kingdom Metazoa; phylum Arthropoda; class Insecta; order Hemiptera; family Alydidae; genus Riptortus; species Riptortus pedestris. Next base: position 5,395,179 of record CM032233.1, read on the forward strand.
GGCGTCGAGGGGTCCAGACAATTCCCCTTTGATGTATGCCGACAAGCTATATAAAGAAGGGCCTGCCGCGAGCGAGTCAGTTTTTATTCTCACCTGTCTTGATGTTCACATCAGTGCTACAGTGCGACTTAGTGCAGTGCGGTAAAGTGTTTTTATAAGAAGAACAGTGTTGTGCCGTGACTGTAAGTAACAGTTTAGTGCCGTGTTTAAGACAGTGCAGTGCCACGAAGTAAAAGTCAGTGCAGTGCCGCGAAGTAAAGGACAGTGCAGTGCCGCGAAGTAATGGACAGTGCAGTGCCGTCTTGTTGTGAATTTCAGTGACCGTGAGTGAATTGTTGGACTGTGTAATCTGAAGTGTATACTGTGAGTAGTAATTAAGAATAATTACCAAGTGTATTGTGCATTGTGAAATAAATTGTGCAGTGATAATAACTGTGAAACTTGCGAGTATTTAATTTTGCAATCCAAAAGAACTCTTATTAAAAACGTTTATTACTGGTTTTGGTAATAAAAACGTAACAATATATATATATATATATATATATATATATATATATATATATATATATATATATATATATGTGTGTGTGTGTGTGTGTGTATTTATTTAAATGTGTTTCGACCAGGTTATTATTATAGATGGTGTCGTTGTTGTTTGTTGAGATTTCTGGTCAATGTTAATAAAATAAGTTTTAGTCTAAGCCAAGAATTTTATTTTCTCTCGTATAACAAGAATATATATATATATATATATATATATATATATATATATATATATATAATGTGTGTGTATGTGTATTTTGAACGGACCTCAATTTCGTTATCTACATCAGGGGTGAGCAACCTTTTTAATCAACGGGCCAATTTAAATTTTAAAATGTTTAGGCGGGCCGCACATAAATTAACTCTTATTAATAATTTACAAAACTTTATTTATAATAAGCATTAGAATAAAAATTATAAAATTAAGTAAAGATTTCATATAAAAATGTTAATACAAAATAAAATCAAACAAGAAAATAACAGAAAAACGGATTTAATTGAAATTTTTAATCAGAAGTTTGGCACTGTTTTTTTTCCGATAAAAGCTGATCAATATCATCAGGATTTGAAGAAAACATTTTCATGGAAACCAATGTCAATATATAGTATTGTGCGTATTTTTAAGAAGTAGTATCGTTTTCGTTTTCTAAATGTGGAAGACGGGACACATTATTCAGCAAAATATGCTGTTCCCGGAATTTTAATTCCTGCGCAAAGCCCTGAATGTTATCATACAAATTGTGAACAGACTGTCCTTTGTCTTCATGTTTCACATTTTGATCATTGAGATGCTGAGTCATGTCGATAAGAAACCAAATATCTCACATCCATTCTTTATTTCCAAAATGAGATAAGGCATATCCCTTCAGATCAAAGAACAATTGTATACCGCTCTCATCAGTGACATAGAACAGTATTCCAATTTTACAATGCGTTCGCGAAGTGTTGTTGCTATGTTCTTGGACAAGTCTTCAATTCTCCTTGCAATGGTGAATCTTGATAAACTAATGTTTGAAATAATATTTATTTTATCCGGAAATTCTATTTCTGCAACATCAGTCAGACACTTATCCTCTCTTCATCCACAAATGGTTTCACTTTTTTTTCTCAGTTTTACACTGTCAATCAATGGTGGCTTGTAACTAAAATAAATAAATAACTTAGCACGCCAGGGTCAGCACTGCGGGAACGACAGTGCTCTCTCTCCCTTGTGGAGCATGCGCACAACAGTCAAACACCTCGCCGCTGGAACTGTGAAGCTCACAGTTCCAAACAAAGATTTTTGTATCTTTTTTCATAAACTGAGGGATGGTTACTGCATTAAGCTTATATTATACAAGTATAAAGAAAGCATTAAAGAAAAAAGCCTCATTATATTAAATGTTATAGATAATATCAAGTGGAAATTGGGGGTGCTGCAGTTCCACAGTGCCTATACACGAGCCGCCACTGCTGACAATAAAACTAGCCTTGATTTTTAAAAATAATCCGTTTTCCCAAGTTTTTCTCCTTTTGATTAAACTTATCTATCCGAAATTGTCCTGTTAAGTTTTTAAATTGTTGTTCATGATTTTTATCGATATTCTTTTTTATGTTTTATTCTTTTAAAGTCGACACAGCATCTAAGCATATTAAACATACAGCTTTATCTTTGACGAAAGTGAAAAAATAATCAAATTTCCACTTTCCTTAGACCACCTTCCGTTTGTTCGTTTGCTTTCCCAACATGCTATTATGGATTAAAAATTTTAAAGTTAAACAAAATTGTATGAATAATTTTGAATAAAAAAACTCTAATATTACCTTTTTGACAATAATATTGCACACACGCCTTTCGAGAAACAAAAGAATTGTTAAAAAGGGGCTGCGTAAACTAAGCAGATTTCCCACGCGAAGGTTTACAATAAATAAATATAGATACTGGTAAGACCACCGCAAATATTAAGTGAATTAATACAAATGGCAATGGGAAATCTTTCAGTTACAAGTTAATAACTCTACAACGGAAATCGTCTGAATTGTAAACAAACAGGCTAGCCAACCTGAATTCGAAACAGGAAAGAAAACCCATTAAAGAAATATATCTGAATAGATATAATGAAGCTGTTAGTGCTAATACACATTTTTATTTAGTTCGGTTGAGTCTTTTGTGCCAAATAAAATTGTTCACTTCCGCTATAGGTTTTAGCGTATATCTCGGTTATAATTCGGCAATTTAGCCTAAAGTCTAAGTTGGGTTAGTAGTAATATACATACCGAGTTTCATAAAATTCGGTTCAGCCGTTTATGCGTGAAAAGGTAACAAACAAACAAATAAACAATCGATGAACATTTTTGACAGGAAATGTTTCAAAAGTCGCGTCATGAGTTCAACCTCAATAGCTGATTTCCCTTAAGGGAAATCTGCTAAAATGGGTAGTTAACAGCTTGCCAGTCAGACTGATTGTGTGACAAAAGGAAACAAAAACAAACACAGACGCGGCGCGGCGCATTCGCATTGCATATTTGAACGAGTCGCCGACAAGTAAGTATCTTGTTACAAAAAATCGCGCAGGTTTTAGAAATGCTTGGCGGGCCGTATAAACATGTTTAACGGGCGTGTGTTGCTCATCCCTGATCTACATGGTAGGATCGATTGACATTTGAAGAACTTTTGGAAAATCGCGTCATGAGTACAATCTCAATAGCTGATTACCCTTAAGGGTAATCTGCTAAAACGTGGGTTTCCCTATTCAAAATAAAGAAGTTAAGAGACAAGAAATCATATTTTTAGTAAACATAGGTTAAAATTAACTTCAGATTTGAGGGCCTTGGTATAAAAAAAGTCCGTCACGCAGGGGCTGCGTAAACTAAGCAGATTTCCCACGTGAAGTTTTACAATAGAGAAATCTGCCTAATAACAACTGTAATAGAAAGAAACCTCTAAACCTAAAACATTATTTAGGGCGTAATAACCCAGTAGTTTCTAGCCCCGAAACACAGTTAACCTAACCTCTAAACCTATTCACGAGGGACGGATAGTTATGGAAAAGGCCGCCAGAGCTCTCGGCGGAAAGTCCGAACATAGCCTACTGGTACCACACGCAGAATACAAATGCAAATATCTCGGTTAATATTCAAGATACAGAATAAATGTATAGAACAATATTTATAGTAAATTTAATTTGCAATAAGATTGATTCTGTACAATTTTTCGATCCGACGAATAGTAACGGAGATATTTCGAATTTTCGGAAATCCTCCCCTCTAAACCCCCCCTCCCCGTGGTCCGATTTCAGCCGTTAACGAACTTGATCTTTCTTTTGACATAAAACGACTAAATATCGAGTTTGGTAACGATCAAACAAAAATTGCGACCGCTAGAGCGGTAACAGACAAATATATAGATAGATAGATAGATAGATAGATAGATAGATAGATACAGTTTTGAACGGACCTCATTTTCGTCATCTACTAGGTAGGATCGATGGACATTTGAAGAAAAATTTCGAAAATTCCGTCATGAGTACAACCTCAATAGCTGATTTCCCTTAAGGGAAATCTGCTAAAAGAAGAGAGAAGGGCTGTTGAAAATACTTCTGGGTGTTCTGGTAATTAGCTGCTATTAAAGCAGAGGTAAGCGTATGAACCCACTTCCAAATATCGACAAGGGCGGCTTTAGGGCAGCCAATAAAAACACTCGTAAATATTACGTCGGCCCGCGCCCCACAAAGATGAAACGCCTTTTGTTTTCATTTTTTTTTATCACTTAACCAAAACCAATTTCCTTTCTTTCTAAAAAACAAACGGACCGCTCTCTTTCATTTGGGCCAGCTCCGGAATTGGCTCAAGGATATTTGGAGCCTGAAATCCAATAATAATGAAGGGAGACTTTTATTTGGTGTAGTTTAAATTCTGTTCACGATATTTTTAACAGATTTTCCGACGAAAATGAGGTTCGCTCAAAACTGTAATGAATGTGTGTGTGCGTGCTTGCGTGCGCGCGCCCTTGTGTGTGTGTGTGTGTGTGTGTGTGTGTCTGTGTGTGTGTGTGTGTGTCTGTGTGTGTGTGTGTGTGTGTGTGTGTGTGTGTGTGTGTGTGTGTGTATGTATGTATGTATATACATATGGCCCTTTGACAGAAAAAATCAGACAGTTACTTACAAGACTTAAACAAAAAAATGTACACATACACTTTTGCTGGATCAAAGTGCATTCTGGAATTTTGGGAAATGATCTCGCTGATCTATTAGGAAAATCAGCGTCAAAAGATACCAAAATTTCAGAATGCTACAACGAAATAACAAAATCACACTTAAAACACAATTACTTACTGACACAATCAGTACATGGCAACAGAAATGGTATGTGACTATGAAAGGACAACATCTAAAACTATTTATTCCAGACATTAAAGAGTATTTAGGACAAAAATTAACATCAACAGACTATTACTTGACACAATTATTAACTGGACACGGAACAACAAACTCTTATTTTAATCGTTTTGGCCTAACAGATCAACCAAACTGTTACTGCGACTTTACTACTCAACAGACTTCAGGAAATCTGCTAAAATGTATAGAGCAACATTTGTAGAGCATCGATAACTTTACAAGATTGGTTCTATAGCATTTTTCGATCCGCTCATCATAACACAGATATTTGGAATTTTTACATAAAACGATTAATGTCGAGTATGATAACGGTAAGACAAATATTGCTACTGCTAGATCGGTAACACACACACATATATATACTAGCTCAGATACCCGGCTTCGCCCGGGAATTGATTTGAGGCTGAATGGTGATGGTATTTTTTTGGCAAGGCTTTACTTTGCACAATATTTTGACACTTACCCGTCCCAGTGTTTAGGGTTAATACCCGTTGTTGGCATTTGTTAATAATAAAATTAATTTTTTATGTAAGTCTTCACTGTCCTCCAAATTTTCATATTTCCCGTCTCCTGTGCATAATGCATAGATTTCAGCTATTAAGGACAAAATATTAACATTGATTTGAATTAATTTTCCCAGCTGAGGTACCTGATAGTTCAAATAGGAATGAATTGTTGAGCATATCAATATTTCTACGCAAATTACTTGCTCCACACATTGTTCCTGGAGAAATGTATAAAAAAAAAAAAGTTGCTCTAAATAAGAAAGTAAACAACTTTAGTTATGTGCATGTTTGTCGAAAAACAAATAGACAATGAAATATCGCGAATTTTTATTTCAGGCCTCCCTTATAACCCCCACTCCCGTTCTAACCTAAACATTTTAATATAGCTTATAATCATGGAAGAATTAATCCTAATTGACATACCAAGTTTTGTTAAGTTCGGTTCAATCGTTAGCGCCCAATAAAATAGTAGACTCCCGCTTTACTTTATAGTGTATATCTCGTTTATACATTGTTAAAAGACAAAAATGAATATCACAAAAGTTACTCTAAATAACAAAATAAACATATTTTGTTACGTTCATATTTGCCGAAAAGCGAATAGAAAACGAAATACCGCTATTTTAAATTCAGGCCTCCCTTACAACCCCCACTCCTGCCCGTCCCTAGAAATGTTGGTATGGCTTATTATAATGACAGCATTAGTGCTAATACACATACCGAGTTATATTTATTTCGGTTGGGTCTTTTGTCCCAAATAAAATTGTTCACTTCCGCTATAGGTTTTAGCGTATATCTCGTTTATAATTCAGTATACGAAAAAAGTGTATATAACAAATGTTACTCTAAATAACAAAATAAACAACTTTTATTATGTTTATATTTGCGGAAAAACCATTAGGAAACGAAATATCGCTATTTTTAATTTCAGGCTTCCCTTATAACCCCCACTCCTGTTCGTCTCAGAGGATATTAATATAGCCTAAAGTCTAAGTTGGGTTAGTAGTAATATACATACCAAGTTTCATAAAATTCGGTTCTGCCGTCAATTCGCGAAAAAAATCAATGTACAGACAGAGGTTACAATTTTATATATATATATATAGATAATTTGAACCGAGCTCTCATGACTCGATTTTCAAAAACATTTCCTCAAATGCCCATCGATCCTGCATAGTAGATGACGAAGTTTCAGAGACACTAGGAGAGAAGGAGTAGTACTCTCAAGATTTAGAATCAGTCACAACAAATTAGCACACTCAAACTTGATGGCAAAACGTCCGTTACGCAGGGGCTGCGTAAACTAAGCAGATTTCCCTCGTGAAGCTAAACAATAGATAAATTTACATACTGGTAACACAACACCACCATGAATAAATACAAACGATAATAAGAAATCTTTCAGTAAACTTTAACAATTCAAAGCGTCTCAAATATAAACAAACAGGTCTGTCAACCTCTTAGTGGAAAGAAAAACAATTACTGGAATATTTATTATATCTAGTATTGTAATTTATAGTGAATCAGAATAAGTTTTATCAGAGTCAATCCAATTTTAGTATTCCAGGACGGGAAGCGTCTGAAATGTAACAGACAGGTCTGCCAACCACCCGCCGAAAAAAAAATCTGAAATATATCAGAATATAACATATTAATTTTATTGAAAACTATTTACTATATCTAGTACTGTAATTTATATTGAATCAGAATATATTCTAACTCAATCAAATTTAATATTCCAAGAACTTAAGACAGAAGGGGGGGGGGGGGGGGAGTTGTCCAGAACATATTTGCATGTATTTCATATTATAAAGGCATCTTGATAACAATATTTGGCATTTAAGCTTCCAATAAATTCCCCAGCTGGCTGGTGTACCACAGGGGGGCATCCTAAGTCCTTTCTTATTCCTTACCTATACTGCCGACATCCCATCACATCCCGAAACTCTCCTTCTCACGTATGCAGATGATACTGCAATCTTGGCTTCCAACTCAGACCCAAATATGGCATCCGCAGCTCTACAAGAACACCTAACTCTGCTAGAATCCTGGCTGACACAATGGAGGATCAAGGTCAACAGCAGCAAATCAAGTCATGTAACATTTACCCTCCGATGTTCCATTTGCCCTCCAGTTACACTCAATAACGCACTAATTCCTCAAAAATCACAAATTAGGTATCTAGGGCTCACATTAGACAAGCGACTAACTTGGAAACCCCACATCACATTAAAAAGACAAGACAGACTTCTACTTAGACTGCTTGACAACAGATCTAAACTATCACTACGCAACAAACGACTGATTTATACGACAGTACTCCGACCAATATGGACGTACGGACTTGAACTTTGGGGTTCCACCAAACCTTCAAATTCCTACAAAATCCAAACCCTCCAATCCAGAATACTCCGCAAAATTACAGATTCCCCATTCTACGTATCCAATTTAACTCTCCATAATGACCTCAACATTCCTTTTGTCCATACCCTCGCCAAATCCCGATATCAGAAATTCCACTCTCTCCTTCCCGCATATTCTAATCCTTTAGTCGAATCACTTTCATCTACTCATATTCCAGAAAACCCAAGACGGCGCACACTGGAGCGAGTGATAGGGTAAGCCGGACATTCATTAATATCTCCGTTTCTACTGGTCCTAGAATATTGATTCTGGTGTCATTTTAAAGCACATCCAATACTCTATTGAACTACCTCATCAGCAATTTTTTAAGCAACTTTGCCAAATGCGATACACCGGTAGGATGAATTTTAAATGTGTACATACAGATTATGTATCGCTTACTAAGTAGAGAATTGTGATTTGTAGACACATAATATCAACATATGTGTTATAAAGTTTTATTTTTTAATAAATTGAAGTTCACAAAAGCAATACTAAAATTGTAAACAAAAATATATCTAGAATAAAAATTAAAAAAAAAAAAAAAATCTATGTATTTAATTTAATAATGAGAATTTGTAAGTTGGAAGAACATCTAACATTTCTAAAATTTCAATTGTTTTTTATTTTTCAATTAGAAGTTCTTTTACTTCCGAAGATATTGTTTCTAAGCGATCGCTATCGTTGTTAAGTGTTGGCGTTAAATGTGATATTAAAGGGTCTGAATTAATTAACAAATTATTCAGGATATCTCTGTTGGTAGCCGTCCTTGAAAATTTTCTTGAAAAAGATTCTTTGTATGCGCGGAAGTATTTATGGTTAGCCTCCTGAGCATCTTCTGAGAGCATACCAATTGGTACAATAGAGTGTTTGACTATTTCCGGGCCATGTATGTGAACTGTTACTGGCATGTAATACCATCCATACAAATCCACAAATATCTCAGCTGTTACTCTTGTAAACTTTTCAAACTTTTCAGTATTGATCAAAGCGTTGGACGAAATTGCTTGCAAAATAACAGAAAACCGTTTAATTAAATTTACATCTATTCGAAATGTGAGGAAACGCAAAAAACTTACGCTCCGTGTTTCCGTCGTTAGATGTACCCAATCCTTGGTTCACTTGGTCAACGATTAATCCCATTTTCCCCCTAAAATGACTAATGATTTTCGTTTTTCTTTGTTGGAGAAGTTCTTTATGAACTTGGGACCGAACACTCCACGATTTGAAATCTAATCGATATACAATGTGGAGAAGGCATTCAAAGCTCCTTATCCAGCAATGAATAGATAGTCCAAAACGAAAAAGGACCCTTAAAATATTTAGACAAGAAAAACACGTATATAAATATTTTTTCGAACGTGAATGGCTGCGTCAATTGCATAGAGGAGGAGGCGTTTTACACCGTACGTAGTTGGGAAAGGTCCGTGGGAGGTCTTCCGCACCTAAAAGTTCGGGGGGTGTTAACACTAAAAGTAAAATATTTAACGAATAGGCAAGATCTGAAGACGTTGTAAATAAGACAATGTACTCCTAAAAGCATGCCAAGTGGTATTTTTTCAAGCAAATACAAGCGATTTGTGAAATCAATTAAATAAAATTATTTTCAGCTCGATTTAAAAAAAAAAAAATTAAAGGATTTTTTAAAAACCTTTTGTGCCAGTTTTTGATTTGTTATAACACCCTTAAAGTGTACTGGAAGCAACAATAATTTATAAAATGAAATAAGAGTTCTCGACGAATTTAATACGCCAAGGCTTTTTTTAACATAGCAATTATAATCAGGCATTATATGAAAACCATTGCAATAATATGTCTAAAAATCAATCTGCTCAATTGAAAAGGGTTTATGTGGTACTAACAATACAATCAAAATCCCAAATTAAAACTTTTATTTTTTCCCCCAATGTCCAACATTAATGAAGGATCGCTCCAGTGTGCGGCGTCTGAAGCGTAAGTGGCCAAGAGGTCTTCTTGTGTAGTGTACTGTTTAACTCCATAATACAACCCATTGTTCCCTCCATTGTGGGTATTGTCAATGGACAACTTCCCACCTCAAGTCAATAGTCAAGCCACTTTTTCTAACATATCATTTGCTTGTAATATTTAATTATGTTGTTGCAAATAAACGAATAAATATATTAAAAAAAAAAAAAGCTTCCAATAATGTGGTTTATTATATAACAGGGTATTGTTTATGTATCATAGGTAGAAGTGTGGGTTTGCTGAAGGCTGAAAATTCGAAAATATCTCGGTTAATATTCAATATAGACAATAAATGTATATAACAAAATTTATAGTACATTTAATTGTCAAAAAGGCTGGTTTTATGTACTTTTTCGATCTGACGTATAGTAACGGAGATATTTCGAATTTTCAAAAACTCCACCTGTAAACCCCCTACCTCTTGTTCGATTTCAGACGTTAACGAACTTGATCTTTCTTTTTACATAAAACGACTAAATATGGAGTTTGGTAATGATCAAACAATAATTGCGAACGCTAGAGCGGTAACAGACAAATATATACACATGTTAGTAGATTTCCCTTAATTTCTTCAAATGTCCATCGATCCTATCCAGGAGATGATGAAAATTAGGTCCGCTCAAAATTTTATATGTATGTATGTATGTGTATATATATATATATATATATATATAAGACAGATAGATATATTCTTCGGTTACTGCTCTAGCGGTTCAAATTTTTTGTTTTGTTGAATCTTTACCAAACTCTATATTTAATCGTTTTATGAAAAAAGGAAGACCAAGTTCGTTAATGGCTGGAATCGGACAAGTGGGAGGGGGGATTTAGGGGGGAATTTTGAAAATGCGAAATATCTCCGTTACTATAAGTCGGATCGAAAAATTGTATAGAGCCAATCTTATTGAAAATTTGATGATCTATAAATATTGTTCTATACATATTTTCTCTATCTTGAATGTTAACCGAGATATTTAGATTTTATAGTTCTCAGCCCTCAGCAAACCCCCACTTCTGCTCATGTTAAACTAACAATACTCGGTTATGTAATAAACCACATTATTCAAACCTTAAATACCAAATATTGTTTTCAAGAGACCTTTATTATACGAAATACATGCAAATATGTTCTGGCGGCCCCCCCCCTTCTTACGTTTTTGGACTACTTAAATTCGATTGATTGAGATAAAGAAGTTCTTCTAATTCATTATAAATTACAGTACTAGATATAGTAAATATCGTAGATATAGTAAATCGTTTTCAATCAAATTAAAACGATATATTACAGTAATTGTTTTTCTGTCCGGTAGGAAGTTGGCAGAACTGTTAGTTTACATTTCAGATGCTTCCCGTCTGAAGGTTTCTTATTATCGATTTTATTTTTTATTATATTTACTTTATATTCACGGTGGTGTTGCGTTACCGGTATGTAGATTTATCTATAGTTATTAAATTTCACGCGGGAAATCTGCTTAGTTTACGCAGCTCCTGCGTGATGGACTCTTTCGTCATCTCCTAGGTAGGATCGATGGACATTTGAAGACAAATTTCGACAATCGCGTCATGAGGGCAATATATGATTTCCCTTAATGCAAATCTGTTAAAAATGTATAAATAAAAGGTGTTGTGTGTGTGTGTTGCAGGTGTGCGAGGACCAGTGCTGTGAAGAGCAGGTGTTCCCGTTGGCTGTGAACCTCCTCGATAGATTCCTCTCCTACTGCCCCATCCAGCCTGGCCACTTCCAGCTGACTGCCACTACTGTCCTACTACTCGCTTCCAAAATAAGGATGAGCATCCCACTCTCCGTCGAACTGCTCGCCTTCTACACTCAGAACACTATCACTTCGGCACAGATCAAGGTAATTAATTCCCATTTATTATTGTTCACTTGGTGTGTTTAGCCTTGGGGTTAGCAATGGGAATCAGCTATTGGGCTAGTAATCATGAAGCCCTCAAATGACCAACGATCGTACCCAGGGCAGGACGATAAGGTACGTACGCAGGGGCTGCGCATACTAAGCAGATTTCCCTCATAAAGGTTAACCATAGATAAACGTACATACTGCTAACACAACACCAAAGTGAATATTAAGTGAAAAGCACTAAAAGTAATAAGAAATCTTTCCCCTCCCGGCGGAAAGAGTCTCAAATGTAAAAAAGTCCGTCACGCAGGGGCTGCGTAAACTAAGCAGATTTTATACGTGAAGTTTTACGATAGAGAAATCTGCCTAATAACAACTGTAGTAGTAAGAAACCTCTAAACCTAAAACATTATTTAGGGCGTAATAACCCAGTAGTTTCTAGCCCCAAAAAACAGTTAACCTAACCTCTAAACCTATTCACGAGGGACGAATAGTTATGGAAACGGCCGCCAGAGCTCTCGGCGGAAAGTCCGAACATAGCCTAGTGGTGACCGCACGCAAAATACAAATACAAATATCTCGGTTAATATTCAAGATAGAGAATAAATGTATATAACAATATTTATAGTAAATGTAATTTGCAATAAGATTAATTCTGTACAATTTTTCGGTCCGACGTATAGTAACGGAGATATTTCGAATTTTCGAAAATCCTTCCCTCTAAACCCCCCCCCTCCCACTGGTCCGATTTCAGCCGTTAACGAACTTGATCTTTCTTTTTACATAAAACAACTAAATATCGAGTTTGGTAACGATCAAACAAAAATTGCGACCGCTAGAGCGGTAACAGACAAATATATAGATAGATACATATATATATATATATATATATATATATATATATATATATATATATATATATATATATATATACAGTTTTGAACGGACATCATTTTCGTCATCTCCTGGGTAGGATCGATGGGCATTTGAAGAAAATTCCGTCATGAGTACAACCTCAATAGCTGATTTCCCTTAAGGGAAATCTGCTAAAAACAGTTCTGCCAACGGCTCACCGGAAAGAAAAACAATAACTGAAATATATGTATATAACATATTCTTTTTATTGAAAACTATGTACTATACCTGTAATTTATAATGAATCAGAATAATGTTTATCTCAATCAATCAAATTTGAGTAGTCCAACAACATATTTACATCTATCTCGGATAATAAAGGTCTCTGAAAAACAATATTTGGTATTTAAGCTTCGATTAATGTGGTTTATTATATAACAGAGTATTGTTTATGTAACACGAGTAGAAGTGGGGGTTTACTGAAGGCTGAAAACTGAAAAATATCTCGTTTAATATTCAAGCTAGAGAATAAATGTACATCACAATATTTATAGTACATTCAATTTGCGATACGATTCATTCTATACACTTTTTCGGTCTGACTTATAGTAACGAAGATATCTCGAATTTTCAGGATATTGTATCATAATCATGTCCTTTCCATATCATTGAAAAGTCCACCAACTTATCGTGTCGGTGTCATATCGTTATCGTGCTGGTGTCATTAACCGTGAAAATCCCACCGATTTATCGTGTTGGTGTCATACCGTTATCGTGTAGCTGTCGGTAAGTGTGAAAAGCCATCCGATTAATCGTGTCGGTGTCATATCGTTATCGTGTAGCTGTCGGTAAGTGTGAAAAGCCATCCGATTAATCGTGTCGGTGTCATATCGTTATCGTGTAGCTGTCGGTAAGTGTGAAAAGCCATCCGATTAATCGTGTCGGTGTCATATAGTTATCGTGTAGCTGTCCGTAAGTGTGAAAAGCTCTCCGATTAATCGTGTCGGTGTGATATCGTTATCGTGTAGCTGTCGGTACGAGTGAAAAGTCTACCAATTTATCGTGTCGGTGTCATATCGTTATCGTGCTGGTGTCTTTAACCATGAAAAGCCCTCCGATTATCGTGTCGGTGTCATATAGTCATCGTGTAGCTGTCAGTAGTGTGAAAAGCCCTCCGATTAATCGTGTCGGTGTCATATCGTTATCGTGCTGGTGTCTTTAACCGTGAAAATCCCACCAATTTATCGTGTTGGTGTCATATCGTTATCGTGTAGCTGTCGGTAGTGTGAAAAGCCCTCCGATTAATAGTGTTGGTGTCATATCGTTATCGTGTAGCCGTCGGTAAGTGTGAAAAGCCCTCCGATTAATCGTGTCGGTGTCATATAGTTATCGTATAGCTGTCGGTAGTGTGAAAAGCCCTCCGATTAATCGTGTCGGTGTCATATAGTTATCGTGTAGCTGTCGGTAAGTGTGAAAAGCCCTCCGATTTATCGTGTCGGTGTCATATCGTTATCGTGTAGCTGTCGGTAAGTGTGAAAAGCCCACCGATTAATCGTGTCGGTGTCATCGTTATCGTGCTGGTGTCATTAACCGTGAAAATCCCACCGATTTATCGTGTTGGTGTCATATCGTTATCGTGTAGCTGTCGGTAGTGTGAAAAGCCCTCCGATTAATAGTGTTGGTGTCATATCGTTATCGTGTAGCCGTCGGTAAGTGTGAAAAGCCCTCCGATTAATCGTGTCGGTGTCATATAGTTATCGTGTAGCCGACGGTAAATGTCAAAAGTCCTCCGATTAATCGTGTCGGTGTCATATAGTTATCGTGTAGCTGTCGGTAAGTGTGAAAAGCCCTCCGATTAATCGTGTCGGTGTCACATCGTTATCGTGTAGCTATCGGTAAGTGTGAAAAGCCCTACGATTAATCGTGTCGGTGTCATATCATTATCGTGTAGCTATCGGTAAGTGTGAAAAGCCCTCCGATTAATCGTGTTGGTGTCATATCGTTATCGTGTAGCTATCGGTAAGTGTGAAAAGCCCTCCGATTAATCGTGTCAGTGTCATATCATTATCGTGTAGCTAACGGTAAGTGTGAAAAGCCCTCCGATTAATCGTGTTGGTGTCATATCGTTATCGTGTAGCTGTCCGTAAGTGTGAAAAGCTCTCCGATTAATCATGTCGGTGTGATATCGTTATCGTGTAGCTGTCGGTAAGAGTGTAAAGTCTACCAATTTATCGTGTCGGTGTCATATCGTTATCGTGCTGGGGTCTTTAACCGTGAAAAGCCCTCCGATTATCGTGTCGGTGTCATATAGTTATCGTGTAGCTGTCGGTAGTGTGAAAATCCCACCGATTAATCGTGTCGGTGTCACATCGTTATCGTGCTGGTGTCATATACCGTGAAAATCCCACCGATTTATCGTGTTGGTGTCATATCGTTATCGTGTAGCTGTCGGTAGTGTGAAAAGCCCTCCGATTAATAGTGTTGGTGTCATATCGTTATCGTGTAGCCGTCGGTAAGTGTGAAAAGCCCTCCGATTAATCGTGTCGGTGTCATATAGTTATCGTGTAGCCGTCGGTAAATGTGAAAAGTCCTCCGATTAATCGTGTCGGTGTCATATAGTTATCGTGTAGCTGTCGGTAAGTGTGAAAAGCCCTCCGATTAATCGTGTCGGTGTCATATCGTTATCGTGCTGGTGCCTTTAACCGTGAAAATTCCACCAATTTATCGTGTTGGTGTCATACCGTTATCGTGTAGCTGTCGGTAAGTGTGAAAAGCCCTCCGATTAATAGTGTTGGTGTCATATCGTTATCGTGTAGCTATCGGTAAGTGTGAAAAGCCCACCGATTAATTGTGTCGGTGTCATATCGTTATCGTGTAGCTGTCGGTAAGTGTGAGAAGCCCTCCGATTAATCGTGTCGGTGATATATCGTTATCGTGTAGCTATCGATAAGTGTGAAAAGCCCTCCGATTAATCGTGTCGGTGTCATATCGTTATCGTGTAGCTATCGGTAAGTGTGAAAAGCCCTCCAATTAATCGTGTCGGTGTCATATCATTATCGTGTAGCTATCGGTAATTGTGAAAAGCCCTCCGATTAATCGTGTTGGTGTCATATCGTTATCGTGTAGCTATCGGTAAGTGTGAAAAGCCCTCCGATTAATTGTGTCGGTGTCATATCGTTATCGTGTAGCTATCAGTAAGTGTGAAAAGCCCTCCGATTAATCGTGTCGGTGTCATATAGTTATCTTGTAGCTATCGGTAAGTGTGAAAAGCCCTCCGATTAATCGTGTCAGTGTCATATCGTTATCGTGTAGCTATCGGTAAGTGTGAAAAGCCCTCCGATTAATCGTGTCAGTGTCATATAGTTATCGTGTAGCTATCGGTAAGTGTGAAAAGCCCTCCGATTATCGTGTCAGTGTCATATCGTTATCGTGTAGCTATCGGTAAGTGTGAAAAGCCCTCCGATTAATTGTGTCGGTGTCATATCGTTATCGTGTAGCTATCAGTAAGTGTGAAAAGCCCTCCGATTAATCGTGTCGGTGTCATATACTTATCGTGTAGCTATCGGTAAGTGTGAAAAGCCCTCCGATTAATCGTGTCAGTGTCATATCGTTATCGTGTAGCTATCGGTAAGTGTGAAAAGCCCTCCGATTAATCGTGTCAGTGTCATATAGTTATCGTGTAGCTATCGGTAAGTGTGAAAAGCCCTCCGATTAATCGTGTCAGTGTCATATCGTTATCGTGTAGCTATCGGTAAGTGTGAAAAGCTCTCCGATTAATCGTGTCAGTGTCATATAGTTATCGTGTAGCTGTCGGTTGAACCGGACTTAACAAAACTCGGTTTTTCAATTAGCATTAATTCTTCCATGATTATAAGCTATATCAAAATTTTTAGGTTCATACGGGAGAGGATGTTATAAGGGAGGCCTGAAATAAAAATTCGCCATATTTCATTGTCCATTTGTTTTTCGACAAACGTGCACATAACAAAAGTTGTTTAGTTTGTTATTTAAAGTAACTTTTGTTATATTCCCTTTTGCCGTATAACAAAGTATAAACGAGATATGCACTAAAAAACAAAGCGGGAGTTTAACCAAATAACGATTGAACGGAACTTATCTCAACTTGGCATGTGAATTAGCATTATTTTTTAAACGATTATAAGCTTTATTAAATTTTTTAGGTTCAAACGAGAGGGGGGCGGGGCTATAAGAGAAGCCTAAAATAAAAATTCGCAGTATATTACATTTTCTGTTTTGTTTTGAGTCGCTGTTGGTCTTTGTAATGTATCAAGGGAGGGGGAAGGGGAGTTTAATTCAAACATAGTTTGGCGGCCAGAATACTTTCCATGATTATGAATTATATATGTAAAAAAAAAACTACATGCACAGGAGACGGGAAATATAAAAATATTGTGGAGAGTGAATCTTACATAACAAATAATTTTATTATTAACAAATCCACGGCAACGACGGGTATACATCGGAAAATGTTAAAATATTGTGAAAAGGAAAGGCTTGCCAAAAAAAAATACCATCATCATTAAACCTCAAATGAATTCCCGAGCGAAGCCGGGTACCTTAACTAGTATATATATATATATATATATATATATATATATATATATATATATATAAAATATATATATATATATAAATATAAAATATATATATATATAAATAAAATTTTGAACGGACATCATTTTCGTCATCTCCTAGGTAGAGATCAATGAACCTTTTCTGAAAATCCCATCACGAGTACAACCACAATAGCTGATTTCCCCTAAGGGAAATCTGCTGAAAAGTCTCATGAAAACAGTATTTGACATTCAAGCTTCGAATAATGTGGTTTATGTAACATGAGTAGAAGCGGGGGTTTGCTGAAGGCTGAAAACTGAAAAATGTAAATATCTCGGTTAATATTCACGATAGCGAATATGAATGTATATATCATTATTTATAGCACATTCAATTTGCAATAAGATTAGTTTTCGATCCGCCGTATAGTAACGCAGATATTTTGAATTTTCTACATTTCCCCTCCACTGGTCGGATTTCAGCCATTACAAACTTGATCTTTCTTTTTACGTGCAATTTTGAACGGACTCTATTATCATCATCTCTTAGGTAGGGTCGATGGACATTAGAAGAAATTTGTGAAAATTGCGTCAGGAGTACTAGCTCAATAGCTGATTGCCCTTAAGGAATATCTGCTATAAGATTTAACGGTAGTGTCTAATATAGTTGTATATGTTGCAGGAGTGGGAGATGCTAGTCCTGTCCAAGCTGAGATGGGAGGTGTGTGCAGTTACTGGCTTCGATTTCATAGACCACATCCTCAGCAGCCTCCAACTAGCCGATCGCTCCCAGTTCCTGAGGGGCCACGCACTCACTCTCCTAGCTCTAGCATACACAGGTAAATTACACCGAAACTCCATCACGCAGGGGCTGCGTAAACTAACAAGATTTTCCTCGTGAAGTTTAACAATAGATAAATTTAGCTTAGCACCACCGTGAATATTAATTGAATAAATACAAACGGTAATGAGAAATCCTTCAGTCAATTTTAATAACCTCTCAACGGAAAGCGCCTGAATTCTAAACAAGCAGGTCTGCCAACCTCTTACAGCTGAACTGATACATAGAAATATTCTACCGGAAAGAATAACAATTACTGAAATATATTAGAATATAACATATTAATTTTATTGAAAACTATTTCCTATATCTAGTGATGTAATTTATAATGAATCAGAATAATTTTTATTTCAATCAATCAAATTTGAGTAGTCCAAGAACTTAAGGCGGGGGAGGGGGGTCATCAGAACATAGGATTACTAAAACTTGAGTAATTGAGATAAAAATTATTGTGGTTCATTATAAATTACGGCACTAGATATAATAAATAGTTTTCAATAAAATGAATACTTTATATTAAGATATATTTCAGTAATCTTTCAGATTTGATAGGTTGGTATACCTGTTTGTTTACAATTCAGATGCATTCCATTGTGGAGGTTAAATGGTAATGGTAAATGGACTGAATGAGTTCTCATTGTCATTTGTATTTGTTCACTTAATTCACATTGTGGTGTTTAGTGTTAAAAGTATGCATATTTATCTATTGTAAAACTTTACATGGGAAATCTGCTTAGCTTCTGTGTGATTGACTTTTTATTAAAGATAATTTTATTCGTCCAAAATTCTATAACAGTTCTTGGATAAAAGAACATAATGAAAAAAAAAGAAAATGATTGAGAGCGATGCTGATGGGGGCATTATTTCCAATCTCAAGGAAATAAAGTTAATGCAAACCAAAAAGTAATAATTTCATTAAAAATAAAACTGACAATAAAATAGTGGTTATGGAAATTGGAAATTAACATATAGACAATCAGAAGGAAACCAGTTTATAAAATATCGTTAAACGAAAATGTGCTGTACATTGAATTACAATCCCACAGTAACCAGAAAGATCATACGATATGTAAAAAAAAGTCCGTCACGCAGGGGCTGCGTTAACTAAGCAGATTTCCGACGTGCGTCACGTATTTGCATTTATCTCAAAACATAAAAGTTTAATGAGAACAATATTTGGTATTTAGGCTTCAAATGATGTGGTTCACAACATAACTGCTTATTAGCCTATTGAGGTCGTTCTCATGACGCGATTTTTAGACTCTACTTCATTAGGAATAATTGATATTTTGTGACATATCAATCAAAATCAGCTGACTTGACCCACCATACTTCCTAAGTCATTATCTGACTGGTGCAGCTAGTGGAAGCTCCTGTGTAACAGTGTAGCTGTTCTAGTTATAGCTCTTAGTATTCTATTTTCTCTTGATGAAGCACCATATGGACATAAAACTATATGAGAAATAAAAATGGTTTTAATAATCATTTGATTTTTTTTTCTTTTGGTTGACCTTCCGCCTCAGTTAAGCTCAGTTGATAACAACAAATTCTTGGGTGCTCATCCCAGTACCTCCAGTTCAAAAGCAGGAATGCCATAATACATTTTATCAGTTGTATGATCATCTATAAACTAAATCTGATGTCGGCACCTTATGACTTCCTTGAACTCCTATTAAATTAAAAACCAAATGTTCTGTTGTGTTTCATTTAAAACTGATATACAATGTTTCTATAACAATACATTATCAAACAATATCATACTACATAATTCATAGATCTTTTGCTGGTAAACAATAAAGGTCCAATACAATTTTTTTCTAGCCCTAATACGTATGGAGAAATTCGGATTTTTTTATTTTTGCTCTCCTCTAAAAAACCTCTCCCTCTTTAGTCAATTTTGATCAAAAGGGGAAGTGCACAACTAGATGTTACAACAATCCCAAATATGGAATTCCAACTTTCTAAGGCTAGCCGTTACAGCTATGCGACCAGTCGTCACACTAAAAGTAGTCTAGAATGTAACGAAATAGAAAACTTACTTGAAATCTGAAGACCAAAGATTTACAATATTTCCTTTACTTTGTATAACTAAGTAAAACACCTGAGGAAGCTGGAAGCTAGTCTAGAATAACATTGGCCAAAAACATATTCATTCAATACCCAAGACATTAAAAGAAATAATAACAAAGACAGTGGAAGTCTATGAGTATATACCTTTTCCAGTTCAAATTGAACCTTTTCCATCACTAATTAGCATTTTTTTCAAGTTTAATTAAACTATTTCCCAATCAGACTGGACTTTTTTCCAAATTGTAATCAATTGTTTCCAAACCAAAATCAATTTTTAGCAAATAAATTTCAATTTCAACATTTTATATTTTAAATTGAAATTATTGTGGGTATTGAATTCATTTTTTTTCTTTTTTCTGAGAACTGATTTTACTTCAAATCCGATACTGCAGCAGTCTCCTTCACATAATGGCTATCTTCATATATCACATATTTTCTTAGTGCGCCTTCTCTATGAGCTGGTCATTGAGCATATCCAGGTTTTGAATTAATTAGTCGCAATGGACTTGGATATAGTTCAATCTGTCTTGGAAGTAGTTCGATTTGATCTGGAAAACATTGAGTTGTCCATGGAAAAGATATATTTAACCAGTTTACATTTTTATCCACTGCTCATCTTATGTTATGTGCTTAATCATTGGGTAGATGAAAGAAATGGCTATGCTTCCACTGTAACAATTTTATTAAAACGATAGAGCGCTTTCGATGCAGTGCATCATCATCAGTGCCCTGTTGACACACAAAAACAATAATTACTTATCTCTATTAAAATATTTCAGATAAAGGGTAAAATAGATAACATATAACAATAAAAACTATCTTTCTTAGAACTATATAACATTACGTGTCATTTCTTTCATCTACCTACATTAGAAGTCACTTCTACTTGGCAGAATACCAACTCAGATTAATCATTGGGATTAGAAAAAAATGCCAATAATTCTTAATTCATGTATAAGTGAATGAGTAAATTGTGTTTTAGAGCCTGATCTAATGTGTGTGAAGGGTTCAGTGCTGAGCTGTTCAGCAGTGTTGGCAGCTGCTAGAGGCTTGAAGATGGTCCCAGACTTGTTGGCTGAAGCATCGCTGCTAGTCAAGGCTGACCCTCAGCTCATTGACTCCATCGTCTCCCGATTGGAGCTAACTCTGGCTGCTGAAGCAGTCCGCCGCTCTGTCATAGACTATATGTGATTCCTTGTTGTTAATTAATTTTTACTTGTTGATTTTGTTTGCATATTTAGAATGATGCCATGTGATAATGTTTATATTTTTTGTGATATACTGTTCATTAATTGTCAGTCTTCCACTATGCCAAAGAGGGGGCTTGCATTTAATTAGTACTATTTTCAGACGCTCTTTTCTCAAGGAGCAGAAAAAGAGAGAGAGAGTGAGTGAGACTGTGTATAAAAGTTAGGTTTTTGGTTTCAGTTGGTTTCACTGCAGTTACATTAACTATAGGTCCCCATAAGGCTACGGCTCTTCCAAAACAGAAATATGAACTGACATAAAAACATCACTACACAGATTAATTGGCAACAACACCTTTTCAATACACTATACGAATTAATAAAGAAACAATATTTTTTTTAAAATTTCAAATGGGTGAAATCACACATAGCACTGGAAGGTAAAAAAATTTCAGACTTGGCTAACAAGGGAGGTTAGGGGATTCGAAAATTAAAAAAAAATTGAAATGTTGTGCGCAAGTAGAGTAGTTAACTGTAATACAAAGCTATTTTTTGTTCCTGCGGAACTACTATTTGAAGGTGTAAATCACCTCTTGAAAAAAATCTAGTTTTATATTTCTGAGCCAATATTGTTAAAATGGTAATAGTTATAAAACAAATTTTAAATGACAGTTTTATGGTTTTTAATGTACAGCAACCCCTAACCTACCTTGTCAGTGAGTTTAAAATGATCAAGAGACTCTAATGAAATAAGGCAACTAAGGTCGAGTTCTACAGTAAAAGGAGTACAACTTATCCATAATTTCATATCAGACACAAATAACATAAGACTAAGCCAACATAATTTAATCATACTACACAAATATAGACAGGACATGCTCAACAAATTCTTCATTAAACTAAATTAAATGGACTAAGACAAGCATTTGCCCTCATGACAATTGCACTGAACAAACTTACATACACCTAATTTATGACTGCCCACTCACAAGTAATAACAGAAAAGGAATGATCTCATAGAATATAGAAAAACTGAAAAAAGATGGCCCATGAATCTAGTAACTATTTATAAAATAGTTCCAAAGGAATCAGAAAAAATTACTATAACTGTCTCTGGAGGCTCAAGACTGTAATTATGATTGCTATGAACTCGACAGGATGGGGATTTGGTTTATTAAAATTTACCATTTTGTAATATTATAATTTGATGTGTATTTTTCTCTTTTTAAATGATTTTTTAGAAATGTGGCATATATTCTGTTCATATATGGTGTGACAGAAACATAAAGTCATTATAAAAAATTCATTTGTTTATACATGAGATGACTGATTCCAAACCAACTGGACCCAAAGTTTTTTCCCTTTTTTGATAAACTATTTTATATAAGGAATTTCAATGTCATTTGTAGTGAAAAAAAAGTATTAATTTGAAGACATAATTAATATTGTCTTCAGTGTTTCCTGATTGATTATGATACAGGAGCAAAGACTGGCTTAAGTGTTAAAATTAAGCTTTGAAAATTTAGGTTTAGGCAGGGATGGGGCAAAGGGTGCAAAATATAGTCAGCATACAAAAGCAACAAGTGATTTTTGTCTTTTAATATTTTAAATTGGTTTTTATTTACAATAAACGAAACTCTGGGAGTAGGTGTGTATGTTTGTTTGAAGAAGGTTTTGAATTTTTCTCCTGAAAAGATCAATTCATTTTGTAAGTTAGCAAGGGAGTTTTAATGCTTCACACCCAAAATTTCTTGAGTTGGTGCACTCTATTAGGTGAAACAAATTCAGTAATTAATTACGTGAATTTATAGCTGAGAATTCATGAATTACACTTAAGATCCAGTGAAGTACTGAATTACTGGGTTTACTCCCAACAATGTAATGCTTTGAGGGATATAGAAGCTTAGAAATGGATAAGCATAACATAAATATTCAAAAATGCAAATTCCTTGTTCTCTAGATAATACTTTTTAAATCCATTTTGATGAAAAAGCAATCATTAAACTAAAGATTAATTGAAGGGAATTATAGATTTCGTTGAGGGGGGAGGGGGGGAGTTAATTGTAGGTCTGAACATAACCGACCCCAGTGAACATATCAATTTTCGAGGTCGTAAATAACAAAAATACTGTAATTGAATTATGTAATTAAATTTACAACTTTTTAAAGTAAATTAAATATAGGAATTAGGCTTAAGTATTTATATTCACCCTTTATTTTGAATATATACTTGTATCTTTCATTTAGTACCTGAGTAGAGTATGGTTACTATCCCGTAGTTTAACTTTCCTCTTTATTATATTTCTAAAACTACTTATTTAACTTCGTTATTTGTATTGTTAATGAAACTTTTGTAATGCTGCATGAGATATTAAGAATTTGTCTTTAAGACAAGTGTATTGGATAAGATATTTTTCCAAAATATTGCATTTATCCATTTGTTAGTTTTAAACCATTATCCTAAGAAAGGCCTTTTTTTTTTATAATACAGGTCCATTTTGAATTACGGTAGAGATAATATTAGGTATAGTGTAGTGATAAAAATTTAGAAAATGTAACATTGTAAGTTTTTTTTTATTCAACTAACAGTATTCAAATCAGATTTGTGTCTGTTAAGTAAGATGAAAATTGTACAAAGTATTTCATACATTATTTAAGCATTTAAATATTATTTGCCCAATGTCCTAGCTCTATATTAATGTTTATGGCAAAACCAAATAATTTAGTATTAAATTATTGCTCCAACGAGGAATTATTTCTTTGGGCAGGAATTTCCCCACATTTCATAATTAATACTGTTTTTGTTTATGGATACTTTTGATTTTATCTCTAGCAATTTCAAAGTTGAACTCACTTTATAAAAATCATTTGTCTCTAATTACTCCATCATCCAAATCAACTACTATTAGTCCCTGCACTTGTTTAATGCAGTAAAAAGAACTTATTAATAGGGATTGTGCAGAAAACGGTATTTGATGAGGCCTTGAAACTGTGATGGAGGAATCTTTTTTTTTTTTTTAAATATAACCTTACTTGATTACATATTTTTAAATATGAAAGGTGCATACCTTTGATAAAAAAACACTACTGATTATTCTCTATTATTATTATTATTTCCTTCTCGTTATCAAAATCTTCATTCTAGCTATCAAAATAGTTATCAAGTGTTTTAATTAATTCATGCAGTCTTTGGCATTTGATCAGTTTGCTGTAAAAGTTTTAGTATTTTCTACCACATAATTACCCCACCCTCAGTCATTGCTCATATAATTGCTTGTTTTATAGGAATAATTTTGGTTACATTTCATTCACGGCCATAATGTTTATTGAACTGGTTGACAAACAAAGAGTGGTTACTGGCTCTGAAATAACACAAATCGAGAAGTACATAGGTTCTAGGCAAACCCAAAGAAGGCTGGACATTGGTGTTAGTGTAGCCTGGCTAAAAACTCAATAGCGTGTACCAAATAATACAACCTGGGTTGCTGTATTGTTTATGCCAGTCTAGTCAACTCAATGAGAGCAAGACTTCTGTCTGTTCTTTCTGTTTATTCCTATTGAATTAGTAATAGAGATTCATGATCTCATTTTCTCTAAGTGTATTAATGTTTCTGTATTTTGAAAACTTCTGTTACTACGAGTTATTTTAACTCTTTATTTTGTAAGTTGTTTTATTACTTTTTATTGTATCATGATACTAAATAGAATAATTGTTTTAATTGGATAGTGATGTTAATACACCTTTGAATGTGTTAGTTTATGCATTTAATCGTTTTTTTTTTAAATAAACATAACCTAAATGTTTATGTGTATTTAATTTAACCATTATTACTCCCATATGCAATTTCTTCTTCAGGTTGCACAGTGCTACACCAAGGCTGAGTCAAAAACGTCAGCACAGAGATGTCCTTAATCAGTCAATGAAATGAAAAGAATGGGATGATTAAATAATTGCTAGATTTATTTATTTATTTTATTTAAAAAGTCTAATTATAAAGTAAAATGTCAGGTTAACCTTTTTTTTCTTTAAACAGCGTTATTTAAGTAGTTACTTATGAATATCAAAATTTTAACAAATTGTATGTGGTGGCATTTTGAGGGCATACTCCACTTTGAGTTAGCCTGAGTTTGAGCTAAAGTTTGCATTAGTAGATTTATTCTTCCCAGTGCAAGAGAGTACAGACAGCTCTATCACAATGTTACTCAGCACTTGCCAATGAAATGAAATGATTTATTTCCATTCAATTTTAATAAATATCAAAAATATGTTGGGTTTGCTTTAACAAAATTTCTAATGTTATGTCAATTAAATTTCTTAGATATCATTCTATAGCAAATTTAAGCAATACATCGGTTTAAAAATATCTCAAATCCAATGAATACTACTTTTCCTAACTTCTATGAGTTTAATAATTATACATAATAAATTAATTGTATTAATATTGATAACACTCTAAATAGGTAACATGGCCGACACTGAAAATACCTAATTATATTATTTGTTAGTGTGCTGAATCCAAATATGATACTTAAAAAGCTGAATTACCTACCATTTTTCACATTTTATAAATAAACTCATTAAATTGACCGATTTTTACAGAATTTAACAGAATTCATATAGTTTAAATAAGTTGAAAAAGTAGGTATAATGGATGTAGAGGATATTGCTAGCACAGCTGATTCTAATCTACTGTAAGTAAACAGCAGGCATTTGTTGAACATTCTGTGCAAAAACCTTGAAGAAAAAAAATTGTGCCCCTATCACCTCTACATATAAAGTTAGGCCTAATGAAAGAGTTTGTAAAGTCTTTACCTGAAGATGGACATGTTTCATCTGAACTAAACTGAATAGAGGTTTTATAATATATAATCAACAGAAGATAGATCGAAAACCAAAGCCAGACTTCTGACAGATAAAACGTATCTGTAAGAATTTTCTAACTAATGACCAATAGACTATCAAAAAAAAATTCCGATCAAAATTCTAAAATGATCACCATAAAAAATTAAATTTTGACCCGGGAGGGATTACATCAGAGACTTAACCTAAAAGGCCTTCATAGAAAATGTATGGGGCCCATTATATGAATATCAATATTTACATATTACAAAAATATATACATAATACTTTACAGGGGGAAAAAAAACAGGACAGGTGCCTTGTCGACAAGGAAGAACTAATATAGGGGGGGGGGGGGGTTACGGCCTTCACAACTGATCTTAAATTTAAAATAAACTACAATTGGGAACTAAGACCTAATATAAAAAAAGAAATTAATGAAAATTTCTTGTGAATGCATAAACCAAAAAAAAAAAAACCCTATACTTCTTGTCACTAAAAATTGATCCTCATACTTTTAAAAGGCAGGACAATTGTTCCCTAACCAAATACAATATAATGGAAAAATAAAATAGTATACTATATAATTCATTTGTGTGATATCTTCTCTTTTGGGACGTTGATGATGAAGTTGAGAGGACGTTGTCTTCATCTCCTTGAGAAGTCTGCATCCCTGGAGGAGAGATCTTTTCCAATTGTATGCTATCCTGTCAGCAAATTTGCAGATTTTTCTCTACATTCATAGTCTCTGAATTGTTTCCAAAAATTGATCAGTGTCTGTTTTAAGTCAGCCCTCCATAGACTTGGAACAACTGTCCTCTCACGGTCTGATCGAGCCTCAAAAATTTACTTTACAATGTTTGAAACTAATTTCAATAAAATTTAAATAACACTTAACGCATCATTTTGGCCTACAGACAGAAGAGATTATGCCAATTCTATATTTGGTACAACAATCTGATAGAATACAATAAATTCATATAATAATAAAATTCTATCAACGAGGACAAATTTGTAAGCTTTACAATAATTCATACAAAATACATTTCAATCAATTTCTACTAAAATTGCTTACAGTAAACATTTTAAAATATTCCTCAATACAAATTAAAAATTTTAGTCCTCTTTTTTTAGAAAAAAAAATAATAATAACAATACACAATTGCATGATTATAAGTAATGAAATATTCTGTATTTATCAATCATTAGAAGACTTTATACAAGGTGCCTTCTCAGATAATTAGACTCATCTATAAGTGTCTCAGAAATTATCAACAAGGTCATTGTTGGATGACCCCATGTTAAGAAACATATATGCTATTAAAAAAAATAACCCATCACGCATACAACAAAAAAAAAAACACTTAACACTTGAGAGAAAAAAAAAATTTATTATATCATTAATTTCTAGAATTTTTGTTTATTATTAATTCCTTGGGGGGTTCATTAGTTGTCTCTGGCTCATAGACACCTACTCTTCCTGCTGAGGAAGAATCTCTGCAGTTTATTCTCATGCTTAGGAGGAATTCCCTGGCAGTTTACCCTCTTGCTTAGGAGATTTACCATTTGTAGCGATCTTTTTGAGACAAAATGTAGGAATTTGTCGCTCTTCCTGCCACGAATTAAATTGTTCCAGGAGTCCTTCCACATTTCTTCCTGTGTAGATGGTGGCCCATTCCAGCTGAAGGTCCCACTGAAGATGCAGAGAAACAATTAAATCTCTCCCTAAGAATAGAACTGCTGGAGAAAATTTAGTGGAAGCACGCTTGGAGGAATTAATGGTTTTTTTTATTTAATGAAAATTTCTTGCCCATAAAATATTTCAAAATACTCTAATTTAGGTTTGCCCATATGAAATATTTTAATAATTTCTTTGCCCATAAAATATTTCATTAATATTAACCTAATGCCCATTACTAATTAATAATAATTTTTACTGGCTCTCCTCATTGAGTTTCAAATTTATATATATAAACAGCCCTTTAATATAAATTAATTATTTTTAAATAACTTACATAGAGTCTAATATAATTGCTATCCCCCTTGAAAACATTTTTCAATAAATGTTTTCACTAACTCATTATATATGAGTTCCTATATTCTCAGCCCTTAAAAATTTATAATTTTATAAATAACTAGCTAAGGTACCCGGCTTCGCCTGGGAAATCAATGGAGGCTGAATGATGATGGTATTTTTTTTTGACAATGCTTTATTTTGCACAATATTTTAACATTTCCCTGTCCCAGTGTTTAGGGGTCTATACCCATCGTTGCTGTGGAACTGTTAATAATAAAATTATTTGTTCTGTATGCTTCATTGTCCTCAATATTTTTATATTTCCTGTCGCCTGTTCATGTAGTTTTTTTTATAACGTAATGGACCATATAATTGATAATCATGTCGTATTCTGTCTTCCAGACCATGTATTAGTAAACGTTCCTTCCCCTTGATGTGGTACAAAGCCCACCAGTAACAGTTGTTTAAGGTGCGCCATAACCGCTACTAAAAATAGCCTTTTGTAAGTCTCAATTGTAAACTGTATATTCATATAGAAAATGAAATATGGCTAATTTTTATTTGAGACCTTCCTTATATCAACCACTCCCGTTCGAACCTAAAAATTTAAATATACTCATAGCTTATAATCATGGAAGAATTAATGCTAATTCACATATCGAGTTATTGTTCAAAACGTTTGTACCCAATAAAATGATAGGCTCCCACTTTAGTTTTTAGTGTATATCTCGTTTAACTTTGTTTTACAACAAAAGTGAATATAACAAAGTTGTGTTAGTAGTAATATACATACCAAGTTTCATAAAATTCGGTTCAGCCGTTTATGCGTGAAAAGGTAACAAACAAACAAACAGACACCAAAGAAACAAAATGCAGTTATGGTGTCTATGACATGTGAAACGAAAAGTTATCGTGACATTTCGCGAAAAAAATCAATGTACAGACAGAGGTTACAATTTTATATATATATATATATATATATATATATATATATATATATATAGATATACTAGCTAAGGTACCCGGCTTCGCCCGGGAATTCATTTTAGGCTGAATAAAGATGGTATTTTTTTGGCAAGTCTTTGCTTTCCACATTATTTTGACATTTCCCCGTCACAGTCTTTAGGGTTCATACCCGTCGTTGCTGTGGATTTGTTCATAATAAAATTATTTTTTTATGTAAGTCTTCACTGTCCGCCATATTGTCATATTTTCCGTTTCCTGTGCATTATGCATAGATTTAAATTTTTAAGGACAAAATATTAACATTCTTTAGAATTAATTTTTCCAGGTGAGGTACCTGGTAGTTCATATTGAAAGAATTGTTGAGCAAATTTCTCTAAATAACAAAAAAAAAAAAAAACAACTTTTGTTATGTGCATATTTGTCGAAACCCCAATATGAAACGAAATATCACTATTTTTAATTTCAGGCCTCCCTTACAACCCCCACTCCTGCCCGTCCCTAGAAATGTTAGTATAGCTTATTATAATGAAGGCGTTAGTACTAATTCACATACCGAGTTTTATTTAGTTCTGTTGAGTATTTTGTGTCAAATAACATTTTTGACTCCCGCTATAATTTTTAGCGGTTAACGCCTTTATAATTCGGTATACAAAAAAAGTATATATAACAAAAGTTACTCTAAATAACAAAATAAACAACTTTTCTTATGTTCATATTTGCCGAAACTCCAATAGGAAACGAAATATCGCTATTTTTAATTTCTGGCTTCCCTTATAACCCCCACTCCTGTCCGTCCCTAGAAATGTTAGCATAGCTTATTATAATGAAGGCGTTAGTACTAATTCACATACCGAGTTTGGTTTAATTCGGTTGAGTCTTTAGTGCCAAATAAAATTGTGGACTCCCGCTATAGTTATTAGCGTATAACTCATTTATACTTCCGTATACGGTAAAAGTGCGTATAACAAAAGTTACTCTAAATTACAAAATAAACAACTTTGGTTATGTGCATATTTGCTGAAAAAGCCATAGGAAACGAAATATCACTATTTTTAATTTAACGCCTCCCCTATAACCCCCACTCCTGTTCCTCTTAGAGAATATTAATATAGCCTAAAGTCTAAGTTGGGCTAGTAGTAATATACATACCAAGTTTCATAAAATTCGGTTCAGCCGTTTATTCGTGAAAAGGTAAAAAACAAACAAACAGACACCAAATAAACAAAATGCAGTTATGGTGTCTATGACATGTGAAACGAAAAGTTTAGTCTGTACATTGATTTTTTTCTCGAAATTTCATGATACTTTTTCGTTTCACATAACATTGACACCATAACTGCATTTTGTTTCTTTCGTGTATGTTTGTTTGTTTATTTGTTTGTTTGTTACTTTTTCACGCATAAACGGCTGAACCGAATTTTATGAAACATGGTATGTATATTACTGCTAACCAAACATAGACTTTAGGCTATATTAATATTCTCTGAGACAAACAAGAGTGGGGGTTATAAGGGAGGCCTGAAATTAAAAATAGCGATATTTCGTTTCCTATTGGGTTTTCTGCAGATATGCAAATAACAAAAGTTGTTTATTTTGTTATTTAGAGTAACGTTTGTGATAATCATTTTTGTCTTTTAACAATGTATAAACGAGATATACACTATAAACTAAAGCAGGAGTCAACTATTTTATTGGGCGCTAACGATTGAACTGAACTTAACAAAGCTTGGTATGTCAATTAGCATTAATTCTTCCATGATTATAAGCTATATCAAAATGTTTAGGTTAGAACGGGGAATATTGATATGCTCGACAATTCATTCCTATTTGAACTATCAGGTACCACAGCTGGAAAAATTAATTGAAATCAATGTTAATATTTTGTCCTCAATAACTGAAATCTATGCATAATGCACAGGAGACAGGAAATATGACAATTTGGAGGACAGTGAAGACTTACATAAAAAATTAATTTTATTATTAACAAATGCCAACAACATTAATGTTTAGGGTATTAACCCTAAACACTGGGACGGGTAAATGTCAAAATATTGTGCAAAGTAAAGCCTTGCCAAAAAAATACCATCACCATTCAGCCTCAAATCAATTCCCGGGCGAAGCCGGGTATCACCTATAATTATTATTGTAAATTATCCAAAATCTTGTCATTGTTCGCACTGGGCAATCAATAAATGGGCATTATATATAATGCAGTTTATATCCTCATGGACTGGATACTGAAATTGAATTTATCGCCAGTCTGATTTTTTTTTTTTTCATGTCTTCAATATCCTGCGGCCTGTACTGGTTGAGATGCCTTTGACCCTCACCCACAGAAAATAATCAATTTCTGTCAGATGCTCTGGGTGGCCAGGAGCATGAGCATCATGCGACAGATATTGCCTTGGGGAAAGATTTCTATTATTGTACGTTTTATTGAAAAATGCTGGACACAAAAGTTGTTACCAACAAAATTGTCTTTGAAACAAGTCTACCGGAAGATTCAGGATTAAAAAAAATATATATTTAAAACGAAATAACTCAAATATTCTTGAATGAATCCAAAAAATGGTTACTTCAAACATAACAAAAAACGTTCTTAGAATTAATTTATTTTAAATGGGTAACGTAATTTATTTTAAAGCAGTTATTTTTAAAAGGAATACCTTTTAGCACCAATAAAACGTGTCCTTGCTGAAATAAAGATTTTGGCATTTTACAGCAAAAGGATGCTTCAAATCGAAAAAATCACCGATATGAACTCGTTTTAGAATTTGATTTTGTACTAAAATCCGTCATAAAAAGTATCCCATCCCATTGGTAATACGTAGTGCGATGATGTCATCAATGAAGATTTTGATGTCACGAATGAAAGTATTTATTTTTTCTATAACCATACTTGGTTAACATCGATATTTAAAGGTTTCATTACACACTAAAGATCATATTAGTTGAAGAATGAAATCAGGGGTGGAATAGAGGAACTGAGAAAATGCAAAATATCGCCTTTATTATGAGTCGTGTTGCAAAATGTTTTAGAACCAATATTGTTAAGCTATTCGTGCTCCATAATTGTTGTTATATGCATTTTTTCGTAACTCAAGTATTAAGCGAGTTATTTGCACTTTCTTGTTTTCCTTTCTTGTAAACCTTAAATTAGGCGATAAAAGCTTAAAGTAACTAAGGATTGTTCGGCAAATGACATCCACTCCTCTTCACTTCTTACATGAAGATTTTATTTATAAGAATGAAAGTAAAGGAAAGGGGCAATGCAATTTATATTAAAATCCCGAATATGTTTCAGTGTTTTACGTAATTAGTTTATATTTGATATACGTGTTCTAACTGACAGCCAAAAGAAAAGGTTTAGATTTGGTAATAACATATAAGGGACTTAAAATTAAAACCTTCTTGTTTACCATTTATAGATCTTTTTTGTAAATCCAATATCATATTTCTCATCTAGAAGAAAGAATTTAAGTTTTCCGTTTGTTTTTTTTAAATATTGACTGTTTCCTGATATTTTTTTTAAATTTAGCCATTGAAAAGATAGTTTAACATTTCTTATACAGTGGGTGGAAAAGTATTTGCACACCAGGTGTTTTTTTTTAATTATGAATTTAGGTAATAAAAAAAATTATAACTTAATAAATAAGAAGTATATTTAAAACGGAATTAATACATAGATAATTGAAATTAAAAACTTCCTGCTTAGTCAAATAAAACTTAAATCTTACAAAAATTCCGGGAAAAAGTATTTGCACATCACGCTTTTTCTTCATTTTTCTTAAATTTAATATTTTGTATATAGTCTGTTAGCGTTAATTACCGCTTGTAAACGTCTAGGCGTTGAATTGAGCAAATACTTTTTTCTTGGGGTTTATGTTATTTTAAAATATTTTTTTTATTATGATCAAGGATTTAAATTGAATGCTCACTGATATTTAACATGTTTTAGTTGTACTTATTATTAGGTAAACTTAAATGAATTGTTTTCAGATTTAAATTTACTATTTAAAGAAAACACGGGCTGTGCAAATACTTTTCCCTCTCTGTACATATTACTGCATGTCTTATGACATGCCTAAATTCATAATTAAAATTTTGAAAACTTTTGATACATAACAAAATATAATTTTTCATCGTTTTGCCTTTTTAGCCCTGCCTATCTACTATTTTTATTAATGTACACACAACTCCATCTGATTGTTGTGTAAAATGTTCCTTTCTTTCTATTTTAAATTAGCCATTAATCCATTATTTGTTAACGCTAAAGTTTCCGATGCATACAGTGCTTCTGGTTTTATAACTGTTCTATAGTGTCTAAATTTTAAATTCTACGATAGAGATTTTTTTTCTTGTAGGTATTTTTAGTCAACTGAAAAGCTATTTTTGTATCCTAGATGTCATTGTTTTTTTCTCTCCTGAGTCCCAAGTTATCCATTCCCCTAGATATTTAAAGTGGTCTACTCTTTCAATTGTATGGATAATTAATTTTCAAGTGCGTGGGTGAGTTTTCGATGTTCGTCAAACTTTAAGTTTTTTAAGGAAATGTTAAGTCCAATACTTAAATTTGTGTTTCAGGTTCGAACGAATCATCAAGAAGTGCATTAGAATCCTTTTGAAAAAATATATTCTTATATTCGGAAAATATATCTTATTATTCGTTAAATCATCATTTTTATAAATCATAATTGAGTTGAGGGAGTACTAAGGAATGGTCTTCAGCTGTTTCTGAAATGATTTGTTTGTCATTTATAATCAGTATCTTCATAATTTAATTTATAAACTAGTGTAAGCTACTTAGCTCAGATATAAGAATTTAAAGATCGATTTAATTTGCGTATGTATAAATACTGAAAATAATTCAAATATATAACCAAATAAGCTGTCTAAATACTAAAATACGATTGCCAATTTCCACTAAATGACGTAATTAAATTGAAGGAAATTTGAGAGGGTTTGGCGCAGCAAATAAACATGCGTATTATCCAGTTGACGTCACGAACCTTGACAGATCCAGCGAAGGTTATTCCAATCCATAGAACTAGTTGAGTTGAACGCGCCTTATAAGAGCTACTCTGAAAACATAGATATTTGACAGTTGGGTTTTAAATTTCTCTAAAATGCTAGCTAATAGGCTGTTATTTGCATTATTTGGCAAGTATTTGGCTTTTTCAAGTACATTCTTTGGCGTATCCTTCAGTTATATTTGGCATACATTCTAATAGCTGTCATATGTTGTTGTTTTCACATTTTGTGACTAATACATTTCTGACTGGATTGTAAACAATAAACAATAACAGTTCTTCTACTGACGCCCTAATGAACAGACATGAGGTATAGCGATAAGAGGTTTCTTGAGCTAGTTTTGAAGTATTTTAACAATATTTCAGTGAAGAAAATGTTGTTGAAAGACCAAATAAAGTTGAGTTCAGTTTTTAGCAGCAAAACCAGCCAGACTTTGTTCTTTCTCAAGGGCAATTTTCCTAGCTTATTTGCAAATGAGAAGTTGAGAAGTACGAGCCAAAGGCTGAAGAGTAACAATTCCGACAGGGGGAATAGTGATGATAAATCTCAGGAAAAGTTGTCTAAGAAGAGTTATGGCCTTGATCTCCCAAAGCTGTTCGAAGATCTCAAGATTAATTACGGTTC
Organism: Riptortus pedestris; assembly: GCA_019009955.1. Taxonomy (NCBI): domain Eukaryota; kingdom Metazoa; phylum Arthropoda; class Insecta; order Hemiptera; family Alydidae; genus Riptortus; species Riptortus pedestris. Next base: position 5,429,857 of record CM032233.1, read on the forward strand.
TATGAAAGCTCCCAAGCCTATTCCCAAGTGGAAAACGGACTCTCCCAAGATAACAATGGTAAGCAAATTTAATCTAATGTCATTTAACAGTTTCCATTAAAAGAAGTTTCCACAATAAGGTATTCTTCCAAAATGTTGCATTTATCCATTAGTTTCAAATAGTTTTCCAATTCTTTTTTTCTTATATAACGCAGGCCTTATTTGAGTTATAGTGTAAATAGTACAAGATATAGTGTAGTGATGATAGACAAATATAATATTAAAAGTTTTTGAACTCGAGTAACAGAATTCACCCAAAGTTTGTATCTGCTGAGATATGAACATAGTGCAAAGTATTTCATACATTATTCAAGTATTTTTATGTTATTATCCTGATTATCTAACTCTGTGTTAATGTTTTTAACAAAATCAAATAATTTAGTATTAAGTTATTGTTCAAACTAGAAACTATCCCTTTGAGCAGGAATTCACCCGCATTTCGTACTTAACACTGTTTTTGTGTTTCTGGCTAGTTTGGATTTTATTATTGCAAACTTCAAAGTATAACTCGATTTATAAAAACATTAGTCTCTCTGATTACTTTAAAATTCCAATTCAAATGAACCAGTTACTGTTAGTGCCAGTATTAGTTAAATGCAGTTAAACAAACTTGTTTATTAGAATAGTGAAGCAAATGGTATTTCAAATCCCTTGAAACTGTGATGATGGAATCCATTTAAGTATAAACTTACCTCATTACATATTTTTTAAAGTAAAAAAGTTTGATTCATTGAAATCTTAGCTTATTATTATATTTTCATCGTATTGTATTTAAACAACTGGAAATAATCTGTTTGCTCCTAGCTAAAAGTTGTGAGAAAAAAGAAATGTCCCAAATATTACTCTGACAATAAGTAATGATGATTTCAAAGCATCTATTATTGATTAACTTATTCTAGCACTCTTGTTTGACGTTTTAAATGTCTTTGATAAAATAGCTTACTTTGTTTTAATATTATTTAAAAGGCAGTCATGTTGTTTACAATTATCGCCCAAAGCATAACTTACAAAATAATCATTTAGTAAGTTAATGAAATGAGTGAATATATGTGATTTAGAGCTTCCAATGTACAAGGAACTAATCGAGAAATATTTGATAGTTGAAGAAAAATGTTATTTATTGACGAATAATTGTGATTGGTTAATTCGCATTGAATGGTTAAAATTTCGTACATTGCCCAAGGCACTGCTTTCCACTCCATATAACTAGATGCATAAATAATGATATTAATAAAGTGAATACAATATGTTGGCACTAGAGTTCTTGAAGGACCTAGACCTTTGCCACAGTTACAAACGATTCTGTTGCTCGGTTCCTCAGCCACCTCTGCCTTGATCTGCTTCCCATTCTCGTTCTATCTGGTCTTGGGCTCCATTAACCTCTTGTCCCTACCAGCACAATCTGCCCATCGATGAAGTCAGCCTATAACTTACAAATAAAAACATTAATTTAATTATAGTACTTTCGAGTGTTTTGCTCTTTTACAGTCATTAAAGGGTTACTGCACACATCGCCTAGAAATATAGATACTTGTGTTGTTTTAATAAATTTTAATAAAATTGATCAAAGCAAGACACTGTTAAAGAAACATAAGAATAAGTAAAATTAAATTAAAGAGATTAATGAACAGAGTTAATTGCTGGAGTTAGTAGTATTTACTAAAACAATAGCAAGGAAATCCTTTGTATTATCTTTCGTTTGATGTATTTAAATTTTACACGAGAACCAACAAACTTGCACAAGTTACACTCTCCAAAATAATTAATTTAAATTACCATCACGGGTGTTTGCATCAGATGAGACTTTTTATCATAAAAGACAAAATTTAATTTTTAAGACACTAGGCTCAGGAAATTTCAAACTCACATATAGTATTGTTTTTCATTTAAGGTAAAAGGAATTCTTATAACTGTTATTATTGGTAAAGATCTACTGGATGGTTGACTTTGGAGTAGTTGTGTTCAATACAGCGCAGAACCTGACCTCTTGCAACTCAGATTGGCTGACAGGGGAAGATTCAAAGCTAGGTCAAAATTGTCATAATTATGTACATTAATTTTTTTTTGTTAACTATTCATTACTAAAAACTAAACCGGATAATCTCAGAGGCTAGACTGCCTAGGAACGGTCACAAGTAGATTTTTGATGTGATATTAAATTGCCTGGAAATTAGTCTTTCTCATCATGTAGTTCATTACTTCTCTGATAAAGTATACCTCTCACAATGGTTGGCTGGTTGATATAAATGTAGGTAAGTCAAAAACATGTACTTGGCAAAACGTTTGACTGTCAACGTTTTTGCCGAGTAAATTTTTTTTTTAGTGTATGTAGTGAGCTCAATCAATGTACTGAATTTCAGCTCAATCAGCTATAGCGAGTGACTTACCTTTATTTATATCAACCAGCCAACCATTGTGAGAGGTATACTTTATCACAGAAGTTATGAACTACATGATGAGAAAGACTAATTTCCAGACCATTTAATATCACATCAGAAACTTACTTGTGACCGTTCCTAGGCAGTCTAGCCTCTGAGTTTATCCGGTTTAGTTTTTAGTAATGAGTAGTTAACAAATAAAAATGAATGTAATTAATTATGAAAATTTTGACCTAGCTTTGAATCTTCCCCTGTCAGCCAATCTGAGTTGCAAGAGGTTAGATTCTGCACTGTATAGAACACCAACTACTCCAAAGTCAACCATCCAGTAGATCTTTACCAATAATAACAGTTATAAGAATTCCTTTTACCTTAAATGAAAATCAATACTATATGTGAGTTTGAAATTTACTGAGCCTAGTGTCTTTATTTTGTTAAAATGTAATTAAATTTTGTCTTTTATGATAAAAAGTCATACACCAGTGATTGGAATTTAAATTAATTATTTTGAAGAGTGAAACTTGTGTGAGTTTGTTGGTTCTCGTGTAAAATTTAAATACATCAAACAAAAGATAATACAAAGGATTTCCTTTTCTCTTGTTTTAGTAAATACTATTATCTCTAGCAATCAACTCTGTTCATTAATGTCTTTAATTTAATTTTATTTATTGGTATATTTCTTTAAGATTGCCTTGCTTTGATCGATGTTTTGCTGCTTAAAATAAAGGTTCAATTAGTCTGCTTGAAAATATTTCTCATTCTTGAAAATTTCAGAGTTATTTTTTTTTTTATTATCCCATTAATTTATTTTTCTTACTTTTTTATTTCTTGTTTCAAATTAATTAATTAATTATTTTTAAAAATGTTTAAAATTTAATGGAAGTTCTTTGTCCAAATTATATATTTATATCAAAATGAAATAAAATTGGATTCTTTTGGGTTAGCTATATGTTTTGAAATTCTAAGTCATCCTAAAACAGGTGTTGCTTTATCAATTATGAATTAAGTATACTTTGTGTATACTATGTTACTGATTAATTTAACTCCAAGACACAATAGACCGTGAATGTTGAGAGCCTGCTAAACATAGCTTTAATGGAGGATATATTTAGTACATATTTATTATTGTTCACCACTAACAGTATATAACTTTTTTCCTCCTGAAATAAGAGTTTGACTCTTTTTCTCTGCTTGACGGTTTTGCCCAAGTGTGTCTAGGACAGAATATGTTTTTCCAATCGACCCAAGTCTTGTTGAACCAATCGTTTTGGCAGAAATGCTATTGTATCACCTTACTCTACCTTTAGGATTAGTTCTATAACCAGTCAAATAATAATAATGGAGATATTTTTAATATTACACTTTACACCTTCTCTGTATCTACTGTTTCGATTTTGGCCATTGACAATCTTAATCATTAGTTTTACTTGATTGTAAATAGGCAAATATCAAAAGCAGAACTAAAAAAGTATAGGTGTGGCTTTTACTATGTCTCTATTCAATACCCAGTGGCAATTCCTCTAATGAAACAGCAAAATTCACTATAGATTTTCTTTCATATCTACTTATGGGTTGCATTTTAAAATAGCACATTTTCTATGGACTGTTTTAGGCTATAGATAATTGACCAAAGTTATTTATGTATTAATGTTAAGTTTATAAGTATGGCTGAGGGAAATTACTTTTCTCATTAAATCAATTTGGAGTGAGCCTTCTGAAGGTAAAATATATATCTCAATTACATTAAAGCAGACTGGAGGGTCACTTTCAGGCAAATAGCAATCCCCATGCCTTTCATACCAAAAGAAGTTTTAATAATCCAATGAATATAAGGTTATTGTTCTTATGAATTTAAAAATATTTTAAATGTTAAAGAAAAGGAAAATTTCTCCTTCCCCAAAGAAAAGTTAAAATATATCGAACATAAATCTTTTATTAGGAGAAAGACATTATTAAATAATGAAATTCAATTATTCTCCATGAATGGTTTTATATTGTCTAAAGGAAAGACATTTGATTAAAACTTTGCCAGTTTAGCTTATTTCGAGACTTAAAAAAAAATATGTTTTTCATTTTACAGGCTCATGCTTTATTTATTTAATAAGGAATATGTATTTTAATGTTTCAGAACAACAACATATAGATTGCCTTTGCAGAGCACCTAATAATTCTTTACTAAGTCATTTCAAATTATAAAACATAATCTGACAGTACCATGATTACTAAGAGAATGAGTTTTCACCTTACATTATCATGTAATAATAAAAAGGATTTTCTTCTCCTATGGTTTTAACCAATATTAACAAAAACTTACGTACTTGTTTGAATGGTCAATATTTCTTAATTTATAATATCAAAAATATTGCTTATTTGTAAACATTGGTTTAATATAAGACTGTTCAAACTGTTACCCTTTGTAATAAAAAGTAATTTTTCAAATAAATATTGTTTTCCAGGAGGGCATAAATTCCAGGACTAGTCATATTTTGTCATCTCTGAAATCTGCAGAAACACCTTCTTCAAAGCTTAAACGAATTGAAGAATTCCTCAGCCATTTGATACAACACCCAGATGCCAAGACTTTTGCTGTCAAGGTTAGTGCCATAAATTTTTTGATAACATATATAAATATAATGTATATATTAACCCCTATTAGCTCAAATATATATTTATATTTATGTAGCTTATATATTTTTCTGCAATGTTATTGGTAGTAAGGTTTTAGGGAGGATGCCATTTAGTGTGCTTTTTTTCTGGAATCTGAAGCTTTCATTATTTAATTTCATTGGTCATTTCTGCATTTATTTTCATTTCTGTCCAACAGTTACAAATAATGGGTGCCATATAAGAACTTTTAAATTATTTTAATATCGAATGCATGCTGGGGTATCTATTAAAGATTTATTTATTCGGTAACATTCATAAGTCATTTATGATTTTTTTTAGTTTATTGTAACACAATTAGAATTATTAGTTGGAATTAGGATCCATTTATTATGTATTCACTTTATGCCCATTATCTACTTTCTGAGTGAACATCTTTGCACAGAATATTGTGATATTTTCTTGTAAATTAGAATGTATATTTTTTAACTTAGAACATAGACCACAAGTTCAATATGAACTAGAATAATTAAAATTATTTTATTCCCTTTTCTTCGTGGTTAGTTGTCACCTCACCAGATATAAAATTGTCAAAATATACAACCTTCTGCTCGCATTTAATGTTAATAAATGAATTGAAAATAATTTGGTTTAGTACACACAGTGTGTATAATTAAGAGAAGTCGCAGGATTTCCTTTAAAGGAAAAATAAAGATCTTGTACTGTTCCTGTATTGCCACCAGTTTTAGTGGTGTGATTAAAGTAATATTAAAAAATATCGTGTTCTAATTCTATGCTTTAGATCAATCAATTAAATTAATTTATTCAAGCCTGCTCACTTTTTACTACCCCCTCCCTAAAACTTACCCCTAAAATTACTGAAATCGAATACTTTATCCTTTTCAAAACAATTTCTCTACTTTTTAGCACCGCCTTGCCACCACTGCTGGCCCAGGGCTCACAAAAATTATTTGGGTCAAAATTGATTCCAAAGTGTGACAATGTCTCGCACTGATTGAGTGATCAATTAGGGAACTAACAAGGGAACAAGGAAGGATAATGCATTAATAAAATAATATTTTATGAGCTAATCTTTATTTTTAAAGGGAGTCACAGTTACAGACTTTCATAACAATTATTAAGTGGGGGCCCTTTGCTTACTAGTCATGCAGATTTTTTTTAGAAAGTGTTAATAATCACTTCTGATGTTACTCTGAAGATGTGGATATCTTTCAAATGAAGTTTATTTTAATAAAAATGCCTTTGTACTTGTTGCCTTTGTAACTGAGTTACAAATCCTCTGCTTCAAAGAACACCCACTAAATTCTATGTTTAAGTATTACATTAATATTTAATAAAAATATTTCTTCAGCAGGTAAGGTACTTGCAGAATGTCTTAATGTCTTATTTAGCTTTTATATATTTATCTTTCACTCATGTTGGTCTGAACCCCTCACTTTTACCTGAACACATAGCGCCTTAAACGTTGGGAAAGGCATACAACAAATGCCCTAAGTATAATACTAATTATACTTCTTTCATATCTGCCATCTGGAGTACTTTGCAATCTTTCTATTTTTTTATTTTTTTTATTTATAATGAAATATGTAAAGATGATTATACGAAGTTTATTTACTGATTTTATTATTATTAGTATTAATTTAAGCCTTATTATGGATATTAAAATTCAATTGAATATATTTTAGCTGGCTAAGCCTTTTTCCCCCACTCCAACCTTATTTCTGGATTATTATTACTTTTTCATGTTGTACCCTCTGAAGACTGTCATTTTCACTTTCAAAAAGGGATGCGATTCTGAAGAACTCCTGATACAATTTACAAGAAGGTCAGTACAAACTCACTCAGTGGGAATATTTCTTTTCGCTTCTGTGTCTCTCTGGAGCTGCGTGAAATTCTCAGCTACAAAGCTTCTATTCTAGCTTGCACATTTATCAAACAGCCCTTAATAACTGTGCTTATTAGTTTGTACAGCCTCTACTTTTTATGGGGCAATTTTAAAAGTTATTTCTGCAGCCACATTTATTACATTCTTCTTAAACAGCATATTTACCATCTCATCCATTTCAGGTAAAAGGTACTATTGATGTTCTACCGGTATTACTATTTTTTTTTTTTATTGCTCAGAAAGTTTTCGTGCTTCTTAATGTTTCTAATTATTACAGAAATACTTCACTTTTTTAAAAAAAATAAGGGTTATTCATAAATGTTCACTGTATTGTGTATTAGTGTTTATCAGTAATTTATATAAACTGGGTCATTCACGTGTACATATTTTCCCCCATCCTCTCAATACCAAGAACTCTGGTCCCCATCTATGCTATCTAGAGAAGAATTTAATACTGACCAGATATTTTCCTGCCAGAAAAGCCAAATGGTACAGAATTTGATAGAATTGGCCATTGCCTTAAATTTTAGTTAATTATTATTGTTTTCTTTTAAAAATTTAAATCTTTTTGATTCTAAAATAATGAAACCACTTTTGGGATAATTAAAATGATTAGAGATTGGGTCCCTAAAGAAAAGTAGTCTTTTATCAAGAATATAAATTTTATTAGGAATTAATTGTGATCTATACACACACGTTTAGACTTTAAAGGTTATAGAAGAACTGTATTTATAATTTAAATACATGACCCAATAAATTAAAGCCAATTACTTCTTACCTTATTTTTTTTATTTTTTTAGACTGGAGCTATTAATGACCTAATAAATGCTCGTGTTAAAACTGCGGACCCAACCACTCATGAAGTTATTCGGATGGTATTAGCAGCTCTTGGCTATGCTGATCCACCTGGCTCATCAGGAATAAGGATTTTGTCTATTGATGGAGGAGGAATGAGGTTTGTTTTTTTGTTTTAGTGATATAGATATATTTGATTTACTAGCATTTTTATTCAGACAATCTGTTTCTAAAAAAAAAAGAAATTATCAACCTTTGCAATATTTCCATCAGCACTTCATGGATTAATGAGCCCCTAATGGATATCGTTACTTTAGATATTATAACTCAGATAATGTACAAAACACTGTTTTCTCTAATAGGCTCAACCATCTCAGGAATATAACAAGTGTGTTGGTGAAGTTACAGAATTACTGTCTATGGGAGTAAATAAATACCATTGTTTTTCAATAAAGTAGTTACACCTGTTCTACAGCACAACAATATATTTTGTTCAATTCTTATTGGAAATTTATGGAAATATATTAAAATTATGTTATTTTATTTATTAATGTCCACTTTGTACTACTATGGCTGATTCAGACAGGTTATTGGCAGGTTAACACTCTTCCCTTGCTATGGTGGGGCTAAGGATTTTATTTAATATTTTTCCACTAAATAAATTCCCATTGCCCAGGCAGGAATTGGACCCACCAATCTAGGTTTACCAAGTGAGATTAAGACCAACACATTAACTCAAATGGCTAACCTGAGCTTCCCCCTTCCCAATAAAATTATAGTTTGCCTGAAAGTGGTATTTGAATAAAAGTTAGTTATTGTGTATTAAAATAAAACCAAAATTTGCTTTCAGGGTTATTGTAATTACATTTTTTAGAATGCACATTTATTTATGAAAATAGTTTCATTATTTAAAAAAATGATAAAAACTTTGTTTACTTATACTTTTCTAATAATTTATTTTTCTGAATTTCAGGGGTATTGCTGTCATCAGAATGCTTCAAAAAATAGAAGAAATTTCTGGCCAAAAAATTTATGATCTCTTTGATTTTATCTGCGGGGTTAGTACTGGTGCAATCATTACTTGTGGATTAAGTGAGTATTTTTTTATTATAATGTATAGTTTCCCCCCCCTTTAATATGTCCAAATTATGAAAACACTATTTTACTGCAGAAAATTATTGCCTCATTGGCCAAGGGCTGATGAGGTCAAGGCCCACACGGCTTTGATGAAAGGTCATTTGGAAAGCTTAACACATTCCCTGTAATATTTGTATGGTATTCCAGCTACTTGAATAAAGAAGAATAAACATTCTTCTTTATTCAAGTAGCTCAATTGCCTCAAAATTATAAGCCTCAAAACTGTCTGCATAGTTAAATAAAAGTGTGTCCAGGTTTTGAACTTGGCACTTCTGGAATAGGAATCCATTGCTTTAACCACTGAGCCATCCCTGCCCCTAATTGTTTATTATAAATTAAAATTCAAAATATACGTGAATTTCCTGTCCTAAATGGTTTTATTTTTGGATGATTGTAGAGGATAAAATAGTGAATTGTTTCCAATTATTTCATTTATGAAGGAGAAATTTTTCTATTTTCTAATTACTCCATTTGACTTGCTCACAGATCGGTTAGGTATGGGCAACCTTTTACATGTTGTGGGCCAAACTTTAGTGTGCAAATACGTTTGTGGGCCACTTTTAAAAGTAGTGCATTTTAAAGTAGTATTTATAACTTTTAACGATAGATATCAGACATCAAATTATAATCTAATAATATAATTATATTATAATAATGTAACAACGTAATTATAGTAAAGTTTATTAAAATAACAAAATGAAATAAAGAAAATAGGTACAACATTATAATTAAATCGTAAAATTTGGAATTACTACAAACAACGAAAGTTAAATAGCGACACCAAAATCAATGAGACACTTGAGCTTGAATTTGGGAAACTAATCCATCGATGTTTGGATTAATTCCACTGATACAAAGACGTAAAGAATTTTCCAAATTATCGTCAGTCAGCCTTGTACGATGTTTTGATTTATTAACTTTCATCATTGAAAAAAACTGTTCGCATTTATAAGTACTGCCAAACGCACAAATCTCTCCTCATCTTCCTCATTTGGAGTAAGTAGTGTAATATTTTTGTTTAATTGGGTTTCTCAAAATGTCTCACAGCTGTTGCCTACATATGGGTTAGTTGCTTTCTGTAGATTGCATTGTTCCCTGGTGTGAGTTACTATGATAGAACAAGAGTTGCTACATTGAATTCAGAGGACTTGCTTACTAATTATTTAGATTATTCTATCTGTTCGGTTATTTTTTTGCTGTGAATAAGGAAAATATCTATATAGTGTGAACTAGTGAAATTATTGCATCTAATCCTTATTGAGACCATTTAAAGTATCTCAGGACAAAAGAAAGGATCTTTAGGTCTCAAACAGCTATATTTATTCTCCTTATTTCAGAATCGCAGATGTTTTGCCCTCCTGGGCATTAAAAATGCTAAAAACATAGAGGGTAAAAACTTTTAATTTTTAAGTTTATGGATTTATAATTGCCTAACATAGTCTAGAATTTTATGATTGTTATATATGTATGAGCATTCATTTATTCTCTATCTTGAATATTAACCGAGTTATTTGCATTTTTGTTAAATCTGGGCGGCTAACGGACGAAGTGACTTTCCCGCCAAAAGCTAGTTCGGCCGTTTCATTAACTGCTCGGCTCTCGTGAAATTTCTCTATTGTAAAACAAGTGGGAAATCTGCGTTGTTTACGCAGCCCCTGCGTGACGGACTTTTAGTATTATAAAAAAAGTCCGTCAAGCAGATGTCCCACGTTCGCCATGTGTTAGCATTTATATCAAAATGTAAAACTTCCGTCAGAACCATATTTGGTATTCAGGCTTCAAATAATGTGCTTCATAATATAACAGCTAATATGACATGAGTAAAAGTGGGAAGGAGTATCCTGAAGACTCAAAAAGAAATCCAAATATCTTGGTTAATATTCATGATAGAGAAAATATGTGTATATAACACTTATAGGCAGTCAAAATTGGTATAAGATTTTCTATGTATAATTTTTCAATCTAACTTATAATTGTCGATGGAGGAATGTTTTTATGCTGTTATTAATCAAGAGGGTGTAAAAACGTCCATTAGAACATTTATAGAACATTACGTTTGCAATAAGATTGATTCTATACAATTATTAGATCCGACCCATAATTATAGAGATATAAACTTTATCTTTATTTGTACATAAAACGTGTAAATGTTGAGATTCGAATCGATCGTAAAACATATTGACTGGTAGAATGTTGAACACATACACACACACTCACACGCACACACTCACACACACACACACACACACACACACACTCATATATATATATATATATATATATATATATATATATATATATCGTTATGAATGGACCTCATTTTCGTCATGAACTGAGTTGGATCATTGGAGGTTTGAAGACATTTTTGAAAATCCCGTTATGTATACCACCTCAAAAACTGATTTCCCTTGAAGGAAATCTGCTAAAAGGTATATAGAACAACATTTATTGGAAATCAAATTTACAAGATTGTCTCTACTGTTTTTTCCGATACAATTTGTAATAATGGAGATATTTCGAATTTTCTAACACCCTCTACTGGCCCGTTAACAAACAAAACTTAAGACCACAAAAGCGCTATTAAATGGCATAGCACTAAATGAGGGTTATAGAACCTACCTGTTAACGGATTAGATATTGTCAGATTATTAGACATTGACAAATTACCTCTTGGTAAGGCTAAATTAAATTAAGGAGATTTTTATTATGTGGACTCATTAGTGAGTATAAAAGTGACTGAGAAGAATAATTTTATAAGATTCGTTAGAAGAGAATTATGATTTGCCTTAATGGTTGTGAGATAACAATTTTTTTACCCTGTATGTTTTTAGCATTGTTAATGCCCAGGAGAGTGAAACGTCTGCGATTCTAAAATAAGGAGAATAAATATAGCTGTTTGAGACCTAAAGATCCTTTCTTTTGTCCTGAAATAGTGAAATTATGTTTCACAATCGGTTTACTCATCTCAGGAGTAAATGAATGCAAGATGCTATGAACTGCTTTTGCAGAACTTAAAGCAATCAAAACTAATATTTATCAAGTGTTAATTTTGTTACGAATAATAACGGCATTTAACAAAAGGTGCTGTGTGACAGAGATTAACTCTTTGAAATAAGCCTGTCTCTGAACAACTCTTGACAGCCTATTATGTTCCTTTGGAGCTGTTCTTATAAGCAGGTGCAGACGTTTGGAAAGAAAATACTAATTTTACACAACATTTTTATGTAAAAGATCGAATTGCATGAATCGGAAGAGGCTGTCATTATCAGTATTCTTACAGAGTAGTAAATCATTTTTCAAAATGATAAAATTTTCTTCTGACTTTAAATCAGACGTGGATGGAGGAAAGTGAAAATATATTGGGAAATTGGCTGTGCAGAAGTGGGGTTTGGTACCCTAGCCTTCTGACCACATCCTATTTAGCAGATTCTTACAAAAGCCTATGAATAACAGTTTAATTTTTTTATAGGCTTCCTAAATTGTTAGAGGTAATGTTTTTTGAAATGCCCAATTGTATCTGTGCTTTATAATCTCCCATTATATTTGACAATCCAAAATATTAGAACAAATACTGGTATTAATTATATAAACAACTTACATAGTTCATGATTATTGATTTAATAGGCTTTTTATATACTTTGTAAATTATAAATTTAATGTAATAAGAAATAAAATAAAATTATTCATGTTCTCTATTTGATATTTGCAGTTCCTCCTAATCGAATGCCCATGACTCGGATATATGATCTCTACAGGGAACTAAGTACCAAAGTTTTTAATCAAAGTGCATTTTGGGGAACAAGTAAACTAGTCTGGAGACATGCTTATTATGATACAACCCTATGGGAAAAATTTTTGAAAGATCATGTGGGTTGTTTGAATCTGCTTGAGTTAACTAAAGATACGTCTTGTCCCAAGGTTTGTACTTTTGATTCTTAACACTCTTAGATTAGTTGTACTCCTTTTTTTTTTCTTTCTTTTTTTCAGTGAGAAACGAAGATTTTTTTAACGATAAACTAAACCGGCTCTACACCTAAGAAAGTTTTCAGTCAGGGTCATCTTTTTTTAGTGATAACGTGGCTGTATGTGCTTAGTCCACATCTGGTAAGAGAGTACTTAACTGAAGATGGTACAGATAGCAATTCACATACCAGGGGATTTAGAATTGGGAAATCTAGTTGAACTATTCCTGCTTTGCTAAGTGGTTCTGCTAGAATTACCATATGAGTGTCGACACGATCATTGAAACAAAAATTTTAATATCCTTAACAAATTTGAACATAGCTGCTCGGTTTACTCACTAGTAATTTGAGTAAATAATCAATATTTTACTCCTGAGAAAGGCTCTATGATTGTCTGTCAATACTACCATGGCATTTTTGCTTATGATTTTTATTTCTCATTCTGTGTTTCTTCAATCTGTTTAACTTAATAAGAATTTAATGAGAACAAGTTAACTGGTATTTACAATATTGCAATGTTATTTTAAATTGTAATACTATAATTACTTTTGTATTTTAAACCTTCCCATTTTACTTTTTTTTTTATGTAGTTAGCCATGTATTTTCATACATTCCAGATGGAGAAACATGTTGTCTTTCATATTAATATTAGATGAATCCAAATGACACCCAAACTCTGAGGAAGAACCTTGTACAGTTACTTACCTATAGGTTTTCCCCCAGTTTTAAATTAGTCAGAAAATTGTGTGATGACACCAAAACTAGTTGCCAGTAATAATCCAACAGACAAACAACCGCTTATTTTTCATGTAATAATAAATTGGTGCATGCAAAAATAATAAAACAAAAATTATTTGAAATTAATATCACCAAATCTCTGAGTGAAATATAGACAGTATTAATTGTAGTTTAACAAGTTCCATGGCTTCATTGCCGAGTTTACCAATTCAATTAGGAGTTTGAATTAAAATTCCCAACATGTTGGCTCCATCTATATAAATAGAAACACAATTATGTCTTCTGATTGCGTAGACAACAACTACCTAATTGTTTGCCTAAAATAATTGATTTTTATTTGTGTTCTTAATTTGCTTAAAAATTATGATTTCCAATACTCCAAAACAGAATTATCATAACTAATATAATATTTCTGTAAGTCCAAAGTGTTTTGACAATTACTCAATTGGAGAATTTAAAATGATCATATTTCCTAACAAAAGTTTAGATAAAACTTAAATACCATGTAGAGATTGAGGAAAACTGGAAATATAGATTCCATATTTTAGTAAAAAAAAATAGATTACTATTCAAGCTTAAAAAGTGATAATTTTTTATAGGCTTCCGTCAGGTTTATGCCTAATGGAATAAATTGTCAGATACATACACATATATATATATATATATATATATATATATATATATATATATATACACACACACATCTCATCGTTATATTGGACACTGACTTTGCTTTAAGAGTGTAGCATCTGAAATGACTCATTTTTATATATTCATATACAAATGACAGGGAGTTAATTTGGAATATTTATAAGTATATTATATGTATGTGAAAGGGAAACTAAAACTACTAAAGTAGTCTATCAAGCTTCAAGATAATAAAAATATCAAAAATGTCAGTGGGTATTCACTTCAGATGTTATCTCTTAAGGTTATTAAGTAACTTATGTGATTAAGTTGTGTGCTACAAAGATAGCCAGGACATAATTAACCAAATATCTTTCTTTCATAAGTCTTTATTATAAAATATGTTTTTTGTAAATGTAACAATATCTTTGTAATATTCCTTCTTTAACATAAATAATTATTTTTGTTATTCCCTCTATTAAAAGTTCGTCTAATATTTAAATGAGCCTAGCAGTAAAAAATCAACTTTGTTTTGAACCAAAAACTATTTTGTATACCACATTTGTGTGCTAGTGTTTCACCATGTACTATAACCTCCTAAACATGAGTCATGTTTTGGTCATCACATCCCTTCACTATCCAGCTTTTTTTTGTAATCATGAATGTTAATGGATATTCAGAGAAAAATCTAAAGTCTGCTTTTAGCAGATTTCCCTTAAGGGAAATCAGCTATTGAGGTTCTACTCATGACGCAATTTTCGAAATTTTTCTTTAAATGTCTATTGATCCTACCTAGAAGATGACGAAAATGAGGTCCGTTCAAAACTATACAAATATATATTTGTCTGTTACCGCCCTAGCGTATTGTTTGATCGTCACGAAACTCGATATTTAGTTGTTTTATATAAAAAGAAAGATCAAGTTTGTTAACAGTTGAAATCGGACCAGGGGGAGGGGGGGGATTTAGAGGGAGGATTTTCGAAAATTCGAAATATCTCCGTTTCTATACGTTGCATCGAAAAACTCTATAGAACCAATCTTATTTCAAATTAAAGGTACTATGATTATTGTTATGTACATTTATTCTCTATCTTGAATATCAGCCGAGATATTTGCATTTTTCAGTTTTCAGCCTTTCGGAAACCCCCACTTCTACTCATGTTACATAAACAATACTCTATTATATAATAAACCACATTATTGGAAGCTTAAATATCAAATATTGTATTCAAAAGACCTTTATTATTTGAGGTACATGCAAATATGTCCTGGTGACCCCCTCCCCGTCTTATGGTCTTGGATTAATAAAATTTGATTGATTGAGATAACAATTATTCTGACTCATGATTAATTACAGTATTATATATAGTAAATAGTTCTCAATATAATTAATATGTTATATTCTGATATATTTCAGTAATTGTTTTTCTTCCCGAAGTGAGACTGGCAGATCTCTTTGTTTACATTTCAAATGCTTCCTGTCAGCAGGTTATTAAAATTGACTGAAACATTTCTTATTTTCGTTTGTATTTATTCACTTAATATTCACGATGGTGTTATGTTAGCAGTATGTAGATTTATCTATTACTAAACTTCACGAGGGAAATATTCTTAGTTTACGCAGCCCCTACGTGACGGACTTTTTTATATTTGTGTAGGTGTTATAATAATAGTTCACCTAATCCTGTGCAACGTTTAGTGCACGTTTTCTGTAAGCTAGGACGCTTTTTCTAATGTGCCAGGAGGATGTTGCTTCCCCTTCCGGCTAGTGGATACTACAGCCAACATGATACCCCTTCTCCTTCTCGTCTACACCCTCCTCCCTAAGAGGCTCACTCTCAGTAACCTTTAGCTGCCCTACCATCTCCACAACACCTTGATCTGCAACTCTACTCACAGACCACAATGATTCAAACTTATTTGAGAACCTGCTCTCAACTAATACCAGATGCTGCTCTGGTCTTTAAAACTGACAGTCATCTGGGAGTCATCTCTAAGGATCCTTGGTTTGTTCCAGAAACAGTAAGGAATACAACTGCGCAGTGTAGTCAGTTTAGGTCTGTTAACTAATAGAAATATAACTAATATTTCCCCTTTTCCAAATGGCCTGTTTTAAGTATTCCCACTTTCAGACAAATTTTTATTTCCTATCGAACTTCTGTAACACGGAAATGTATTGTACTCTACAGATTTTTTAAAAATCCATATCATTTTGTGCAATTTTTTTTAACTTCTTTGCAATAATATGCCTGTAATAACATCTATACATATATTTAAACTAGTCCTCTTATGTTTTCTATTCTTTTTTTATACTTATAGATTGCTGTTGTTTCAACTATTGTCAATCATTCCAAAGTTACTCCTTATATATTCCGTAATTATGGTAATCCATCTGAAAGGAGCTCAGAATACTTAGGATCATACAGGCACACCATGTTTGAGGCCGTGAGAGCATCTGCTGCTGCTCCAACTATATTTGAAGAGTTCAAAACTGGTGACATGTTGCATCAGGTAATTTTTGTTAAGCTATTTCATTATCGTTTTTAGATTTTTTATGAAAGAAGTAAATTAATAAAAGATTTTAAACAATAAAATTATTTTGTATTTGGCACCAGATTAGAACTGTCTGCTTAAGTGGTATATATTTGACAGCTTTTGTCACGTATGTATTCTGTCGTCCTTACTTAAGGGACACTATGAGTTAGTGGAAATGAGTAAGTAAAACACGAATGGCATCAACAGCCGCATTTCTTCGTTCATGTGTCATTATTTATTTTAATGATCTCTTTAGTCACTTAGCTTAGTGCTGCTTAGTGGGGAGTTAAGTTATTCTTAAAAGGCTTAATTAAATTCTTAGGTAATCACAGAATATAAAACATTTTATGTCAATATAATCCCATTACCATCACATTCTAATATTTGTCAAATATACTGCTCAAAAATGAATAGGGATATTGGTTATTTTTTCTTATCCTATTAATTTTAATTAAATCAATCTTAATTAAATTTCTTTTTTATGGGGGGAAAAAGACAATAATTTCTAATAAATATTAATGATATTTATAATAATAAAAAAAAAATGCTAGGCCCCATACATACCACAAAACAGCCAATATCCCTATTCATTTTTGAGCAGTTTATATACTTTAATAGTGCATAAAGAATATGTATACATACACATTTATTTATTTCCATTAAATGTTTACATAACATAGTGGGATGTGTTAAATATTTTTGTTTTCTATAAAACATTTACTAATATTATGCCAATTAATTTCTTTACATATTATTGAATAATATTTATATTTATAATACATTTGTTATAAAATTAATTCAAATTCCATGAATTCATTTTATAAAATCTATAAATTTAAATAATTATTTATGATAAATTAATTTTGTTAACAATATTAATACGACTATAAAAATATAACATACATTCTTTAATTTATTGACTAACAAATTTATTAAAGGATGACAATCATTATAATTTATGAGAAACTTGTCCCAGCACAAAGAGATAATGTACCTGATCATAATTATTTTTTGACCAATTTTTATGACAAATATTTTGTAGTTTCATTTAATCATTGAACAGTTTTTATAGTATTCATCTTGTCTATAAAACCATCCTTCAGAAATAAAGTCCTTTAATTTATTTTTAACAAAGAATATTTTTTAATAGATTTATCACATCCAGGCAAAGGGTTGATGAGTTTTACTCCTGAAAATTACACGTTTTTCTTTTTCAAAACATTTGTTTGTGATTGGGGGTTTAAAGCATATTCTCCAATTTGGTTTAATGATTATGTGTTATACTATTTTTGTAAAACAAGTTCAATTATTGATTCAGACAATATTGTTTGGTACATGTATATTGTGGGAAAACTCATCATTTTTGACTTATTAAAGAGTGACTGACAGGAGTCTCTCGACTCTTTGTTGAATATAAACCACATTGCTTTCTTTTGCATTTTAAATATTAAAATATGATTTTTGAGTTTTCCCATGCATAACACCATAAGTTAACTGACTATGAAAATAACCATAGTATATAATAATAGTAATAGTTTCCATTGGAAGATATTAATTAATACATTTTAGTAAGAAACAAATACATTTTAGTTCCTTACATTATTCGTCAATATGAAAAGCTGTCTAGGCTTTTGTCAGTAGTCAATCCTAAAAACTTTATCATGGGAACTGGTAAAATGTCCCGATTAGTCAATGATATCACTTCAAAAGTATGTGAGCAATGTTTGCTGAAATCTAGAATATTTGTTTTCGGCAATTCTTAGCTAGCTTATTAGACATTAACCAATAAGATGATGCTTTTATAGCAACGGAACCATCTTGTTTCAGTTTTCCTGGGCCTACACCTTTTATAATTATACTCATATCAACAGGATTTTATACACACACATATATGGGTAGCTATTTCATAACCATACCTCCAGAACATGTTTTCACTTTGTTCCACAAATTGCATGCTGAGACAACAGTGCGTTATATAAAATGATATGGGATTAGTTCATAATCTCAAACAAATTATTAACATAATCTACTATCAAACGGGTATCGCACATCAAACACAAGTGTATAATTACGCACACACACGTCACATTTATGTTTTCACTTTGTTCCTCAAATTGTCACACTGAGGTAACAGTGTGATATATAAAATGATGGATAACTAGTTGATAATTTCAAAATAGTAATAAACCAATTAAACCATCAAACAGGGATTAAACCTAGACACAGATGTACAATTACATACACACTCACAGAAAGAATCTCGTTTATATTTTCAATTTGTTTTTCGAATTTTGACATATTGCCATGCTGTGGTACCTAAACTAAAGTGTATAATTCCACACACTCACACACACACACACACACGGGCACACACACACATACACACACACACACACACACACACACACACACACACACACTTACTAGTTTATGTTTGAATTTTCCATGTTATAGCACCTAGGCATAAAATCAGTCATTGACTGTGGTTTTATAGAATTCTTTTATTTTTTACACATTTAAATAGTATTTTTCCTGGTTATTAAGGCACTTAACTATTCTTTGAGCAAACCTGGTAATGAATTTCTCTGAATCTCTTTTACAGTTTCTCTTGCATCTCATGATCAAGTGGCTCCTCCACATTTTTTCTTCATTTTCTTATCCCAAGCATGTCCAGGTCTTCCTCTTTTTATTTTATATCCTCGAGAGTCAGTTTATAATTGTATTTGGCCATTTGTATGCCTTACTTCTAATTATGTTCGGAATTCATTAAATAAAAACCTTAGTCCCACCATGGCTAGAAAAGGGAGGTAACCTGTAGATAACCCGTCCCAGTTAGCCTTAGTTGCAGAAAGCGGGCGTTAATAAATAATTTTAAATTTAATTATGTGCCGAACCCCTACTTCCATTTATGATTGTGTATGGACTTTAGTATATGTGGGAGTCCAGTTTGTCTCCTATCCAGTAATTTGTTTCCTTATCTTGATGTGTGATCCCACGCATATACTGTTCCATTGACCTCATAGGAACCCTCAATTTTTGATGGCAATGGAATTTAGAATCCTACTTTCTAATGGATTGGTAATACAATGGACATTCATAATTTTCTTTTTAAGGATATGTCAAAACTTGGTGTATATATATATATATATATATATATATATATATATATATATATATATAGTCAAACTCGTTTATAACGAGCACAAAGGGACTGTAACATTTACTCGTTAAATCTGAGTGCTCGTAATTAATTAATTTCGTATTTGAAATAGTTTGTTAGCTTACTCTGAACTCGTTCCCTGTGTCTTTCCTGTGCTATTGTTCTTCAGAGAAGATTCATCGCCCGGAAAACATCATCACTGACATCCCTCGCTTCAAAAAAAGTCTGCATTTTTTCAGCAAACTCCATCATCGTAGAACAAGTTGGGGGTGGTTTACTTTTTTTAAATTCATCAGTGTCCTCATTGCTTTCGTCATATTTTCCCGCTGAATTCGTTAGCACTACGTCTAGCTACAATATCTTCGGTGGTCGGTACTTCTGATGTCATCAGTTCGTCGTCGATGGAAACATAGTTTTGAAATTCTTCTTTAGTCATTTTCAAATTTTCAGTTTGTATGAAATTGCCTACCTCTTCTTCCTCAGTCGATTGACTGTCTTGGCAACTCTCAATTCAGCCTTATGGAAACACTTGATGATGCATGCTGTTGTGACATTTTCCCATGCATCGTTCATCAAACGTATTGCTTCCAGTATGTTGACATTAGTATTTGATGCTGTTCCTCTTCTATTTCTTCGGTCCAGAATCATCAAAATCAGTTGGTTACAAAAGTGACACTTTAAACTTCTTATGATTCCTTGGTCCATTGGCTGGATAACAGATGTAGAATTTGGTGGCAAAAATTCAATTCTGATATATGAAAGTCCAGTGATTTCGGGATGAGCTGAACAATTGTCTATCAAAAGGAGGATTTTACGATTTTCTCTCCGCAGTTGTCTCCCATTTTGAACTGAATTTTGTGAAAATGTCCGAAGTAATCCAAGCTTTTCGACTATGATCATAGTCTACTGGTAGCTTTTTCACATTTTTGAAACATCTAGGGGACTTTGATTTGTCGAAATCAAGAGGTTTTTTTTGTCAGTGCCAGACATATTCGATCACACTAAAGCTGTTATCCTATTTTAAGAGAGCTTGTCTCCAATGCATTTTTCACCTTTAAATTTTAAGGTATACTGTGGGGTTACATTGTAGAATATCCCTGTTTCACCAGCATTATAGATGTAATCTGCTGCGTATCCTTCTCTGATGTCTGGCCACTTTTCACTCAACCATGTTGCAATGTCCGCCATGTTTGCAGACTTGGTTTCACCGTATATTTTTAAAACGATCAATCCATCCATTCGAACACACAAACTAAGAATATCCAAATTGTTCAGCAAATTTTTCTGCTTTCATTTTTAGAATAGGCCCACTCACTGGAAAATCAACACTACTTTGCACCTTCATCCACTTCAATAACACTTCGTCCAAATCCTCTTTCGAACACTTCTTCAGTCGTTTACAGTCTGTTTTATTTTGGTTGTATGCATCCAGTAACTTGTCTTTGTTTTTTAGCATGTGAAAACAGTAGATGAAGACAATCCATGCCTTTTGCAGATTTCGACATTTTTAACACCGTCATCCAAATCCCGTAAAAGTTTTACTTTTTTGTCAACTGATAAAGCTTTGTGGTTTGGCATAGTGAGAGGATAAAAGACGTATGTACTCAACTCAGGTCAAATAATGATCATCTGACCCTCCTACATGACCCCTACACTTAGTCGGTGCATTTGGGTTTTCCCTCCCACCTCCACCCCCCCCCCCCCCCGTTTAAAATAAACCATACCTATTGAAAGACTAGAAAGATAAGAAAAAAAATTGCAGGACAGAAAAATATTGCTCGCTAAAACCGGGTCTTGCTCGTTAAAAGCGACTTTTGTTCCATAGACTTAACATTGAACCAACCAAATATTGTTGCTTCCCTCGGTAAATCGCATTTATTCTTCAGTAAATCACACCATCCAAGACAGCATCATCTTATAATTTCTGTCCATTGTTCATCGTCATTCATTTGGTTACCACGATTAAGTTCACAATTGATTTCATAATGTTAGTTTTGGCCTATTAATTTTTATTCAGAGTTTAAAATATCAGTATACCATCATCAGGTTTTAATTTCCATTTACATCCTTTGAATGAGCTTCATTGAGTAATGAATTTCACAATAATATTATAAGATGAAATTATGGTTTTGCATGTGGGTAGTACCCTTTGATTCTGTCCTTGATGGTATTTTAGAAAATCTCAAAATTGTAAAAAATATTTTATTTAAATATGATCGCATGGTCATCCCATTCTTCAATTTGGGTATATATGTACAGTATTAGTACAAGCAGAAAGGAAATGACCACTGTTGTCAAGGTCTATAAAATGGATGCTGTCCTTACTTTGCCGAAAATATCCTGAGAAAGGACTCTTTATATTTTCCAGTCGTTGGCAGCTTTTGTTTAAATTTGTAAATGTTATGCCTTAGTACTTAAATAATTATCTGAAACATTCAAAATAGCAGTTTAAACAAGGCTGAAAACTGATCAACTTGATGTAGTTTTCATCCAGTCAAGAATTATTTTTCCAAATTATTCATTTTTCAACTAACTTTTTTAAAATTATTATTATATTTTAAGCTTAACCCAACTAAATTTAACATAAATATTTTCATATATCCATCTAAAGTATTATTCCTTTTATTCTCATAATGAAATATGGGCTACTTTAAAATAAGACTACTCTGTAGAGAACCATTCTTGCTTAGATCATCGAGCTTTGACAGCTTATTTTCAAGCTACATTAGTATTAAAACTATAGATTCTCTTATAACCAAAACTTCTTTTTGTTTATAGGATGGCGGTATTGTAGTCAATAACCCAGCAGCCATTGCTCTTCATGAAGCAAGATGCTTATGGCCAAATGAGAAAATCAATTGTGTAGTTTCTATTGGCACTGGTAAACACGATCCTATATGTTCTGTAGAAGAACAAGAAGCATCAGCTCAGTATTCAACTTCATGGAAGCAGATTTTTGATAAAATTTTAGAAAGTGCCACTGACACTGAAGGTAAATAAATGAAGTTCATTGAATTATCAAGTTACCAAATGAATACATATTGCAAATCATATATTTAAAATGGGGATCGGGTTTGCCATGTGAGTTAAAGCATTGGTCCTTAATCTTTCACGGTAAACCTAGAGTGGCCGCCTGGGTAATAGGAATTTATTTAGTGACAAGCTCATTTAATAAAATTCTTAGTCCCACCCTGACAACAAATGGGTGGTAACCTGTATATAACCCGTCCCAATTAGCCATAGTAGCAAAAAATGTATGTTAATATATTATAATAATAATGACTTTAAAATTGTATAGTCTACACACCTGTGTGTCTTCTGACATAAAAGAAATATCATTTTAATTCAAATCTATCACAAAATTAAACATCTCAGTCAATTATTTTTCATAAATTTAGCATAAAATTTTCTACAAAATTCATTCACAAGAATTTTCAAAAAGCATTAATATAGGTGTAAATAAGTTTCATGAATGCTCATGAAAAGACAATCTACAATGCTGTAATACATAATGTGATAAGAAATAAATAACTTATTTTAAAATAAAATATGAACTTTCAGGCTATAACTTTAGTTAATGTATGGTACTGTATACATATTATACATTCACCTTTTTTTTATAAATAAATACTAACTATAATAATTAAATATTGTCTTTATAAGTATAGTATTGACATTTAATTTTTAATTATTACTATAATATTCAAACGTTTATCTTACATAAACAAATACTATTTGTTATTTATTAATGTCACTTTGTGCTACTAAGGCTAATTGGGACGGATTATAAGCCTTTTCTATCCAGGGTGGAACTAAGGATTTTATTTAATGAGTTTGTCACAAAATAAATTCCTATTACCCAGGCGGGAATCCAATTTATCACTCTAGGTTTACCATATGATATTAAAATCAACATCTTAACTCATATGGCTTTCTTGAGCCCCAAAAAAATATCTAATTTACAAATAAAGTTATTAGTACTTTTATTTATGTGATTCAATTAGGTTTTGTTTTCTTCCTCTTTTGAGATCCTAAACTTGATTTAGTGTAATATTCCTACTATATTTCTTTGTCTCTCCATTGATATAGAGGTTCTCTTTACAAGTATTTTAATTGACCACTTTTTTTTTATCTTTTTTCAGCCGTTCATAGGATTCTCAATGATTTGCTCCCGGAGAACACATATTTCCGTTTAAATCCTCATCTCTCCAGGGCTGTAACAATGGATGAAAGAAGTGAGGAAAAGCTCTTTGCTTTAGAAGAAGACACACATATGTATTGCAGAAGAAATGAGGACAAGTTCTATGAACTGGCCGAAAAACTGACCAAACCTCGAACAGTTGCTAATATACTCAGGGATTCTATTGTTCTCCAGATGAGACTCTCTGGGCTTACTGTGTAAAATGTTACCTCAATATATGTTAAAATTTTATAGTTACATGTATTATTAATTTTATAAGTTTTTACATAAAATGTAAATTTGTGATAAGATCACCGATATCTTTATTAATTATTTTTGTGTTCTAAACACTTAAGTATTCAAAATCAATGTTGTTCCAGACTTTTGAATGTTTATATTTTATAAAGATATTTATATATTAGGCTTGTATTAATTGAAATGTGCATTGTCTGAATTAGTCTCAGATTAAAATTCCTTTTTAATAATCGTTTCTTTTCTTACTACCTTTATAATCACATTACCATAAATATTTATTGGGGAATTAAAGGATTTCAACTAATTAATAGAACTAATCTAAAGTAGCCCAGGGCCTACTACTCATGGTTTTTCAAAGGATTTATTCATGATTAGCACATCTTTATTTCTTTTGGTGTATTTCTGTGTCCAATATAAAATGAAAACCTGTGTTATTTGAACTTTTCTTGTACAATGTCTGAAACAATAACACTCCTTTTCATCGATATTGGGGAAATGCTTTAAGGACCTGAGCCTCTGTTTCCAACATCGAACATTCAATGCAGTCAGCAGCAATCATTTTTTTAAGTATTGGATTCTTAGCCTCTGCACTGCATTTCCTTCTCACCCCATGTAGTTCACCATAAATATTTTTTGGGTAGCCTGCTGGATTACATTCTTTCAATGTCTTTCAACTACCCCAGTACAGAATATCTGGTTTATCTTATATTCATATTACTTTGAGATTAATACTATCCTCCATTCACATTAAGTGCTCAAAACAGCTTCTTTAGGCTTCTTCCCTCCCTGATCAGGAAGTATCTTTAGCTTTCCTTGTAGTTCTTATTGTCATGCAATACTGCTGGTCTGATGAACATTTTATGAGTTCCACTTTTGCCTTCTGGAAACAGTCTTAAATTGTTTATCTTTTTACAGGGCTTAGAAATATTTAATAACCCCATTCTGGAAGTATTCTGACTCCCATCCAAATGCTCAAAGGTGGTATAACTAGGAAACACTAACACAACAAATAATAAAGATAGATCAACTCTTCTTCTAAAAAAAAATATATTTGAGAAGTCATATGAATATGATGTACCACTTCTTAATTTGGACGACCTGAAATGTCATTCCTGTACAAGGTCTAGTGCTTAAAATGAGAATGAGAAACCAAATAAACAAGACATCTAACCAGCCCAGAAGACTAGTGGTTCCATCAATTTGTAAAAGTATATGTTTTCTAGCTGTAGTTTTATTTGTTTATTATTATTTACGTTCACTTTATGCTACTAGCCTAATCGGGACTGGTTATCTACAGGTTACCACACTTTCCTAGCCAGGGTGGGCTTAAGGAGTTTATTTAGTGAGTCCGTCACTATATAAATTTCTACTGTCCAGGACGGGAATCAAAACCGCCACTCTAGGTCGACCACGCCTTAACTCGCACACCCAACCTGAGCCCCTTCTAGTAGTAGTATGATCAAGTAAGTACCTGCAGGAAATGATAAGTGTTTGCAATTGTATAGAAATAGATGGAAAAAGCGGAATGCCCTTCAAATTAAAACATTTCAGGAACACCAAGTCCTAATTTACAGAATATCATCATGCCAACATGTATGTATTAAAATAAAATGTTTCACTTGGCTATAAAATATCAGTGTTTACCAGAAGAGCACTTCTTATGTGAATGAACTGCGCTCAGAAAGATTTTAGTGTCGTGAGGGAGAAGTACTTACATTCAGAAGCTACTGCACTAAAGGATTAAACCTGTAATCATTTGTATCAAATTTTAGCCCCTTCAACAACACCTGGTCAGGGTCACTGGGTTATTGTTGGGGTGGGGGGGGGGGATTGCTGGTTCATTGATATATATATATATATATCCTTAAGTCCTGAAGTAGCTCTTCAGAGAAGATATTTTATTCCATACAAATATTACATGTATTTGGAGATTAATAACAAATATCTTATATAGAATTTATATATATTGTTGCGTGTGCAATTTCTAGAGCTATGGCACTAAGTGAAAAAGTCCGTCACGCAGGGGCTGCGCAAACTAAGCAGATTTCCCACGTGAGGTTTTACAATAGAGAAATCCGCCTAATAACAACAGTATTAGTAAGGAATCCCTAAACCTATTCACGAGGGACGAATAGTTACCGAAACGGCACTAGCTCTTGGCGGAGAGTCCCGAACATAGCCGACTCCATCCGACCACACAGATGCATACAAATGTAAATATCTCGGTTAATATTCAAGATACAGAACGAATGTATAGAACAATATTTATAGTAAATTTAATTTGCAATAAGATTGATTCTATAACATTTTTCGATCCGACGCAAAATAATGGAGATATTTAGAATTTTCAAAAATCCCCCCTCTAAACCCCCCTCCCACTAATCCGATTTCAGCCATTAACAAACTTGATCTTTCTTTTTATGTAAAACGCTTAAATATGACGTTTGGTAATGATCAAACAACAATTGCGACCGCTAGAGCGTTAACAGCGTTAATATATACATAATTTTGAACGGACCTCATTTTCGTCATCTCCTGGGTAGGATCGATGGCTAATAGCTGTGCTAGACGTCTAGTTGAGGCACTAAATTGAAAGTACAGTGTCTTAATATTAATTGAATAGCAAGCGCTAGATTAAAGAAAATCACCCCATCAATTACAGAAATTTATTGTTTATGCAATGAGTGCACATGCATTTCCAATAAATGCAGGGTTCTACAAAACAAGTTCGTCTACAAGTGGCCATTCCAAATTTTATTTTAACTCGAGAGATGTCTGGGAAAGACACTTTGGTTTCATGCTTTTCTGTATCTCGTCTTCAAAATTGAAACCATGAAAAATTATTTATCATTTGCATGCAGCAGAAAAGGTGAAAAATGAAGACTACACCTTCAATAAGTAACCTGTTTGCCTTTTTTGCCAACGAACCCATCCAATAAAATCCTGATTTGGCAAATTTAATCCGAATGCTCTGGGTGAGATTGAATCATGTATAATAATATATATTAACAAATTTAAACCTAATGTATATTCTTTTTATCACTATCTCTTATTGCCCAATTACTAAATTGAGATAATTAAAAAATATATTGAATATTATAATGAATAATGGATCAATTAGCAGATTTCCCTTTAGGGGAATAAAAAATATAATTAAATAAAATAAAAAAAGAAAGAAATAGGAGAAAAAAATATATGTATATAAAAAAAAAAATCGGCCTAGCCTGTGTGTGCCTGGGTCTTGCCAGACTGGGGAACTCAAATGCGGGGTCAGAAGGTTGTTGGGCATTGATAACCGCGAATTCTTTTGCCCAAAATCAAACAAACAAAACCTAAAGCGGGAGCCAATTATTTTATTGGGTACTAACGGTTGAACCGAATTTAACAAAACTCAGTATTAATTCTTCCATGATATATTAAAATTTATACGGGTAGGTTCAAATGGGAGTGGGGGTTATAAGGGAGGCCAGAAATAAAAATTTGCGATATTTCATTTTCTATTTGTTTTTCGGTTATGATTTCTCTAAAACAGCTGTCACCATTAAGCCTTGGACCGCACCAAGGGAAAGGAACTTTAATTCATACATGGTTTGGAAGACAGAATACTTTCAACGACTATGAATTGTACTGTTCATTACGTTATAAAAAAAACCTGTATGCATAGGAGACGGGAAATATAATAATATTAGAAGAGTGAAGTCTTAAATAACAAATAGTTTTATTATTAACAAATCCACCGCAACGAAGGGTATAAAACCTAAAAACTGTGGCGGGGAAATGTCAAAATATTGTGGAAAGTAAAGCCTTGCCAAAAAAATACCATTTTTATTCAGCCTAAAATGAATTCCCGGGTACATTAGCTAGTTTACAATAAATTTACTCCAACTCTCTTAAAATCTTTACTGAGAGAAAAAAGTATTAATTTCTGGCAACAGCGGTGGAATTAAACAGATTACACCTAAAATAATATATTCCTATGTAATGGCCAATATCACACTACCAATTGGGTAATTTCTTGGAGTGCTAATTCATAGCACGAACTCCTCCATGATAATAAGTTGTACCAACATTTCTAGGGACGAGCAGGAGTGGGGGTTATAAGGGAAGCCTGAAATGAAAAATTGTGATATTTATTGCCCTATTAGTTTCTCGGCAAACATGCACATAACAAAAATTGTTTATTTTGTTTTGTTATTTAGAGTAACTTTTGTCGTAAAATGAAGTAAACACGGGATATACACTAAAAAACGTAAGCGGGAGTCATTAATTTTATTAGTACGTATTTAAGTGTTTTTAATAAATGCATATTATGACAAATGATGTTATGTTTTAGTCTTATATGTGAGTTCTAAATATGTTTCGGATTAGTGAGGTTATAAATCTCCTTCGCTCCCTCCTAATTTATTTATTTCCCCTAGAAAATAACTTATTTATTCCCAATAGAAATGCAAATCATAAGAGCATTCCCATTATTTAATTTGTATAATATATTATTTAAACATAGTCATGCTGAATTTGCACAAGGAGTGATAGTGGAAGTCACCTTCACTTTTTTCACCCCCGTTGTAATAAAATTTTATGTTTTCATTAATTTGCATTAAGCATTCCCCACGTCTTCTGACTTCGCACAGTCCTATCACGGCCCAGTTTATGTTTTGTAGTTCACTCAGAAGTTCCTCAAGCCTTCCTTCTTCTCTTAGTGTTCTGCAGTTGTAAGTAAGAAAGTCTCAACATGCCTTGTTTTTACCAGGTTGTCCGTCTTTGGGTGTTTGCTATTTTTCGTTTTTTATTTATTTTTTATTTTACTTATTTGAAAAGCTCCGCCACTAGGCAATGTCGCTCAGTACCATTTATTTGAATTCTCTAAGTTAAAATTTTAAAATAAAGAAACAATGTTTCCAAAATTATTAAATCATAGTGTAAAATATATGGAAATAAAATTAAGGAAATGTTAAAATAAAGCTATGTGAAACTATAAATTTTGAGATAAATCCTGGCATGAGAGTGATGGAAGTCTAAGACACAAGATTAAAAATGTATTATACAGAGATATAAAACGTAGAGAAATGAGTGGGGTAGGTGAGTTTTAAAGTTTGTTGTAAATGTCAGTTGTCTTCAAGTGGTTTAAGAGTGTGTTTATATGTGGGCTACCTTCTGTCAATAGTTCGTGTAAGTCGTTCGGTAAGTTCAGATGTTCACGTAGTCTGCAGTCAGTCAGGAGATGTTTAATGATCAGTACTGTGTTACAGTGAGTGCATGTGGGTCGTTCTTTACGGTTTATAAGGTATGAATGTGTAAGTAGCGAATGTCCGATTCTAAGTCTAGTCAACACCACTTGATCTCGTCTGGTTAGATTTTCCATTGTTTGGGTTGTCTAGTATTTCTCGGAGTTTGTTGTCAGTTTGTAGCCAGTCGGTTGTCCAGTCATTGAGTACATCTGTTTTAATTACACGTTTGATGTCTATTTTTCGTTATCGACTTCTGACTCATGACTTGTTTCTCCACCTTTAGCTTCCTCCCTCTTTGTTCTAGGATAGTATGCTTTCAAACTATTTTTTTTAATTCCTTTAGTTTTTTTGGGTGGTTTCACTATTGGAGAATCCATTGCTTCCTCATCTTTTGCTACTTTAGATGCCTCTATTGGAGAGTTGTTTTCACTCCTAGGTCTTTTAAGCCGGCTAGTTTCTGAAAACTGCAGCTCTTCTAATGTCGTCTTCTTTCCATCTATCATCAGTTTGTCATACATCATTAGTACTTTTGAGCCAGAATCTTTGTAGCTGATTAAATATGGGAATAGCTTGTTCCTGATTTCTCCCACTTTCTGAGGAAGATCTGCTTTGATTACTACATCTTTAAAAGTGCTATCTTTTAAATCCATCTTCTGTCTTAATATGTCATTCCTTAGAAGAATTGACGTAAGGACGACTTTGACTAGATTATTCGGTGAATGCTTGTTAAACTTAATTATGCTTTTGACATCATACCCTCTTATATCAATGTTTATTATTGTACAAATTGCTAGAAATTCTTCTATAATATCCTTTGCATCAATACTCTTCAGTCCAAAAATAATTAAATTATTCTGCTTGCTTAAATGACCCTCTCTGGTTACATAATTAGAGAGAGATTTGCTCACTGTTTCCATTTTTTCTTTATGTCATTTATTTGTTGTGTGTTCTAGTATTTTGTTTAATTGTTCGCTTATATCCACCATGTTTACTATAGATTCAACTTTATGTCAATATTCTTAACTAAAAGAAAGTGATTCTTAACTAAAAGGCCAATAAGTAGATGTGACGTCGAAGACACCGGGACCGTTATGGAGATAAGAGATAAATAGCTAGCCGAGATAAGTGACGTAGAAAGGCGATAAGGGCAAGAAGGGCTCTCCCCTCTCAAGTGACGTAGCATGCAAGGTCACGACAAGACTTCACCCACCTGCCTCTCCTCTGTAGAAAATCCAACAACTTTCAGCTTTCTTTTGAGTCAACAGGGCTCTATTTCTTGTAATCTTTAGCACCTACATTTCACTGAACCACTTATTTACACCTGTGTAAATTTTGACCACTCAAATCAGTGAAAATACCACTTTAAACACTGTTCTACACAGAGCCGATGTTAAACTCTTGGCGCTCAGACTTACTTACTTCCTGTGAAATACCCGCACTACTGGAAGTGATTTCGACTGAGATTTACTATTACGAATATAATCTTATGTACAAAACTATGCTTAAACTATGTCTGCTTGGATTGGTTTTCTCAGGAATTATGTTAATTATAGATGATATTTAATTGTAATAAATACTAACCATGATTATGGTTTGAATTGTTCAAAAATGGTGAGTCAAAAAGTGGAGAGGGACAGATTAGGAACATATTTTCATTTATTCTTCAAAATTTCTATTGTATTAGTCCCCAAAAGTTGCCCTTTAGAATTGGCTATTTTTACCGGCCAGCGGTAAGGTTTGATCCGGCCCACGAGACATTTTGAAACCCCGATTAAACAAAAATATTACACTACTTACTCCAAATGAGGATGATGGGGAGAGATTTGTGCGTTTGGCAGGAGTTATAAATACGAACAGTTCTTTTCAATGATGAAAGTTAATAAATAAAAAACACCGTACAAAGCTGACTGATGATAATTTGGAAAATTCTTTAAGTCTTTGTATCAATGGAATTAATCCAAACAACACTTGGTGTTTATTATCACCACTTAGTTGATCATTTATTAACAACACTTGGTGTTTATTATCACCACTTGGTGATCGTTTATTACTACTCCACTTGGGCAGCTACCTTGCAGACAACAGCTGGAGACGACCACTTTAAGCAGCTACTCCTCGACATCGCCCAGTTTTGGGCTAACTCTAATTTATAATTACATTTTGTCATTCAAATAAATTCTAGAAGTGTTGTTTTAAACAATAAAGTAGGTTTTTCTTTAAATATGATTTAATAATCTACTTTAAATGGCCTCCCGATAATCGATAAGTAAAACATTTTATTTATTTTTTATTACAATGCTCTGGGAAATATTTATTATCAAAATGAATTGGCATTCGTTGACAATTGTTTTTTTTATACTTGTAATTCTATTACTGGAGCTACAATTACTTTGAAATTGAATTATAGATAATAGTGATTGCAATTACTTACTGATGAGAAATAATTGTAATTGAGAGCCTCAGTTACGACTACAGTATTATAAATTGAAAATTTAATTGCAATTACTTAGAACTATTACAGTAATTGTTTATTAAACCAACAAACCCCACATTTCTACTCGTGTTTGGAATATACAGGTATGGTATGAGATAGCTAGTTTGTCCTGCAGGGGGGAAATCTGCTTAGTTTATGCAGCCCCTGTGTGGTGGACCTTTATTCCACAAGTTAGCTCTTTTCCCTGGGACTAGGAATAGAAGAGTGGGCTATATGAGACGCACAGTGTTACGATTAGTACAAGCTAGGTGGACAACATTTTTTTTCTGTATTTTTACACTAGTTTCAACCAATTGAGTAATGTAATTATAAAAATAAAGACGCTTCCCGTCTGGAGGTTTCTTATTATCGTTTGTATTTATTCACTTGACATCGACTCTGCTATTGTGTTACAATTATATAGATTTATCTATTGTTAAACTTCACGAGGGAAATCTGCTTAGTTTACGCAGCCCCTGCGTGACGGACGTTTTCTTTTTGGTCCAAACTTTTACAGGAGGTCGAGGCTCTACCCAGGTAAAATACTTTTAAAGAAACGTGTACTTGAGTGTTCTGGCTATAGTACGTCTTATTATTAATGAGAAAGGTACAGCTATTATGTTCTTCTATAGAACATTTAGCCCTGGTACAAGTGGGTTAATGTCATTAACAGTACTTGAAAGTTTCAAAATGAGGACAAATCATTCATACATATTAAGAACTATTTTTAATATAGTTTGACTATCAGCAGATTTATTTAATTGAAAAAAATTAACATATATTCAACGATTCATATAAAATTAGTAACACTTTACTTTTGTGTGATTGAAATGATGCCTGGTATACAACTGATTTATTCTATTGCAATGGATACATACCTTTGGAGCCTATTACTCATGCGGTGGAGAGTGAAAGGCAGAAACAAATATTAGATTATCATGTTTTGGAGAATGGTTTAGATTATTCAAATATAATGTTTTAGAATTGTAAACATGACTATTGCCTACCTAGCTTGTGTTTAGTCCGCCGCCTCCTTCTAATGCGTTATAATGATGCGTCTACGACGAGTTTTTTGTGTACTCAAATTTAAGTCAAAATCGTTGAGTCCGTTGCAACACTGAGCATCCGATTTTTTTTTTTGGCTGTTTTTCAATTTTTATTCGTCCTCCTCCCTAATAGTCAAGTAACCTTATATTCCATGCAGGGGTTTCGGTAAAATTTTGACAGCTACGTTTCTTCTGATTTAGACAAAGGCTGTGATAGTGGCAGCATAATAAAATGGGGCCAATAATTGTTTTCTGAAAATCGCTTTTGTCTTATATAAACTGCTCAAAAATGAATAGGGATATTGGCTGTTTTATGGTATGTATGGGGCCTAGCATATTTTTTTTTTTTATTATTATAAATATCATTAATATTTATTAGAAATTATTGTCTTTTTTCCCCATAAAAAAGAAATTTCATTAAGATCGATTTAATTAAAATTAATAGGATAAGAAAAAATAACCAATATCCGTATTCATTTTTGAGCAGTATACTTCCACAAGCAAAAGTAACACCTACTTGCAGCGGACATGCTCCATTTTTATTTGATATGAGAATGAGAACCCTTCGAATACCGTCATTTTAAGGATGAAATCGTGATCTGCCAGATTCAATCTGGGATTACCATACCCGTGAACGGGATAAGACTTTAAACATGAATACTTAAATGACGTTGTACGCATTTTGTAGTTATGCGGTTCCTTTTTATTTTTCGAATTCTTGTAGGTTCGAACGACCAGCAACCAAGGGGACAGGGTGTGGCATAATTGTGTCCCCTGAAGAATCTTTTCAGTCCATATTCAACGTCGTAACTTTCTCCAGTCCCAGTGGCACTAAATTTGGAATGGATGAATTCTTGTAGAAAATCAAACTCTGAAACGATTTTATATCGGTGATTTTTTCGATCTTCTGATAGTCAAAATATATTTAAAAAAGTGTTTAATATGAATGAAGTATTTTTCCTCATTTTAAAACTTTCAAGAACGGGTAATGGCTTGTATCCATTTGTACCCGCAATAAATGTTCTATATTTAATAGCTGCATCTTTCTCATTGATATAGCCAGTACACTCAAGTACATGTTTTTTTAAAAGTACTTTCCTAGTGTAGAGCCTCGATCTCCTGACAGGTCTGCCCCAAAAAAGGGGAAGTCCTTTCGTATCTACTTCGTATTAATAATTTTAGATTGCAAAATTAAATTATTTATTAATGTCCACTTTTTGCAACTTGAGCTATTTGGAACGAGTTATCTACAGGTTACCACCCTTTTCTAGCCAGGGTGGGCTAAGGATTTTATTTAATGAATTCCGTCACTAAATAAATTCCTCTGCCCAGGCGGGAATTGAACTGGCCACTCTACCATGTCTAGCATGTATGTGAGATTAAGGTCAACGCTTTAACTAACGTGGCTAACCTGAGACCCTTTTAGATTATATATAGTATGTATACTCTGGTTTTCTTCGTACTATTAATATTAAGATAAGATTGACGATTTTAAGGGGGGGGTGGCAAGGGAACTTGTGACAGACACCCTGTATAGTTCTTCCTCATGTTCCTTCCCTAGCCGTTTATATAGCTAAGTTGGTTGTCTTGAAGACTTTTTTACTCCTCATTCTACGTACTGTCTCTTGAAATTCTTCCAGATAGAGGGATTTCATCTTGTTTCAGAGAGCGGATTAGGTCTCCGCCTACATATTAGATCAGGTATGGGCAACCTTTCACATGTTGTGGGCCAAACTTTAGTGTGCAAATACGTTCGTTGGCCGCTTTTAAAAGTAGTGCATTTTACAGTAGAGGTCATTATTTTTAACGATAGATGACAGACATGAAATTATACGACAATGTAGTTATAATATAATTTATTAAAATAACAAAATGAAATGAAAACAATAGGTACAACATTATAATTAAATCGTAAAATTTGGAATTATTACAAGCAACGAAAGTTAAATAGTGACACCGAAATCAATCAGACACTTGAGCTTATATTTGGGAAACTAATCCATAGATGTTTGGATTAATTCCACTGATACAAAGACGAAAAGAATTTTCCAAATTATCGTCAGTCAGCCTTGTACGATGTTTTGATATATTAACTTTCATCATTGAAAAGAACTGTTCACATTATTTATAACTACTGCCAAACAAATTTCTCCTCATCTTCCTCATTTGGAGTAGGTAGTGTAATATTTCTGTTTAATTGTGTTTTTCAAAATGTCTCGCGGGCCGGGGGTTGCCCACATATGGTATAGATTAAACAAGCCTTTTCAACTAAAGAACCTGAAATCGTATTTGATAAGGTCATCATGCAACGTATTTATGTGTATCTCACATAATAAAGGTCATTTGAAAACAATATGTGGGGCCTACCTGTAGACAATTACAACACTAACAGTAAACCCGTCAACGAAAGCGCAGTAGAAGCCCCTTCATGCTCATTATGCACATATCCTATTCTCAGGGAAAGAACTATCTTGAAGATAAAAAGGCCGTCACGCAGGGGCTCTGTAAACTAAGCAGATTTCCCTCATGCTGGTGCATCACACTTTTGATCTCATATCACAACATATTCCCTATTTCTATGTAAAAATCTGCTGCAATAGATAGTAGAAGGTAGCGGTGAGTGGGGGAGGGGCTGTAACTGACATTTATTAATGTCCACTTTTTGCAACTTAAGCTAATTGGGACGGGTTATCTACAGGTTACCACCCTTTTCTAGCCAGGGTGTAACTGAACGGCTGAATACGAAGCAGGAGGAATAACTCAGTGAATACTCGAATTACTGAAAAATGAGTAGCACAACAATTGTAGAGTATCAATAATTTAACAAAATTGATCCTATAACATTTTACGATCCGACTCGTAGTAAAAACGTGCATTAGATATTGAAATATTAGATTACCAAGTTTTGAAGAATTGTTTACATCAAGGGTGAGCAACCTTTTTAATCAAGGGGCCAATTTAAATTATAAATTTTTTTGGTAGGCCGCACATAAAGTAATACTTATTAATAATTTACAAAACTTTATTTATAATAAACATTAGAACAGAAAAATATATAATTCAAAAAAGTAAAGATTTCATAAACAAATTTTAATGCAAAATAAAAACAAACAATAAAAGAACGAATTTAGTTGAAATTTTTAATCAGACATTTGGCACTGTTTTTCGATACAAGCTGATCAATATCAGCCGGAATTGGTGAAGTAGCTACACGTACGCATCATTCTAATCGTGCATCAATCAATCTTGATAGGTGCTAATTTTTGATTAATTTCATGGTTGAAAATAATTTTTCGTAAACACAGGTACTTCCAAAAGCTGAAATTTCTCAGGGTTCAAATTAGATTTATAAACATTTTCGATGTTTACTGAGACAAATACATCGGTTAAATCGGTATTATTCTGTATGTCAATCACTTCCATTTGAAAGTCTTCGGGAACTGTATCCCGTTCGGGAAAACTTAATTTTGAATAAAAAAAAACTCTAATATTACCCTTGTGACATTAATATTGCACTCACGCCTTTCAAGAAATACAAGGTTAGCAGCTTAGCAAACTGATTGTGTGACAGAAGCAAACACAAACTATCACAGTCGAAGCGCTTTCGTATTGCATGTTTGAACAAATCGCCGACAAGTGAGTAGCTCTCACAAAAATTGTTTCGGTTTAGTATGTACTGCCATTAAATTATAATTAATTTTAATCTATATATTGATGGGAGAAAGTCGATAAAATAAATTCAATTTTAGGAATGCTTGGTGGGCCGCATAAACATGTTGATAGGGCCGCGTGTTGCTCATCCCTGCTTTACATCATTCAAATATAATATTTTAGACTTGTAAAGATAACTATTGCCAGCTGCTAGCTTGTGCTAATCTAAAGAGAGAGCGGCGGCTTTTCAGTCGGTCTGTATCGTTTAGGAAATTGGAGTAGAAAAGATAAGTTTTTATCAATTCTGAGATCATGACTACTATCGGACTCGGCGCGCCGATGATAGCAAGCCATGACTGAGTAACGCCGCGGCGTTAGTCAGACATGGCTTGCTATCAGTGACGTCAGGACCTGTTGCTCGGCCGCCTCTCACCTGAAGGTTACTGTTGTGCGCTGTTTCACTTTTCACGTCAACATTGTTTTTAAGCCTATGGCTTTTGATGTTTTCTTTCTGGATGCGAATTTCTCTCCAAATGGGATCATTTTTACAAAACCTCCCCCTCAACCTCACAACAATCAGGCTGACTTACCTTAGTCCAATACTATTATAAAACTGAGGAATATGCTCTTGAAAAAGCTGGATAAAATATTCCGTTGCCTTATTTATACGAAGTAAATATAATATTAAAAGACTGATATTCCTTTAATTAAATGTGTAATGGTGTTGTGTATGAGTTTGTTTACATTGGAAAAGTTTTGATTAATTGAATGAAATGAATGAAGAGGATTTGATGCAGCTGCCACAGTATAATTCAGGTAAAATTTATTATTATTTTTTTTTTTTAACTTCCTGGATTTAGGCGCTAAATCCGTTCATTTTACTCTATATTAAGATCTTTTACAAAAGATAATTTCTAAAATATACATACTACTTTCATAGCTCTGTCTTAATGAACTCTTGCTGTCATTTGTATTAATATGATAAGGGCTATTGGGTTGTGGGGCTGGCTGCATAGGCAACTGATAAAATATTAATATTTTATAGTACTATTATTGAGCTTTATAGTCTACAGAACTCCTCATTCAGTCATTATGCTTCGTTATTTAAACCAATATTCGTGAATAAAACAAAGTAAAACTCGAAAGGCATCTTTTTGGCCAGCCATTCGTTATTCGAAAAATTGCTAATTCCGGCTAAATAAGGAAGAGTTGCGCAGTTTTCTGGCATGTTTTTCACCTGGGAAGGAGAAGATGCATCGGATTTTATAATTCGTAAAGTTGTTACTATTTTCATAGCTCAGTCTTAATGAAGCATTGCTGTCATTTGTATTAATATGAAAAGGGCTATTGTGTTGTGAGGCTGGCTGCATAGGTAACTGATAATATATTAATATCTCGATTGTTTATTATTATTTACGTCCACTTTATGCTACTAGGCTAATCGGGATGGGTTAGCTACAGGTTACCACCCTTTCCTAGCCAGGGTGGGACTGAGGAGTCGATTTATTGAGTCCGTCACTAAACAAATTTCTACTGCCCAGGGCGGGAATCGAACCTGCCACTCTAGGTCTACTACGCAAGATTAAGACCATTATTAATATTTGATAGTACTGTTGTGCATTCGCTCTTTGAACCAATATTCGTGAATAAAACAAAATAGAAGTCGAGAGGCATCTTTTTGGACAGTCATACAATATTCATAAAATTGCTAATTCCAGCTAAATTACTTTTATCATGAAGAAATTACACAGTGTTCTAATTCCTAAAGTTATTACTACTTTCATAGCTCTGTCTTAATATAGGATTGTTGAAGCTGTCATTTGTATCCTTATGAAAAGATCTATTGGTTGGTGGAGCTGGGTGCATAGGTAGCTTAGCTACAGTATAAAGCTTGTATAAAATATTCCAATATTTGGGGTTGAAAAATATATTTATATTTTATTGTACTGTTGTTGATATTTGATTTATCGTCTCCAGAAATTCTAATTCTGCTATTATGTTTCGTATATGCATATTGAAACATCATTGAAGTGGAAGTCGAGTGCATCTTTTTGGGCAGTCATTCGTTATTCATGAAATTGCCAATTTCTGTTATTTTTTTTTTACTGGCGGAAAAAGAGTTGCACAGTCATCTGGCATGTTTTTTGCTTGGGGGATCCAATTTATCGAATTTTATGATTCCTAAATATATTACTACTTTTGTAGCTCTGTCTTAATTTAGGATTGTTGAAGCTGTCATTTGTATTGAAATAAAAAGGGCTATTGGATGTTGAGGCTGGGTGCATAGGTAATTTATTAGCTACAGCATAATGTGTATAGAAAACATTCCAATATTTGGAGTGTAAAAATATTTATATTTTATAGTACTGCTGTTGATATTCAATTCATAGTCTTCAGAACTCCTGATTTAGTTATTATACTTTGTATATGCGTATTTAAATGTCTTTAAATCAATATTTGTGAGTAAAACAAATTAGAAATCGAGTGGCATTGTTTGGGTAATCATTCTTTATCAATCGAATTATTGATTATAATTAATTTACTTTTATTTTTATCAGGGGAGAAGGGGTTGCGCAGTTTTCGAGCATCTTTCTTGCATGGGGGAGATGCCTAAATATATTATTACTTTCATGGCTCTGTCTTAATGAATGATTGTTGGTGCTATCATTTGTATTAATATGGTAAGGGCTATATAGTGGTGGGGCTGTGAGCTTGGGCAATTGATTAGCAACTGCATAATGTCAGGAGTCCAAATGGTAAAACATTCCATTATTTGGTGTGCGTTGAGTTCAGTTGGTGAGAAAAGTATATTTTATTTTACTTTTACTTTGTTTCATAGTTTTCAAAACTCCTTATTCAGTCATTATGATGATTGATATACCTTTACATCGATGTGATGATAAATCTTTACATGTATATTTTGGGTAATTATGCATTATCAAAAAAATTGTCATTATTATCATAGGAGAAGGAGTTTCTCAGTTTTCTGGCATGCCTTTTGTTGTTCGAATAGTATTTAACGAAGCAACGTTTTAGGATGGATTCATTGAATTCTTTTTTATATGTTGTGCTTTCCTCTGTATCTTTAAGGATGCGCCTGTTATTCAAATGACAACACACAGGAACTCTGAATGGTTCCTATTCTGAAGCTAAGTCTTGATGTCTATTCAGTTTTTAGCAATTCCTTTTTATTCTGATTATTATTAACAGTCATTAAAATTACTTAACACTTACTAAACAATTATATATATATATATATATATATATCCAGGAAAGTGTTTGCATCACATAAACACTCCTCAATAAGAGACTAAATGATGTGGTGAAACAGGTCTTAAGAACAGTAAGCCTTCCCAACAAGAAGTTTATTTAAGCACAAGGCCTTTCAACACAAATGTGCCATCAGGCACTATGCTCAAGATTAGATGGTGTATTGGCATGTTGGTTGTCCGACATGAGTAGGAGTTGAGGTTTGGAAAAGGCTAAAACCTGAATATTATGAATTAACTCTGTCAATTTTTGAGTTAGAGAAAATACAGTTATAGAGAACAAGTTTAGAATATAAGCTCAACAATAATGGTTATACAGACTTTTATGGTTCTGTAACCACTGTTAGCTCTACAGCAGAAAAAATTGATTAACTAAATTGCTATTCTTCATCCAAATAGTGCTTTAATTGCGTCAAACTATAATGTGTGTACCATTGATTAGGCTCATCCATGTCAAATCAACACACTTTAAAGTCTATGCAATATAACTTCCTTTAACTCCTATTAAATTAAACTTACAACATTTTTTTCTTCAATTATTTGAAATTATTTCTTTTGAAAGTGATATATACTATTTGCATTTCAACATATCAGACCAAAAAATGTTATAGAATATAATTTATAGATATTTTTATCATAAACAAAGTAGGTCGTAAACAAATCTTGTATATTTTTAATAGGTGGTTGTTAATGGCTGAAGTGAGGCCAGGGGGTTTAGACGAGAGTAAAATATGAATTTTAATTGTATCCATCATCAATAGTGCTCTCCAATTTTTTTCTATAAATTTTGTTGTAACTTGAAAATTAACAGTGTTATTTATTTTTCTTCATTTTCAACCATAATTAATGCTGTTTTTAATATTAGGCTATTATGTTTCTTGCCATCACATTTTTTTTTAATATTTATATAAGTTAATATTGTTTTATAATAGGCATCCTTAATTATGAGATGAGTGTTTCATGATTGCAGATATATTATTATCTTTCTATTATATTTAATATATGGGCAGTTGTTAAGTATTTAATTGTTCATCGAGGAGTCAATAGTGGTTAGTTAGCTCTGTGTGTAGGAAATCTTTGTATGCACGCTTAAATTTCTTAACTCTATAAGTTACCAGATACTAAGCCAGTCGTCCTTTGTCTGCCTTCATGACAGGTATGGTCTCTGTTTCTCATAAGGTTTTATTCTTTCTCCCATTGCACTAGTTTAGTAGTCTTATTGATTTTTTTTATTCAGCAATTTGTCAACCCTGGCTTATCTACTTGACAGCATCTGTAATATACTGTTATGAGTTAATGGTCATCTCCTTATCCCCATTGCCTTCTTCCTTGTAATTCCTCTTTTCTCTCTGGATATGTCTGTATATTCATTTTCTCATTCCATAAATTTTGTTATTAGCTGAACCTTATTTTATATAAATTAAACACATTAAAAATAATTTTCTTCCCCATTTCGATTTATGTTTCAGTAGTTATTGAACATACTACCTACCTTATTGATTGCCCTTTCTTTTTACAATTAATAATTTTTTTTATTTATGTGTAATTAGACTTTTTCAACAGCTTATAATAGCATCATATTGTATATTCTACTTTTAAAGTTATCCAGAAAACCTTTTAAGAAAGAACAATAAGCACTTGAGTTCTGTACAGAGTGCTACTTAATAATACTTATTTTACAGCAGTATTTTCTCAAAATATATGCTAAGAAACAGATTTGTACCTACTATGTTCATTACATTATTCTGATTACCTCCTATTTTATTTTTACATTAGAATTCATGTTTTAAAACAAATATATACACTTTCTTATCTTCCTCATACTTCTGAAGTACAAAACAGCAAACAGATATGGGAGATAAGTGTGTGTCTGTTGGTATACCAAAATGCGTATTCATGATCGTCTGTTTCTAAAAGCTGCACCTTGTAGTTGCAACCTCTTGGTTCTATCGGAACCTACACTTTTCATTTTACTATATATACCGAAATCCACAAGATGTTTGATGTCTTCAAAAAGTGATTTTCAAAGCATCCCTTTCCCTCTTCTTTTTTTTTTATATTTTCATTATTCCCTGACTCTCGACTTCCATTTTTCTTTTACATTCACTTATAAGAATTTGTGTACTCTGGTTGTTATAAATATTTCAAGTTAAGTCCTCTGCTTTTCCAGTCAATTCCTATTTTTCACATGCATTCTTAGCATTCTTTCTAGTTAATGTCATCTAAAGCTTTTTATAAATCTACAAATGCAAAGACTGTTTTTATTTGTATCCCTCAAATATACCTTTTAAGGCTTAAAATTGCTTCCTTTCGAGACACCAAAATTTCAATTACAACTTCAGTGTTTTTTTCAGATGCCATCATTTGCACATCTATTTCTCCTTTTCTAATTACCCTGTGTAAGTGATGTTTAGTGATACAATTGCTTTAAAAAGAACATTGCATAGGTAGGAGTGAGGGTTTACTGAGATCGAAAATCCAAAATCTTAGCACCATGGGCATACAATCTTCTCTTTTAAATTTTATTACAGTCCTCCAATGATGTTTTATTTCGACTGTCATCACTATAATTTTTTGATTTTTATTTTAAAAAATTAGCTATGTAACACTAAATCTTTCTACAATGATTGCTTGTGTTTCTATTTTTATACTTGTCGTATATTCCTTTGCTAATTATATTACTGTGTGTTTCGTGTCTTACCACGTGATATATACGAGTACATGTCTTTAACTACTTGGCACATTTCATCCCCCCCCCCCCTGCCTGCCTGTAATCTTAACTCATTGGATTTGGAAAGAATACAAACAACTCAAATTTAAATCAGCATTTTATTGTTTCAAATATAGATAGGATGAAATACTTGAAGTAAAAGAAAAACAATTCTTAGGTCGATTAAACATTAAATAAGATTGTTTATTTGATTCACAAGTTTCAAGTGATTTTCATTGGTTGCAAGCAGACTTTGTCTTAGATGAAATAATATTCTCTGGAGTGTATTTATATAATATGTACCTAATAAATAGTATTGCGTGTTCTTTGTATGTTTCATCACTTTTGTTGTTAATCGGTCATTCAGGATGGGATTCATACTCTACGCTTTCCTGCGAGAACTGCAACCATCTTCAAACTTGAGAAAAAGACAAATCACAGAACCATTAGTTAACTTTAGAAGGGAAATATAGAGATAGCGACTAGATAGATGTACTATAAGGAGGTTCACTGAAACAGTGATTCCAGTGCTATGGGCTATTTGAGCCTTGCACAAATAAAAAGCTGGGGGTCATTCCATCCATTCCGAATGGTCCAAACGGCCTTGGACCAACAAGTAGTCCGGAACAAAAGTAACTCCATTACTATCCGGACAAAACCTCTTTAAACATTTTTATAAATTGGTTGTTGTTGTGCCCGTAAGGACTTATATTTTCTGCTTGTTGGATTAGCTGGAGAATTCTGCCCTTTGGATGTGATTCTTCTTGGAATTCTGGCAGGTTCCTGCAAAAAAACAATTCTCTTAATTTCAATTCTTATATTTTTGGCTACTTACAACAAATTCTTTTAAGTGTTTAAAAAACAACATAGACTACATGGAATTCTTAGATTACTATTTTCCTCTCGATTCATAGTATATTATAAATCAAGTTCACATCACAAGACAGGGAATATAAATAGTTTAACACAAAATTGTTCTAAGAATCCAATCAATTTCTATATGTCTAAAAAAGTATCACAATCCTAAAGTGACATACTCATCCATAGAGTTTTAGCGGATTCCCTTAAGGGTAGTTTTGTTTAGTTCGGTTGAGTCTTTGGTACCAAATAAAATTGTTGATTCCCGTTATAGTTTTTAGCGTATAACTTATTTATACTTCCGTATACGGCAAAAGTGTATATAACAAAAGTTACTCTAAATAACAAAATAACCAACTTTTGTTATTTGCATATTTGAAGAAAA
This sequence comes from Riptortus pedestris, assembly GCA_019009955.1. Lineage (NCBI taxonomy): Eukaryota > Metazoa > Arthropoda > Insecta > Hemiptera > Alydidae > Riptortus > Riptortus pedestris. Next base: position 5,473,793 of record CM032233.1, read on the forward strand.
ACCAATAGGAAACGAAATGTTGCTATTTTTAATTTCGGGCCTCCCATATAACCCCCACTCCTGTTCGTCTCAGAGAATATCAATATAGCCTAAAGTCTAAGTTGGGTTAGTAGAACTACACATACCAAATTTCATGAAATTCGGTTAAGCCGTTTATGCGTTAAAAGGTAACAAACAACATACACGAAAGAAACAAAATGCAGTTTGGTGCCTATGACATGTGAAATGAAAAGGTATCGTGAAATTTTGAGAAAAAAATCAATGTAGAGACAGAGGTTACAATTTTATATATATATATATATATATATATATATATATATATATATATATATATAATTGGTATTATTAATACTAACCCAACTTAGACTTTAGGCTATATTAATATTCTCTGAGACGAACAGGTGTGGGGGTTATAAGGGAGGCCTGAAATTAAAAATAGCGATATTTCGTTTCCTATTGGGTTTTCGGCAAATATGCACATAACAAAAGCTGTTTATTTTGTTATTTAGAGTATCTTTTGTTATATACACTTTTTTCATATACCGAAGTATAAATGCATTATACGCTAAAAATTATAGCGGGGGTCAACAATTTTATTTGGCACAAGGCTCAACCGAACTAAATAAAACTCGGTATGTGTATTAGAACTAACGCCTTCGTTATAATAAGCCATACCAACATTTCTAGGGACGAGCAGGAGAGGTTGTTGGGAGTCGTGAAATTAAAAAAGAGGTATTTCGTTTTCTATTGTTTTCTCCAAATATGCACGAAAATTCGAAATATTTCTGTTACTGTAAGTCGGGTCGAAAAATTGTTTAGAAACAATCTTATTGCAAATTAAATGTACTATAAATATTATTCTATACATATTTTCTGTATAATGAGTATTAACCGATATATAAGGATTTTATAGCTTTCCGCTTTCAGTAAACCTTTACTCCTACTCGTGTCATAATAATAATAAGCTGTTATATCATGGACCACTTCATTACAAGGTTTCATACCAAATATTATTTTCAACAAAGCTTTATTATATGAGATACAAAGAAATACGTTCTGTTGTCCCCCCTCCATTCTTTTGTTCTTGGATTACTAAATATTTAGTAATTGAGATAAAAATTATACTGATTCATTGTAAATTATAGCACTAGCTATAGTAAATAGTTTTCAATAAAATGAATATGTTATATTCAGATATATTACAGTAATTGTTTTTATGTCCGGCCTAGAATATTTTTTATCTATCTGTTAAGCTCTCAGAGGTTGGTTGGCCTGTTTGTTTGCAATTCAGATGCCTGGGAGATTATTAAAATTAACTGAAAGATTTCTCATGACCGTTTGTATTTATTCACTTAATATTCACGGCGGTTGTTTGTTACTAATATGAAGATTTATCCATTGTAAATAGGTAGATATACGTGGTAAATCAATTAGTTTACGCAGCCCCTGTGTGACGAATTTTTATGTAATTATGAAAATCAAGTCTATTATTGAATGGGGTATACTTGTTTTGTGTATGAGCAATACAATTACGCAATAACGATTAATTTAGTGAAGAAATTTATATCCATTAATAAAATATTTGAGAAAATAAGCACGCTTCCAAATTTCTATACTAATTTTCATTTGGAAACTAAAATAATGCATATACCTCGGTTAATGTACAATAAAAATAATAAACAATATTTAAACATTACGTATGCAATAAGATTGAGTATACTCGTATAAAACTTTTCAATCCAACATATAAGAACAGAGATATTTTGAATGTCCGAAATTCCTCCTCCATCACGCAGGGGCTGCGTAAACTAAGCAGATTTCCCTCGTGAAGTTTAACAGTAGATAAATCTACATACTGGTAATACAACATTACTGTGAATAGTAAGTGAATAAATACAAACGATAATAAGAAACCCCCAGACGGGAAGCGTCTGAAATGTAAACAAACAGGTCTGACACCGGAAAGAAAAACTATTACCGAAATATATCAGAATATAAAATATTAATTTTATTGAAACTATATACTATATCTAGTACTGGAATTTATAATGAATAAAAATAATTTTGATCTCAATCATTCAAGTTTTAGTAGTCCATGAACTTTAGACGGGGGGGGGGGGGGGCCCCACACTCGAACATAAACTGCTCAGAAGGGAATAGGGATATTGGCTGTTTTGTGGTATGTATGGGGCCTAGCATATTTTTTTATTTTTTTATTATAAATATCATTAATATTTATTAGAAATTATTGTCTTTTTCCCCCATAAAAAAGAAATTTAATTAAGATCGATTTAATTAAAATTAATAGGATAAGTAAAAATAACCAATATCCCTATTCATTTTTGAGCAGTATATTTGCATGTATCTCTAATAATAAAGGTATTCCAAACAGAGTATTGTTTATGTAACATGAATATAAACAGGAGCTGCGTAAACTAAACAGATTTCCCTCGTGAAGTTTAATGATTGATAAATCTACATACTAGTAACACAACACCACCTTGAATATTAAGTAAATAAATAGAAAAGTTAATAAGAAATCTTTCCCGTCCAGGTGGGAAGCGTCGAAAATGTAAACAAACAGGTCTGCCAACCCGACTCTCAGCGGAAAGAAAAACAATTACTGAAATATATAAGAATATAACTTATTAATTTGACTGAAAACTATGTGCTATATCTAGTGCTGTAATTTATAATGAATCAGAATAATTTTTATCTCAATCAATGAATTTAAGTAGTCCAAAAACTTAAGACGGGGGAGGGTCACCAGAATATATTTGTATGTATATCGTATAATAAAGGTCTCTTGAAAACAATATTTGATATATAAGGTTCGAATAATGTGGTTTATTACATAACCGAGTATTGTTAGTTTAACATGGGTAGAAGTGGGGGTTTGCTGTAGGCTGAAATCTAGAAAATCCAAATATCTCGGTTAATACTCTTGATACAGAAAATATGTATAGAACAATATTTATAGATCATTTAATTTGCAAAGATTGGTTCTATACAATTCTTCGATTCGACTTATAATAACGGAGATATTTCGAATTTTCAAAATTCCCCCCTCTAAACCAGGGCCCCCGTAAGAGCAACTGGCGCCTCTGTGCAAAAAAGGATTTTGGCGCCCCATAAGGCATTTTGAATTATCTTTTTTTTTTTTAGGTGGGTGCTTGAAATAAAGCAAAGAACTTAAAATTCATATTTATTTGTAGACTAAAATTTCAAAATGAAATAAACAGAATAAAATTAATTTTTTTTTTGGGCCCTTGGTTTTGGCGCCCGTGTGCATTGCACACTTTGCGCATATGGTAGCGGGCCCTCCTCTAACCCCCCCCCCCCCGCTTCCACTGGTCCGATTTCGGCCGTTAACGAACTTCATCTTCCTTTTTACATGAAACTATTAAATAGGGAGTTTGGTAACGATCAAACAAATATTGCGACCGCTAGAGCGTTAACTGACCGCTGATATATATATATATATATATATATATATATATATATATATATATATATATATATATATATATACCCGTATATATATAATTTAGAACGGACCTCATTTTCGTCATCTCCTGGGTAGGATCTACGGACATTTGAGTAAATTGTTCAAAACTTGTGTCATGAGTACGATCTCAATAGCAATCTGCTAAAATGCAAGTATCTCGGTTAATAATCAAGACAGTGATAAAACGTACATAAGAACATTTATCGAACAATACATTTGCAATAAAATTAGTTCTATAGAATTTTTCGATCCGACTCATAATAACGGAGATATTAAGAATTTTCGAAATCCCCCTCTGACTGATCCGATTTCATCCATTAACTAACTTGATCTTTCTTTTTACATAATAAAAGATTAAACAAAAAGTACGACCGCTAGAGTGTTAACAGATATATATATATATATATATATATATATATATATATATATATATATATATATATATATAATTCAAAGTAGTAGGTGATAGTTGGGTTTCGGCTAATAAAGCTTTCTAAATTCTTCTTTTAGAGGATTTTTTATTTGCTGACAGTTTCGGGCAACCGTTGGTTCCCTTCTTCAGAGTTCCTTCAGTAAATAGTACTTGTAATGGTAGAAGTTTAAACTAGTTGTACTTCGGAAATGCTCTACTCCTTTTTCAACACCATATAAGTCTAATAATGTTCCTCTATATATATATATATATATATATATATATATATATATATATATATAGTTTTGAACGGACCACATTTTCGTCATCTCCTGGGTAGGATCGATGGACATTTGAAGAACTCTTTCGAAAATCGCGTCACGCGTACGACCTCAATAGCTGATTTCCCTTAAGGCAAATCTGCTAAAACGACTAAATACCGATTATACAAAAATTGCGACCGCTTGAGCGACATCTCGATGTCGGATGCAGGATCGATGGCAATTTTTCGAAAATCACGTCATGAGCACGACCTCAATAGCTGATAGTCTTAAGAAAAATCTCCTACTAAGAGAATATATCATGAAACGTCTTACTCCAAGCATAATTACCAAATATTGTTTTCAACGGACCTCATGTGAGATACATACAAATAGTTAGTCGTCATCAATTACGATTTTATTGACCATTCATCTCCACTCATTTGTCAGTTGTTGGAAGTAGAGAATATACGCTGAGATAAGATCAGTAATGTGTTATTCCAACATGTGGGAAATCTGCTTAGTTTACACGATGGTTGAGTCTTTTGTGCCACATAATATTGTTAACTCCCGCTACGACGAAAGTGTATATAACAAAAGTTATTCTAAATAACAAAATAAACAACTATTGTTATGTGCATATTTGCCGAAAAACCAATAGGAAACGAAAATTAATATAGCCTAAAGTCTAAGTTGGGTTAGTAGTAATATACATACCAAGTTTCATAAAATTCGGTTCAGCCGTTAACAGGCTGGTAACAAACAAACAAATAGACACCAAAGAAACAAAATGCAGTTATGGTGGCTATGACATGTGAAACGAAAAGTTATCCCGAAATTTCGAGAAAAAAATCAATGTTTACACAGAGGTTACAATTTTATATATATATATATATATATATATATATATATATATATATAATTTTGAATGGACCTCATTTTCGTCATCTTCTGGATAGGATTGATGGACACTTGAGGAAATTTTAAAAAAATGGCGTCATAAGTACGACCTCAATAGCTGATTTCTCTTAAGGAAAATTTGCTAAAATGTATTCTAAATACAAGTTACGATGGATGTTTATCTTTTTCGATAAAACCAACAGTCAGGAATATATTGTCGATTTGTTTTACTACTATGTTATTCCCCCTGCTGTAAGTGCTATAAAGCCAGGCAATAGTGGGTGTCACTGAAGTTCGTTTTTCATAGATTAAAAAACGTTGTTATGTTTAAGGAATTTCAAAAGTTGGACTTCAGACCAATTACTACCTTCTATTAGCCTCGTATTCCAAAACAATGCTCGCGCAGAAATTTATATTTTTTTGTAAATGATAATTATTTGAATCTATAAACGAGAATAAATTCTCAAATACTCCTATAATATTCATTCAACGCTTCAAGAATAATATGCTTTAGTCATATCTGTCGGTGCATACCGTCGTCACTGGCTGTCGGTCGAGTACAGCTGGCAAGCGCCTATGATACTAAATTCATATGCCCAATCTACTCACGTTGAGTATGAAGTACCTTGCATCATCCTCCCTCAATTAAAAAAATTTGCTAATTCGATTTTGAATAAAACAAAAAACAAGTTCTAACTAATATAAAAAATTTTCATTCTCCCTAAAGTCCCTAAGACTTTTTCAAGGATGACGCATCACTGATCCTACCAAATGCTGTTGGTTATCTCTAGTTCACCCATCCCACCCTTGCTCCAAACCTGCCATCAAGTCTATCTCCAGTCTTATTTATATATATATATATATATATATATATATATATATATATATATATATATATATATATCTTCTCCTTTAGTGTAATTCCCTTGAAGGCATGATTTACTCACATTAGTTAATGCTTGGTCTAGGCTTCCTCCTTCATCTTGGAATGTGGCTTTTCATTTAATTAATTGGCCTGTTGTGTGTTAAATTTATTAAAAAACAATCGTTAAATTATGATTTTCTAATATTCAGCAACTTACAAGTATTGCTAGTTTTTATGCTATTAATATTTGTATCCCCCCTCCTCCTTGGTCCGATTTCACACATTGACGAAATTCTTGATTTTTATCTTTATATGAATGACTTATATCCAAGTTTGGTAATCATCAAACAACAATTGCAACCTCTGGTGATAACAGACCTGCTCGCGCGCATGTGTGTGTGTATCGGACATTTGAAAAAATGTTTCGTAAGTTGCGTCATGAGTACAACCTCAGTAGCTGATTTGTATTTTTGAGTGTCAGACTTCAGTAAACTTTTAAACATCTCATGTCTATTTTAAATTTCAATATTTAAATGGAGGGGTGTGAGGTTAACAAATATTAATAGCATAGAAACTAGCAATACTTGCTAGTTTTATAATGAATTAAAGTATAGTTGGTACATATTGAATTCCTAATCTTTTTCGGACTGTTGTGTGTAAGGGCTTGGGTGTGCGGTAGAAGAGACTTACTGAACTAGGATGAAGGGGATCAATGATGATAGGCATTATAAGTTGGAGCAGGTGACTCTCTTTTTTGTAGAGGCCTTAAGCACGGGGCCCAAGGGTGGTTTGTGCTCACAGAGATGTATATATATATATATATATATATATATATATATATATATATATACATATATATACCATTTTGAATGGATCTCTTGTGAGCGGAAAATCTGCTTAGTTAAGGAGCCCTTACTATAAGTCGAATCGAAAAATTGTATAGAAACAATCTTATTGACAATTAAATTTACTATATATATTGTTCTATAAATATTTTCCATATAAGGAGTATTAACCCAGATATTTGGATTTTATAGTTTTCCTCTTTCAGTAAACCCCCACTCCTACTAGTTTCATATTAATAACAAGTTGATAAATCATGAACCACATGATTACAAGTTTAAATACCAAATATTGTACTCATTGGACATTTACATTGTGAGATATATGAAAATACGTTCTGTTGACCCCCCCCCCTCATTCTCTACTAACTATAGTAAATAGTTTACTATAAAATAATATGTTATATTCAGATATATTTCTTTAATTGTTTGTTTTTCCGGTCTATCTATTCAGCGCTACAAGGTTGGCTGGCCTGTTTGTTTACAATTCAGCCGCTTTCGGTTGCAGAAATTATTACTTTTCTGTATTGTAAATTAACTGAAAGATTTCTCATTACCGTTTCTATTTATTCACTTAACATTCACGTTAGTGTTACCTGTATGTATATTTATCTATTGTAAATCTTCGCGTGGGAAATCTGCTTAGTTTACGCAGCCCCTGCGTGGCGGACTTTTTGAGTTATGCGTGATACCAACATAAGAACAAACGTCACTTCCAAACTACTCAAAATTACAAAATTTCTTTCACTTAGTACAAGGAAGTAAAAAAAAAAAGAAAGCCCTGCGTAAATTAAGCAGATCTGCTACTTTGCTGGGTACTAGTGATTGCATCTCACTCGCTACCAATTCTCTATTTCTCCCGTAGTAAAAAGTCCATGGAAGCAAAAATACATCAGGCAGGAGCTGTGTAAACTAAGCAGATTTCCCACATGTTGGAATAACACACTACTGATCTTATATATATATATATATATATATATATATATATATATATATATATATATATATATATATATATTCTCTACTTCCAACAACTGACAAATGAAACGTAATTGATGACGACTAACTATTTGTATGTATCTCACATAAGGTCCGTTGAAAACAATATTTGGTAGTTTACGTCGCCTGCGTGATGGACTTTTTTTTAATGATATAGCTCTCTTTTGATATGCATGATGGAGGCAAAATCGTGTACTAGACAGTTTCCCATAGCTAATCCTTAAATTTTCCTTGAACCCTAAAACAACTATAATCATTGAATGAACCGAATAGTAGTGTAGTACGGGTTCTTTGGCTTCCAGTTTTGTTTAGAGCGGTCGAGTGTCTTGGCATGAGGATTACTACTGGAGGGACATGACATCAAAGAGTCTAAAATACGGTAGAGGGGGTTGAAGTTACGGAGTTTGGTGATAACTCAGAGGAATTCCTAATCTCTTTGGGATTGTTGTGTGTAAGGGCGGTAGAAGGGACTTAATAAACTAGGATGAAGGGGATCAATGTTGGGGATTATAAGTTGAAGCGGGTGCCTCTCTTTGTGAATTTTGTAGAGGCCGAAAGCACGGGGCACAAGGGTGGCTGGATTAATTTAACAAAGGTCGACAAATTTCTTTCTGTCTGCCCATTATCTACCTGGTGTCATGTTTACTTCGTCAGATCTTGTGCATATTAATATCCCATTTGTAAAGGACCTAATTCCCTTAAGATTCAAAGAATTCCACAGCTGGCTATCCAATCATCCTAATCCAGAAGTCCTAGCCCTTTTCAGTACCACTCATCCATATTCCCCTCGACGGCGCCTCAATAGACAATGGCCCAGAGATCTCCTATAGAAGTGTAAAGTGAAGTGATAGCAGTGGCAGTGTTTCTTATCAAATGCCATTCCTCCTTAGCTCTTGACTTCCTTGCCAGGCAGGGAGAGGCTGCTCCTCTCATTGTGGTGAAAGGGGTGTAGCTTCTGTCAGGAGTGATGGACGACTATTGTATTGTACATACCACACATTACCAAATGCATTTAAATGCAGATTGTAATATTCTTAATAAAAAATAAAATAATAATAATTCTTGTGCATATTGTGTCCCTGTTATTGTTAAAGACATTCTCATCACAAAAAGTACGTCACGGTGTGCGTAAGCAGATTTCCCACGTGTTGGTATGACACACTTGTATGTCATCTCACCATATGACATATGAATATACAATTGGTGCATCAACAGTATTACATGATTGTTCTATGAAATTTTTCGATCCGACTCAAATATCAAAGATATTTTAATTTTAAAATTCCCTCTATTTCTAACCACCATCCTCTAATCCCGACTCCGGTTTCTGCCATTAACAATTAGGATCTTTAGTGCTGAATTAAACAGTTAAATTTCGAGTATGGCATGTTCGATTCAAGACCGCAAAATAGTAATTGATGAGACGTCACAGTACGTATTTGCATGTGTCTCACGCAGCAAAAGTTCAGTGAAACAATATTTGGTACTTAAGCATCGAATAAACTGTTTCACAGAATATTGTCAATATGGCATTTGTAGGAGTGAGGGGTTTACTGAGGGCTGAAAACTAAAAACGGCTGTCACGCAGGGTTACGCGGCCCCTTAACAATTTATTAAAACGACAGAGTGCTTTCGATGCAGTGCTGATGATGATCAGAGCCTTGTTGACACACAAATAGTCCGTCATGCAGGGGAATCGTAAACTAAGCAGATTTCCCTCGTGAAGTTTAATAATAGTTAAATCTACATACTGCTAACACACGCCGTGAATATTAAGTGTATAAATACAAACGGCAATAAGAAATCTTTCCCCTCCAGGCTTGAATCGTCTGAAATATTAACAAGCAGGTCTGCCAACCTGACTCTTACCGAAAATAAAAACAATATCAGAATATAACGTATTAATTGGATTGAAAGCTATTTACTATATCTAGTACAGTAATTTATAATGAATCAGAATAGTTTTTATCTCAATCAATCAAATTTAAGTATTCCAAAAACTCAAGACGGGGGGGGGGGGTGGTCACCAGAATATAGTTGCATGTATCTCGTATATTAAAGGTTTCTTGAAAACAACATTTGGTATTTAAGCTTCGAATAATGTGGTTTATTACATAACCGAGTATTGTTTATGTAACAAGAGTAGAAGTGGGTGTTTGCTGAACGCTGAAAACTGAAAATGCGAATATCTCGGTTAATATTGAAGATAGAGAATAAATGTATATAACAAAATTGTTAGTAAATTAAAGTTCCAATAAGATTGGTGTCAATCACAATTTTTCGATCCGACTTATAATAACGGAGATATTTTTAATTTTGTAAACCCTCCCCCCTCTAACCCCCACTCCTCTCACGGCTCCGATTTCACCATTCACGAACTTGATCTTTGGGAAACAAGTTTTAATAACAAGACGTCTTCCCAACAATTTCTCAAGAAATTTGTTTTTTACCTTCAAGAAATTAGTGGGAAGACTTTTTGTTATTAAGACCTGTTCCCAGATATGCTCTCCCACATCCAGCAACATACGAATTATAACTTGATCTTTAGTTTTGCATGAAACGCTTATATACCAAGTTTGGTAATGATCAAACGAACTTTACGATCGCTAACACGGTAACAGACGCGCGCGCGCGTGTGTGTGTATATATATATATATATATATGCTGAACCCGTACAGATAAATCCGAACCCGAATGCTATTGATCACAAAACTGTCAATTTACTCATATGAAAATTGTGCAAAAGCTTTCTCAGTTTTTGAGTGACTCCTATAGTGACATTGACCCTATACCTGTGCCGAATACTGTCGCTGGTTTAGCCCAGCCCACCCTTGACCCTGACATCCCCTCCTGTCACCATGTTTACCTGTCCCTATATAATCTCACCCTTAACCCACTCCCCTTGCTCAAGATACTTCACTCACATTAGTTAATGTGTAGTCTAGACTTCCTACCTCATCTTGGAATGCACTATACCTATTTAATTAATGGTCTGTTGTGTGTTAACATTATCTAAAAAGGTCTCTTCCTGCCGAAAAATGTCCTGTTATTCAAAGCTAGGTATGCTCTATAAATTTTTACGAAGTGTGTTTGTTGTTAGCCTTAGCTAACGTTCATAGTTCGGTTAATAAGTGAGCTTTAAAACTGCATTTTATGAAGTATCATGGATAAAATGCATTGGACAATAATATGGCAAAGCTTCGCATAGTTCCATGTGTGCTACTGATTCTTTCTTCGATTGTGCTTTCATCGGGGATACTTTGGTCTTGTTGACGAAAATGAATACCTTAATGGCTGATCATTATCCACGAAATAAAGAGTCACAAAACCCGAATTATTTAGTCGCATTCTAGTGATGTAATCTCCACAAGTATTGTGATGACTGATAAATGTGCCTATCCACTCGTCGGATATTGAATGCTGCCTGAGGTACGGGGGCACGTCCAAATCCAGTTTGCCCCTTTGGATAGCCTATAGCAAACATTTGACAGCGATAGAAATGCTAGAGGGTCAAACATTCGAGGAAAAGCAGGAAGAATTATTCTCTTAGTGACGTTTGACTGGGATCTTTTAGTATGAATAAGGAACTATCACTTCCAGATATGACGTTTCCTATAACTAAAGACTATGTAACAGTGTGAAGCATGAAGAATTTCGCCTAAGGTGCACAAAACAGGGCGTCTCGTCTTCTTAGTATGAACCCCAAACTCCCCTTGCTTTACTATTCATTTTTTATTTGAATCGCTGAGCTGTGAATTAATATTTTTATTTATAGACAAATCTCAAGAGATTTCCTTTTTCCCTTTGCAATTAAACGGAGAATGAAAATTAAATTACTTTTTAATGTGAATTTCACATTTATTCCAAGAAATTTGTTGAATAGTGTTGTAATGCATGAAGTCTTTAATCGATATAGGATGCATGCGCACCATGAATAATTACAAATATGAGTGAATAGGCAATATCATGACAGTTTTAAATATAATTGGGCAAACATTATGAAATATTCCTTTTTTCACTTTGACTAAGTTCTAAAAATATGATTTATATTTAATTATTTTGTTTTTTTTTACCGTAATAATCAAATCAAAAACATGAATAAATCGCAATAGCATGTAATCTAGTTTAACAAGTTTAAGTTTAAAATGAATCAGCTTTCGTAATAATAAGGAATTTAAAAATCACTTCACTAGAACTGCAGTAAAGTGGACTTCATAGAAGCTTGTTCTATTTACTTGAGGAATTGTCGCATTCATTACATTTGGGGTTTGAGGCACACCAAATATAGCCTTGGTCTCCAAACTGGGAATACATTTTTACTAACTTTCTCTGGGAAATTTTTCATAACCCTAGCTTATAACAATTATTATCTGTTGTTTTAATTGATTGCTTAACTGTTTGAACGTCTGATATATAAACATTTACGTGTCTTGTGGAGAAAGTACTTTGTTCTTCCTGCTCTTGTGAGCAAATGCTCACAGAATGTCATGTATTATTTTTATTGGTTGAATGATATGAAAAAGTAATGACAAACTGGCAGTTATTTATTATTTCGACTCAATTCGTCCTTATACTGCTCGGGCATCGTTTATAATTAATTCCCTTATTAATAACTTTGCCCTTAACATTTATATTTGATTTCTAGTTATATTGCCTGTATAAGTGAGATAAATTTAAACAAGGAAAGGAAACAGGAGTATTCACCATCATCTCTCTTGATGAGGTTACCATACATAGTACTACTTAATTAGCAATCACAACTAAACCATATTTAGACGAATGTTTTTGACAAATTCAGTGGTAATCGGGCATGACTACCTTTCCGACCAAGTGTGTGTTATTATTTTTGCCCCTGCACCTTAACAATCTTTGGCAATCAATAGATTGTTATTAGGTGGAGTTGAATTATCAGTAAGGACTTCAACTTTAATACGTTCCTCTGAATCGAAGCGGGGGTGGTCGTGAGGAATTTAAGTCAATATGAGAGGCGTAGAGAAGTGTATAATGAGTTTAGTTTAAAGAGGTGTTGGTACTTACGGAAGAGAGCCGGGGGAGGAGCAGGTCAGTGTGTAGTCCTGAGCGTGGGGTGGTTGCCACCGGGCGCATGTCTCCATCGATCGCCCTTCACTCGGTGCAACAGGAGAAAAAGAACACCTCCCTTTATCATGTTAAAGCAGCATTTTATTTTAAAACTCCCTTAACAGCTGGTAGAATTTCATCGGGGCCATGGTATTTCCTTCCGGTAGTTGGCTGCTTCATTTCCAACTGGCCCGGCTCCTGTAGAACTAAACCTACCCGCGGAAAAAAGGTCAGTTACGTGATATCGTATTAGAGTTTATCACTGCACTTCCTTTTACTATGCTTTATCTACGAATTTTTGTCGTTTATATCAGTGTACAACGGACGTCAAAACTCTGTCATCATATAATTTGACAGTAATTCCTTTTTATATTCTTTAGGGTCTAGTATTTTTCCCCACTGCACACTTTATGGTTATATAGCATTATGATTGCCCTGCTTCACGTTCTAGGCTGCCACTATTACATTTCCATCATCTATAAATTTATAACAAAACGTAATGAGTATTAAATCGTTTTTTTTTGTCCTCAAATTTACTGCATATGATATATTTAAAGTTTCAGTTAACTATCTTTCTCTCTCTCAAGATATTGGATCATTGGCTTTTTTTCCATTTAAATATATTTTTATACTTTTAGTATTTCAGTTACGTTTTATAGTTTAGTTCCTATCTTTTTCTTACTAAATCATAGAGAATTTCGTGTATTTGAATGAAATGCTAGATTCTTCCACAAACATCTTTATTTGGAAAATACTTTCCCCGTTTTAATGAGACTTAACAAATAAACATTTTTGTGCAAGAGCCCATCATTTCAATCAAACCTGTTGAAATAAATACCACCACCACCACAGCCTCAATGGAATTGAAATATTTTACTATTATTTATATTATGTCAAGTATTATAAATATATCCCGTATTCTGTTTTTTAGATGATTGGTGTGGGGAGAGTGTTGGAAGTGAGGAGGATTTAATCAGTGATTATCTAGGAAACGAAGAAATGTGTGAAAAGCAAGTGAGTTCAGGTCCCTCACCACTTGTTCCTACGATCAGTGTCACCCCTCATTCTCCTGCGGGCAAGAACTATCCAATACTTGGTATGATCTATTTCTATTTTAAAACTAATCATATTTCAGTGTGTCTATTGTAAATGTTGGTTAAATATTTTTGCTACAAAACTTTAGAAGTGAGACAACTCTGAATATCATGAGAATATGATAAAATTAGCTTAAGAAATACAGAGTTAAATTACTTTTTTAATGGTTCTAGGAGTTCTGATCATAATGTTCATTAGAACTATTTAACATGGACTGGTTCATGTAAAGAAGTTATATGTTAACTTTCTGACCTCTATGTATATACAAGTATAAATATGAGTGAGTGTTGAATCATATATTTATATCTTTATATATGTATATATATATATATATATATATATATATATATATATATATATATATATATATATATACATTTTTATATATTTATTTCTTAAAGTTTAGTCAAAGACAGGAAACTAAATTTAGCTCTTTGGTTCTTCTAATCTGAATTTAAAAAGTTTAATTTTTTTTTTTTTTTATAGGAGACAGTTAAAACCTATTATAAATTTAATAAAATATGTAACTAATTGCCTGGCCATCATGATATAAAAAATACATTCTTTGATTTTTAATGGTCATCTTTTATTCATCAGAATTGAGCTATGAGCAGGTGTTTTGGGGAAATTTTTCACTAGTTAAATAATAAATTCAGGATATGTAGTGTTTGATCTAACGTGCTCTTTTTGTAAGTTAGTGATATTGGGGAAAGAAATGCAATTATTTATATTTTTTTCCTAAGATAAAAAATATTGAAATTAGGTCAACTAAATAAGTTACATAATAATGGTCCTGACTCTTTTTCAAAAAGGTTTAAAGCTCCTTTTTCTGCATTTACTTAATTTATCTTTTTTTAACTTAATTGATAAACCATATATCTATCTCAATATATACCCTTGACCAAGAATCAATTATTGGCTTTGTGAAAGAGCATCAGTGAATACATTCATCAATGATATTCCTTTTGAAAAATAATAATAATGTGTTTAGATTAAGTGTAAAGTGAATTGACTTCGCTAATAATATTGATGAGGTAATTGACTAATGAAAATATTCTTAACTCACTACAAGTATGACCGTATTGAGTTACTCAGAATCCCATTAATACATGCGTGCTGATTTATTTGAGAATCCTAAATCCAATGCAAAGGGGGAAATCGATAAATGTAATGCCTTTTTAATAAAAGAAGGTGAAATTTTAAGAGAGTTCTTGAAGAGGAGACAGGCAAACAGATAATTAGTAGCTATTATATAAATGTAAAACAAATTTTTAAAAAAAGTTAATATTATTGATTTTAATTGGTTCTTTCTTAATACTGACATTAAATTTAAACAAAAGGTAATGATAATATGCTAGAGCATGAAATAAAGAGCCTTTGGTTTTGGTATTACCAGGCAGAAGCAGAGCTTTATCGATTTTCAATTCACTGTCATTAAATAAATATTAATTTAATCATTTTAATAAGCAATAAAAAGATCTTCAGGTCTTACAGCACCTCTTATTATTTACAGTAAATGATTCGCCATCCTTAACATTACAATGCCAAATCTAAAAATATTCTCCTAAGTCAATATAAAACTAAATTTTCAATTGTTGCCAACATTGTTGGCAAATTACCAAATTGGTTAGGGTTGATAATCATAAGTTGTTCTGCTTTATTTTTATATTGGCTTAGGAGAATATTTTTAGAATCAGCATTGTAATGCCCAGGACAGCGAAACATTTGCTGTAAAATAATAAAGAGTGTTGGTGAGACCTAAAGATCTTTTTTGTCGCCTTTAATACTTTTATTGGTCCCAGTAATGATATAGTGAAATTTTAATGATTCTTTTATTTTATTTAAAAAAAAAATGTTTGTGCCTTCAGAGATTATTTTTTGGATTATTTAGTGTTATTTCCTGTCATTTAAACCCAATCATCCAGGTTTATGTATAATTATATAACTTGTGTGACTCTTCAATTACCCGGCTCTGAGCAAGCGTTTTGTAGATATCCATGCTTGCACAGAATGTACCAGATGGTGGTCATAATTCGGATTCATGAGATCTTTTCATTATCCAGAGGATATGAAAGAATTACTATTTTACCTTCTATCAGACTTTAAGAATTGTGTCTATCTCTTGCAATTTTGTTTGCAAGGCGTACTTGCTTTTTCAGATTCTTCTAGCTTATCGTAAGTAAAATTCCAGTCACCTCTGTCCACCTTATTCATTTTCTCCTTTAAAGAAATAATCTCTCACTATGGCTTCTACCACTCAAATCCAGCTATATAATTAACATGTTTTATTCATCGGCTAAAATAAATAAATAAGTGTTTCTAGCACGTTTCTGACCACATTGGTGCGTTGTCAGGAGTGTTTTATAAGCACTTATTTAGAGAATTTTGTACATAGGCAATTTTTAGACATATAAATACATATTTTTGAATATTTTTTGTCTATTATGCATAGGATAGAAAAATGTTATAAACCTATTTTGTTGGTAAATTAGCTCTTCCAGATATATTTTTCTCTACCTTGGATATTAACAAAGAAAGGGTTAAAACACACACAAGTGTCACGCATAATCCACACTCAAAACAAATATAATAGATGTTGAAAACACCATCACATTTCTCCTCGAAGAAAAAAAAACAGATGAGACACAAGATAGTAGATATTTTTGAAAAACAAAACGATAGAGAAGCAGTGAAACAAAACAACTATGAAGGCACTAAAAACAAAATTAAGAATCTTACAGTAACAAGAGCAGACAAAGTGAACGTAACTATTATTATAAATAAACAAGGCTGCATTGACAAAACTATACAGTTCATAACAAATAAACAGTGTTTATGACAAAAGCAATACTGAAGAATATCAGAAACAAATTCATGAATTGCTGAAACAATTACCAACCACAATAGGTGAAAACTATTACAAATTCATCAACATGAATACTAATATTACGAGCATAGCCAAAATACATAAACAGGACATACCATGAGTCCAATAATCAACTATAGTTCTGCACCTACATACAAACTAACAAAACACATCACTCAGCACTGAAGGACATAATAAACTTGAAAAATTCATTCACCACAAGAGTACAACATATCTAGTAAACAAATTGCAAGATCAAGATCAAAATATGTTAAATAAACTGCAAGATGTACAAATCACAGAGAGAACAAAGCTTGCCTCGGTTGACATTAAGGACTTCTATCCATCCATTCCAGTACAGGAAACCATAGAGATTCTAAAAACAAAACTCGGTCAATTATATGACTACGAATGAATCTAAGAAATCACATAGTTGACAAACACAGTTTTGACTCTGAATTACTTCTGTTTTTTACAATGAGATATTCAAAAAAATTGATGGTCTTGGAATGGGAAACAAAATATCATCTATACAACAAAAGTATTCTTACAACACTATAAAAGACTTACACATTCTAGAACTCATGAAGAAACACATAACCTCTTATTACTGTAGTTACGTAGATGAAACATCTTGCATCACTGAAATGGAAAGTGTAGAAGATATACTAAAATACCTGAACCAAGTAAACCAGAACTTAATATAAACAATGGAAATTTGAACACAATACTACATTAAACTTCCTAGTCCTTACAATCAGCAAGTAAAATAAGGTACTACTGAGTAAGGTTCACTCCCTCTTACCTGTATCGTCTCTTGAACATGTTTGATAGCAGGGTCTGCCAGAAACATGTGTGTGTGAGAGAAATATAGATATTTGTGGTAGACACAGTTTTTTCATCCTACAAGTCAGCATACCAAAACCATAATAGTATAACTAAATCATCTTCTATATTCTTCATTAAATGTTATATCTTTCACAAAAATACGTAACATCAAATGATTCAGACTTACTTAATCATACAAATACAACTCATATAAGAAAACAAACATAAGGGCTAAGGGCCATAAACAGAGGAGCAATATTTATATTGGAGGTCAGAATATCAAAGTCTCTATAAATAAATTCTTTCTGGGAATAAGTAAATAACTATACTAATGTAAAAGCAAAAAAATATATTCAATTTTTCAAGAGCATTCTACTCAATATTTTAGTTGGTAGGCTGGTAATAAAAGAAATTGGATGTTACATTTTACTAAATGTTTACAATACAGAGAATAAAATAATTTACAAATATTCTGAAACAAAATTAGCCAATTCAGTGACATTTGCCCATCTGTTTCTAACAAAACACTAATAAGATTGGCTAGAGTCAAGGAGTAGCACAAATAGCTGCAATGGATATTAGATTAGAGTCAATTTTCCTCTACGTAACAGTTATTAATGTGTCGAGTCCCTTTTACTCACAATTCTTTATGTAACAATCCTATTTAAAAATTAAATTCATTCATATTCTACTATGGTTTGCACGAAAAGAGAGGAAAATAGAAATGAAAATCCTGAGCTTTTTGTTTCTTTAAGACTTATCCCTTCTATAATAATTTTGGAAATGATTTTTTTGGCTGGGTGTGGCCATATGTATATGGTCTATCAGTCACAGTTTGCCCATCAATAGCCCAATGAATAGAATGCTCGTTATATTATAGTTTAGATATTTCGTGTTAAAACACCTTTTTTGAATTTATGTTTCAAGATTATTGCCTTTTATTATTTAAAATTATTTTTTTCTGTAATCGTTGAATAATGGTAACATTACTAAACTGAAATGAGTGAAGAAAGTGAAACATTTTGCAATAGAGAGAAGAAAGTAATCACTTTCTTCACAAGTGAAGAAAGTGAATTGCCTTCTTAATTAGTAATAAGTATAAAATAAAAAATAATTTGAAGTTGGAAATTAAATGCTTTTAAATGTTTCTTAACATTGTAAGAATTTATTTTAACAAAATAAATTGAAATGTGAATGAATTATTGGTGGAAATAATCAATATATTTAAAAATTTAAATATAATAATAATTACCTTCCTTGTTTATAACCTGCACTTGTTTATAACTGCACTACTTCACAATCATCACTAGTTGTTTTATAACTATGCTTATAACCTTTCACAACCATGCTTATAACCTACCAACAACATACCATAATCTTCACAACATCCTAATTTTGTTCATATTCTGGTTAGATCTGATCATGTATTACACGATTACAGAAAAAATTTAATATTACACTCGTAACAAAAGTAGATCATTTTACAACTCTCGTGAAATTACCACACTCGCTTCGCTCGTGTGGGTAAACGTTTCACTCGAGTTGTATAATGATCTACTTTCATCACTTGTATAATAAATAACTATTCTTTTATCATCTCAACAAACCCTTTCTTTTTCTAAAGTCTATTGCAAAACATGTAACATCGAATTTATAGACACTGACTTTTAAGAACAGTATTTTCAATTTTATACAATTATTTTTCAGAGGATAACCTGCAACAATTACATTACATCCATGAAAGTGTCCAACAAATGCGAGAGCTTACAGTTCAGCCCGTCACTAGTCAGGTATCTTATTTGTTCAAATATTATTTTGATTATAAATTGTTTTTATATCCATAAAACATGTATATTTTAATTGTATGTCTTAGGAGGCATGTAGGTTAAGCGCATCATGCCCATCATTGAATGATGCAGGATCTGATCCAGACCTCATGTCTAGTCTGAATTCAACACCTACTCAGACTTTGACATTAACAACACCAGCCATTACTCGATCAATATCACACAAAAGTAAGCATGATACTTTTTTTTTTGTAATTGTATGTGTTCTCTATTTATAGGGATGAACTATATGCTTGACAATTTTTTATTATTTTATTTCTTCTGGGAAATTTCAAAATATTACCTTGCACTTGGGATGCTTTTCCGAATTATTTTGAGGAAAGATTGTCCTAATCTTTATGTTTAGAATATGAATATACGTAGTTGTTGTTTTTAACCTAGAATATGATCATACACGTCAGGTTCAATGTGCGGATACTATTAACAAATTTATATTTATAGTTAAATTTAATTCTAACATGTTTCTTCAAATTGTATAGTGAAACTGCCTATGGGATGAACAGCTTATTTATTTCATTAGCCATTATGAGTACTTTGAAGGGTCAAGTTGGGCATAGGGGTGGGATGTGTTGGAGGAAAACTAAAAATTTGGTTATGTTCGACATCAGCAATAAAAATTGGAATTAAATAATATCTGGCATTTTAAGCTTACCTACATCAAGTCAAGGTTGTTTTTGTGAACTATACTTTATGAACCACCAATAATGGTAACCAAATAAACACTTATTATTTATTACCTCTTATATTACATAAGCATCATTAGAATTTATTTTGTGTTAATTTGCACAGTTTGTTTGTAAGCAAAATTTATGTTTTTAAGAGTTAATAATAATGGAGCTGGAGTATTTTACTTAAATTTTAAATTAAATTATTAATTAATGTCCACTTTTTGCAATTTAGGCTAATTGGGACGGGTTATCTACAGGTTAACACCCTTTTCTAGCCAGGGTGGGACTTAGGATTTTATTTAATGAATTCCGTCACTAAATAAATTCCTCTGCCCAGGCGGGAATTGAGCTCGCCACTCTAGGTTTACCATGTGAGATTAAGGTCAACACTTTAACTCACATGGCTAACCTGAGCCTTTCTAAGTCTCTCAAGCAGGACTGATTCATTAGTTTAATTTTGTTTTTTAGTGAAATCTGAGTTATAACCATGTTTTATAATCTATATTTTCTTGTGTAGGAGGCTCAGGGGAATGGGAACTTTACAGGAGAAATATAGGCGCTGAAGGTGATATTGAAGTTTCCAGGAGGAGGAGTTGGGCAGCTCTTGAAGACCTTTCTCATTGTAAAGACTCTACAACTAAAACTGGGAGACAGAAAAGGTTTGTACAAAGTTCAACATATATGAATTTCCTGTTCACAAATATTCTTAGTATTTTTTTTAGTTTAATATTTTCAACCACTCAGTATAATTTGTATTCTCCTCAGTCCTTTTGATTTTTTAACAATATAATTTTATATTTTAGTGGCAATGATTTATGTAGCATCAGTTTAAGCAGCATGGAGTCTGATATGGATGATCCATTCTGTGAAAGTACTACAAATCTTCTTGGTACTAATGAAAACAAGGCAAGAGTACGGCAAACACGGACGCATGCTAATTCTTCCACTCATTCACTCAATGAAGCAGAGTTGCAGGTATGTACTGCTTCAATTTCTAATTAATATAAATAAGTTGTTTTCCCTCTTTTCCTGAATATCAAATATTCATTTATATAGTTTTCAAACAATATTATTTTTGGTAGTGCCTCAAAGTACTCCATTTCCCGAAAGTGAGCGGCAATTTGTCCATCTGTTGTAGCTTTGTTAATCACTTAATTTCTGAATTTTAAACAAGGGGAGCTATACATTTTATACCTCACGCTAGATCGCCTAGATAACGAGACCCTAGGATATGCATTGGTCATCTGCCTGGTTTGTGTAAGGGTTTGCCAACCCCTATACCATTTATTTTTATAGAAGGGGAACCAGTACCCATGTTATTCACAGCGTCTTTTACTCTTTAAAAGACTCTTCTTGATTCTGATGATTGGGTACTCAAAGGTCAGAAAATGAAACCTTCTAATCATACATTTATACAAATTTATCATGCAACAACAAGATTTAAACCTGCATCTTTCCATGTAATGATTCATTGCATGACACTGATCTACGGCAGTTCATATAATATATTTAATGTTCTCATACATTAAGGTTTGTATGTGCTCACTATCTTTTTTGGGGACTAAGGTTGTTATTTTGTGACTCCGACTCCATGCCCACA
The DNA here is from genome assembly GCA_019009955.1 of Riptortus pedestris. Lineage (NCBI taxonomy): Eukaryota > Metazoa > Arthropoda > Insecta > Hemiptera > Alydidae > Riptortus > Riptortus pedestris. The sequence goes on from CM032233.1 coordinate 5,495,562, forward strand.
CAAGAATCAAACCCATATTCCTAGGAAGACTATGACTACTCTTACCAATCCCTTGATTACTTAGAGCGCCTATCCCTGTTAGAACTGCTGAAAATGCTGATGACATGCTAGCTCATATTTAAGAGCAAAAATGCTGGCAATAATCTTCTGGAAGATGAATATTTATGAAATTATATATGGACTTGGCTTGAATTTTGTTATACAATATTGAATTAAGTACAATCCAAGCTCTCCAGAAGTTTGATTAGCTCTTTGGAAATATACTAAAATGACTAGTTTTGTCCCAAATGATGAATTATCATCTAAATTAATAACTTCAATTATTCCATATTGTAGTAGCTAATTATTTTTCTAAAAGAAATTATAAACTTCTTTGGTTTTTTTACAGAATGACTTCAAAAAGGTTGTGTCCAAAAGGGAGGCTGAGACTCGATTGCTCAATGCACGGCTAAGCTCTCCACTCCAAAAATCTGTTTCCACACCTTCCATTATAGCAGTACGAGAATTGGCCAGTGCAGAACCTGTTCATATTGAATCAACTGCATCAACACTTCCAGTGTATGTATTCTTACTTGATTTGGTTTTTGCTTGCATATAATTTTTTTAGAGCACTATATGCACAATGCACATTTTTGGAGAATGAATATTATTGTATTACAATTTTCACATTTAAAACTTTTCCTTTATTGATTGTTTCCTACATATGACTTATGTTTGAAACAATGTAGAAGCATTTATTTTTATAGCTTAGATCGAAAATTAAACATTGATCTTGTCACTTTTAAATTATTTTAATCTAAGTTATACAATCAACCTCTTTAATTATAATAAAGGTATAAAAAAATAACTCCTTTATTATATAATGTTTTTATTATTTAGAAATAATTAATGATGCTGATAATTGACATCAAGCTTATAAGTACTCATACATAAACATACAGGCCATAATTACTCCACTTTTATATATAAAATATAAAAATTTATTTGTTGATTCATTTTGAAACACTCTCCTGCTTTAACAGACAACCTTTTCATGATTATTTTTAATTATATCTCCGTATCTATGTCTTAAAATATTTCTGTGTTTATAAATTTGCCCCATTACATAGTTTGTGATGATCATGATAATTGAATATAGTTACAATGAAATGTCTCTTAGTGGACTCCTCTCTCCAATGGACACTCCTCTCAATGAACATTTTTTTAATTTAACAGACAATGTACGCGGACAGGAAAGTTTTCGTCTTCGAGTGATAAATGTATTCCTCTGAACAGAAACTTAAACATTTTATGAATTAAGCAAATATATTGAGTGATTTTAATTTTTAATGTAAACATTACTTTTCTTCATAAATTTTATTTGATTTATTTGCTTTTTGACAATGCCTCACATCTTTGGCAATTAGCATCTTTTGGCATAGTTGTTTTCTCCAGTTTGTTTAACATTTCATTATTAAATTTAATAATTGTTGATTATGTTGCTTTCTTTAATTGATAATAATTGATGAATTCAGAATTAAATTTCATTAAGTAAATATTTCCGTATGTTTAAACTCACATTGTCCTATATAGTTATTTTGGTTTTTCTACATAGTATTTCTGGTGTAATAAGGGTTGTTTTTTTTTATTTTTCTAGAGAGTGAAAAAGACTGCACTTTAGACTAGGATTAGGTCATTTTCCATGAACTTTTCACAAATTTTTCTCTTTACCTGAAGGTGGATTTCATAAAAATTACCATTCCTCTTCTCATGTTCGTTTAACCACAATGTGCCTCAGTCTTTTTTTCCCTTTTAACCAAGAATCTTATATGTAATGGCTTTGCTAAAAAGTTCTTACAGTAATTGAAAAAGTAGAAATGTTGAATCTTACTGGAAACAAATAAATTTTTAAGAAATTAGCCGATAAATTTAAAATTGGAAAAACTCAAATTTAACTCTGCAATGAGTTTTGAGAAGGAATTTCTAAACAAATAGATAAACCAGTGCTACCTTTTAAAGCTAGAAGTACTTATTCAGATAGTACAAAAGTTGTGAGATAATTCACTCGAGCTGGAGTCGCAGAGCCTGTAGAGACAGTCAATTGTGAGCTATGTATCTTGTTTGTAGCTCTTGAGCCACTGATGAGATATCTCTTACTAGGAGCTTGTGTAAGGCTATTAAGCATATCACCCCTCCACAGTGGACACCTCCCATCTCCAACAGACAAGTCTGTCAGAACCATGGGTTTCTGTTATAGTGAGATTTTACTGTATTTACATGACATCCTTTATTAATTTCATACATCTCATGAAAATTCTGTATGATCTGAAAATTTTCAACTACGAGAACAAAACTTCTTTTGAAACAGGTAATTGAGCAATATGCTTTAAATTATTATGCATTACAATGATAAACTATTTATATGAATAACAATCCAACAAATATGGAAATGCTACTCACTGCTGTAAACAGATATTAAATATTATGCTCACACGAAAGATATTGAGCCTGGGTAACAAAATCATTAATCAAATGAGCTCCCTAATCATCTGAGGTATCATCCTTTCAACTATTCATTTTTTTTCCTGGGTTAACTAAGCATAGCCCTATTAATGGGAATTGAAAATGTAAATCGTTGGCAAAGCATCCTATTAGGGGCCAAGGTTTGACAGACGGATTTGATGGGAGGGACTCAAGTCTTCAACTTGTGAACTGTGTTCACCACTATACTACCTCCACCCTCCCGAAATTGAATAGAAATAGGATTAAGTATTACTTCTCTTAAGCTCATACAATCTATTCATTTTACCATGTCTAAATCAGGGGTACGAAGATCTTGAGGTTCTCATGCCTTTTGTGAATAAAATAATATTAATGAAAGAATTTTAGAAGGTCACATTAAAAATAATAATGTTAGTCCTCTCTAATAATTTTTAACTTATAGTTTGCCGGGACATCATATAAAAAAACCAATAAAACATATTTTCCACTTAATCCATGGTGGTATTTACATTCTGTAAACTTTACATAATAAAAATTGGCATTCTTCATAAAAACCTTCAAGGTCCAGATAGAAGAAAATGGCTTCGGAATTCAATCTGTAGATTGCCATTTTCTCAGGTCTGGTTTAAATCACTGAATATAATATTTTTTTATAAGCTCAGCTCATAGAAAAGAAAGAATGTACTGCTTCGGGAAATATCATTTGAATTACAGGATGAAAGTGAGAAAAAATGTATACTCATACCAAGACAGAGAAGCGTGCACGCTGTGTGTGTGTGTGTGTGTGTGTGTGTGTGTGTGTGTGTGTGTGTGTGTGTGTGTGTGTGTGTGTGTGTGTGTGTGCGTGTGTGTAGGCGTGCGTGCGTGTGTGTCTACATACAAAGGTGAGCGTGTGTGTGAATATTTCCAACTCCATATGAAGAATGTAGTTCATGAGTGATTGAAAACCCTTATGTAATTTTTAGATCACTTACTTGTACCTTTTTGAAACTTCTTACAAGGTTTCCTGCCCTCAAATTTTTATTAGTTTCATGAGAAAATGTGATATTAGATGCCATAGTTCTTTTCCATGTACAGGGAAATATACTGATTAAGAGTTTTAAAGGCTGGCAAAGCATAAATAACAAAATAAAACGACTAATACTTTCAGTGGCAAAGAAATATAAATTTCCCAAAAGCAAAGCAATACGTTTTTAATAAATTATAAAAGTAGAAGAGTTATCATGACACTAACTTTATTTCAACTTAACTAAACCAAAGAGAATATTTCAAATATATCAAACTGTAGAAGAAGTTTATTTCCTCTCATTCAAGACATTTATTACATTGCTGTTATTTACCAACTTCTTAAGAATCAAGAAAGCTCATTATGTTCACAGTTAATGGCAGTAGTGTGTCAGTATTTATCGGCAGTATAATAAGTGTCTGATATGAAACCGAAAATATCTCATTAATAATCTTCCAAAGAAAACCAAGTCCTAATGTAAAATATTCTGTAATTTATATTTACTAGTCTGAAATTTTACAGGAGTGTGTTTCTTTTTTTTTATTTTTATGGTTTATTTGGAAAAAAATACAGTTTGATTTCTTTTCCCCAATTTTTTTTTCTCAATGGTTAATCAGACGATAATCCTTTTTTTTTTCTTTTTTTTATCAACTTGAATTTCACTTTGATACATAACTAGATATAAGTTTGTAGTAATTGTTAGCGCATGAAGCACTTTGAAGGCATGGCTTTTTGTATTAGCTGATATTGTATCCGTACAGTGGGTGTCAGCTGCAAGGCTTTGCAACTGAGAGTGATGAAGATGAAGCATTTGCAGCTTTACTAGACCCAGAAAAGCATTTAGTTCCATCTGACTACTTCACACAGTAAGTATCCCATATATTGTTCATTTAACTCTGTATTGGAAACAATTTTTTTTTGTCTTTTAACCTTTGGTGATTCAGCGTTAACTATCATTTGTTTAAATTAAAAATCCCTTTTCAAGTATTGAATAACAGATAGTATATTTTAGAATTTAAAATAATCCATAGTAATTTACATTAGTTGATGCTCTTCACTAATATGCCTGCCTTCTTCAGCTGTTTTTTTCAAGCTAGGGTATATGGATTTCCCTCATTTTGAAGGTGTGTGGAATTTAAATGAAAGAAAATTAATATGTTTCTTAGACATAAACAAAAAGTTGGTCTCTGTACAATGTGTTTGAGGATTTATCAAAGATAATTTCATTTTTTTACTTTTCTCATTGCGTGGAGTATATACTTCTTTCCCCAACACTTGTCTCAATGATATGTGTATAATATTAGTTATCCTCATTGCCAACAAATTTGAGCATATTTTAACTAATTCTATCACTCTTCTGTATTTATCTCAATTTTTCCTATAGTCCAGCTTATTTATTTTTTAGTGGCTTCTTCTAAAATTGTCATCAGTAATTTCACAAAAGGAAGAGCTATTTCACTATTATGATGGTTAATATTTAATGTCTCAAGGTCTTTTAATGTACACTTTTCCTCATGTAATTAACCATTCCTAGTCTTCTCAACTCTTTTCACTTATCTGAAGTGAGTAAAAAAATAACTCCTTTGCAATCAACAACAAGATAGAATATAATTTCTACATTTACATTCTTCTTTACCGTTCAAAATAAGGGAGATTTCAATGGTTCATTCATGATTCTGAGATAATGTTTGGAAATAGTGTTATTATAAAGACAATTACCAGTTTCGAAACAAAAAAAAATTAAGTAGCTTTAAAATAATATAATGCAAATCATGGTACACATTTTAATTAAACTTCTTGATAGTGTATAGACTGAAGATCTGAGAATAAAACACTTTTTCTCTTTAAATGAGTTTATTACTGCTCCATTTAACTACATTTTTCACACCATCACGTGTTAATAGACTTATAGAGATACTTATATCCATGATATTTTTTCTTTCTTGTAACTTACTGAAGAATAGTTAAATTTACTGTTTTTTTTTTAGCTTCTAAAACAATTCCTGGAGTGTTTTCCTGTATATTATTCAAATATGTATTAGCTATTTTCACCATTAATTTTAAATGATTGAAATTTATACTGGTATTTGAATTTTAAATTATTAATATTTTTTTTGTTGTCTGCTTAGACCATTGTAGTTATTCTCCAGTAGATGGTAATCTACTGTTAAGTCAACACTGCATTGGCAGTAATCTTACTTTAATTATATACTTATTAGCATGATGAATTTAAAATGATGGGCTTTTTTGTAGAAATGATTTATTGGTCTATTATATATTATACTTGTAGTGCGTAGTGTGACTTTTCCATGCTTAGTCTGTTATGCAGTTTAGTTTTGTTAATAATACATTGAGAACATGGGCATTTTTACATATATTGAGGCCTTTTAATGGGATGTTACTTCTAATAGGATAGATAGTTTCAGAATCTTATTTAGCTAAATGTTAATGGCTCATTTTATATTTTAATAATAATTAATGTAATTTCATCAAATTACTTTGTGTAAGGATTTTTGTTTCCTTTGTAAGGAATCACATAGTACTCCATTCTTATTTTGTGCTAAGATTTGAATTTGTAAATCATGTTAGTATGTTTTAAGATTTCTTAATAACTCTATGGGGTGGATAAGAGATTCTTAAGAACATGATTAATACAATTTATAAGCCAAACGGATTGATAAATATTCAGATGTTTTATTTGAATTGGTAATCCCAGAATTTTATGCACTTGTCATTTGTCTCTTGGGGCTCAGGTTAGCCACATAAGTTCAGGTGTTGGTCTTAATACCCATGGATAGCATAGGGTTGTGGGTTCAATTCCTGAATTGGTGAAGGGAATTAATTTAGTGATGGACTCTAAATAAAATTCGTAGTACTACCATGGCTAGAAAAGGTTCACCCTTTGTTACATAAAGTGGATATTAATTTAAAATCAAATTAGATACTAATTTTATCCACTTGGAGCCATTTTATGGAGCTTTTATAATATCATTCTTGAAGCTACTATATATATAATCTGGCTACATTGAGTTTCTACCATGATGCCTTTTAAACATGTTCAAATCACCTGAACAGATGCTTACAGAAAGAAATTTTATTCCATGCTCAAAATTCTAAGCACTTGTGGCTTCATAAAATTATAGTTGCTAGGCAGTTTATCGTATAGTGCATTAGAGATGCAATTATTCCTAAATCCTCCTTATAAATGTAGGGAGTCCAAACCTAATAAAAATTGTATGTATTAAATTTAATTTAAGATTAATGATTTGTGGATATTTGTTTCTGTCCACTAGTTGAATGCATCTATGGCAACTAGACCTGGTGTCTTTTAAATTGCTCCACAAGTTCCAAGAATACTAGTTCACACTTCTCTGATTTTTTGCTTCTTCAGAAGGACTGGTTCTTGATGATGACTTTAATACATCAGAACATGGTATACATGTTTGTAATACCTGCTAGATTTTGTTGTGAATTCTGGAAATTTTTATCATCAAAATGTTCTCATCTACCTTCCACTCTCCTGGTTATTTTTCCCCAAAACTTCTATCAAACCAACTTATTCAGAAATGTATTAGTTTTACTTTATAAATGTTATGATGTGTAGAAATATTAGCCATATTTATTTAATAAGTATACTCCTTTACAAGTGTCCCATGCCCAAAAAATGTCATTAATAGTCGTACCTCTTAGGTTTACCTGAGATGAGAATTGATTCGGTTATGGTTCGCATTTTTGTGGCAGCCATATTTTCTCTAAGTTGAAGAGTTGTTGAAGTCTCCCATTTTCCACTTTAAACTGAATATCTGCTGTTTAGGACTCTAAACTGCATTGCTTTTGCAAGCTGGATGTGTTTCATACTCTCATTTCTCTCTCTTCATACTCAGTTTCAGAAGAATAGAATGTTGTTCCCATACCACTCTAACATTTTCAAGGGTTTTGAGTATTCTCTGGACTGCTTCTGGAGCTGCTGGATGAGGGTTGTAGTTATCTGCCAACATGACATGGGATTGTTGCAAGGTGTAGTGCATGAGTTGTAATGGGGTACTGTATGAGTATAGTAGTAACGTAGGTTTTTGTATAAAGGTATTCTAGTGGGCTTTTCTGGCTGAAAGAGAAGAGCATTGTTGGACGTTACTCGTGATTTTATTTAAGGCTATTAAGGGTCAAGGTACCAGGCAGAAGATCTTTGGTACAAACATTTTGCCTTCACCGCAAAAAAAATTAAATAAAAATGTATGATTTTGAATTTACAGCCTGATCATCTGTTTAGCAGATTTTCATTAAGGGAAAAAATGTATAATACAACTGATCATGTTGATAGAGTAATCCCCTATAATTTTGATGCTATTCACTCAAATATTAATATTTACTTGTATTCTTCCATAAGCCTTTGCTCCTACTTTTATGATTTCAAATGAGAGCTATTATATCACTGAATATCTCATGCCCAGCTTCAATTTTAAGCCTTGCTTCCATAGGATTTTCTTAAATGAGAAATACAGAATAAAGTATGAGGAATCATCTGTGTGTCATTCGAACACATGGAAAATCTGCTTAGTTTATAACAGGACTGCATGTCAGAAATATTTTCATTTCTGGGTTGAGTGGGGTGAGTTTTGACCTTTCAGAAGATGTAGGCATACATTTATGTAAGCTCTTTTAACGTTGTAATGATACTTCTTTCGGATTTTTTCTGTGCATTATCAGACACTTTATTAAATTAAATTGACTTACTTAAACTGTGTGAAAGAATTACTTATAACTTTCCTAGCTCCTTAGAAGCTTTTTGGTTAGAGATAGTATATAATAATTTAATTAGTGAAAGTTTATTTCAGCCCAAGGTAAGATCAACAGGCCACATCATTAACATTTATGGTTTTCCTTTCATTTCAAACTTTATGAATATAGAAAAACTTTATCAATTAATTTAAGTAGTAAATTTAAGGTTATAGATGTTTACTTGTGAATTATGACTGCCAAAATCAAATACTCTTACTTTTTAAATTTGATTCTTTGAATTAATCAAGTGGTTGCAATGCTATTTATTGGTATCATTCATTCTATTCAATTTCATCTACAGGGGTGGGGTTTGGGATTTGAAGGTTATCCTCCATTTACTGAAATGATTTCCCCTCATATTTCCCCACCAGTTTTTTAAAACGTCTTTGATATTTACTTATATTTTTATGAATTGCATCTCAAAGCCTGATTAAAATATCATTTTTGTTGCAATATATAATTCATTTTTAGGCGTACATAGATTTGGCTACACATAACCCTTATTTTGGGTTCCCAAATGTTAACTCCTTTAACATAATTAAAATATAGGTCTTAATGAAAATGTACAATTGAATAGGTTCAGGACTATCATTTTCAAAAGTAGTGTAGTAAAATGTTGAAGGGGTAGACTGAATAAAGAAATGGCACCCAGGGATTATAAAAGTACTAAAATATTTCAGATAGTATTTAGTGAAAATATCTAACTTGAGTATTCACTTATTTCGATTTGAAAATATATTACATTTGTTTATTTAAATATTAAGCTCATATTACAAAATGTCTCATTATGTCTCTGGATTATTATATTCAGCATTTCTATAGTAATATTCATGCTACTCAGCAATTTATATGCTACTTTTATAAATATTTGTAATATGTATAATTTTTCATTAATGTTTTCTAATATAGCAAAATTTAACTTTAACCCCTCAGTGCAGTTTCTATGTCCTTCCCATCCCACTATCATTATATTATTTAAAGTTTGTTTTCAATGGTATACATATAGCTGTCAAAAATGTTTACTTTGAAACGTACTCAGCGTGTTTGTGAGCTTTTGCATTTGTTTAATAATTTTATTTTCTCATTTAACTATTTATTAGTTTCAAAAATCCATGTAGAATTATTTTAGTATTTTCAAGTAAATTTGTTTTCCTACAAAGTCCTTCAACATTTTATTTCAAACTTTTTTGTATATTAGCTACATCTGGAATTTGTCTCGAGCTGTTAATAAGCCGATGTGGAAAGGTAATAGTACACTGTGATTTCATTAAAACAACCGAGGATCATTACCCTAATTCACATGTATATTAATGCATACCACTACTGCACAATTGCACTGTATTTTAGATTTTTGCACTTCTCTTTTGTATCATTTTGTATTTAAATGAATAATTAATTTTTTTTGTGTTTTCTGGAAATTTATATTTTTACTGGAATTCCATGATTTGTATTCCTGCACCTACAATGAATAGTTGTTTTTTCCAAATATGAATTAGTACATCATACAGTATAGTTTTCTAATTATGCTCATGATTTTCATTTTATATTTCATGAATTCGAGTGTCTTTAGTATGTAACATATTTTTTTTATTTCTACTGCTAGTATAAGAAGTAATCATACAAAAAATAATATAGAACTATTCAGACAATTATATTTTTTCAATTTAATTAAATTTTGATGAATTGGAAAATGATAATATACTATTTTTAAATATTTCTTCTCTGTTTGTTTATCATACTTAAGTCGAATAAAGAGTTTAAAAATAAATTGCTGCTATAAAAATAATTTCACTTAGAATGCTTCTTAAAGGTCAAGAATAGTTATTTATTATACAAGTGACGAAAGTAGATCATTTTACAACTCGAGTGAAACGTTTATCCACACGAGCGAAGCGAGTGTGGTAATTTCACGAGAGTTGTAAATTCTACTTTCATCACGAGTGTAATATTAAATTTTTTCTGTAATTGTGTAATACATGATCAGATCTAACCAGAATATGAACAAAATTAGGATGTTGTGAATATTATGGTATGTTGTTGGTAGGTTATAAGCATGGTTGTGAAAGGTTATAAGCATAGTTATAAAACAACTAGTGATGATTGTGAAGTAGTGCAGTTATAAACAAGTGTAGGTTATAAACAAGGAAGGTAATTATTATTATATTTAAATTTTAAAATATATTGATTATTTCCACCAATAATTCATTCACATTTCAATTTATTTTGTTAAAATAAATTCTTACAATGTTAAGAAACATTTAAAAGCAATTCAGTTTCTTCACTTGTGAAGAAAGTGATTACTTTCTTCACTCTATTGCAAAATGTTTCACTTTCTTCACTCTATTGCAAAATGTTTCACTTTCTTCACTCTATTGCAAAATGTTTCACTTTCTTCACTCTATTGCAAAATGTTTCACTTTCTTCACTCATTTCAGTTTAGTAATGTTACCATTATTCAACGATTACAGAAAAAAGGTTTTTTTCTCCATAATTTAGTATTTTGGACTATGTCATTGTAGTCTAACATTACTTTTAAAGTAATTTTTTCTGTAATCATTGAATAATGGTAACATTAATAAACTGAAATGAGTGAAGAAAGTGAAACATTTTGCAATAGAGTGAAGAAAGTGAATTGCCTTCTTAATTAGTAATAAGTATAAATTAAAAAATAATTTGAAGTTGGAAATTAAATGGTTTTAAATGTTTCTTAACATTGTAAGAATTTATTTTAACAAAATAAATTGAAATGTGAATGAATTATTGGTGGAAATAATCAATATATTTTAAAATTTAAATACAATAATAATTACCTTCCTTGTTTATAACCTGCACTTGTTTATAACTGCACTACTTCACAATCATCACTAGTTGTTTTATAACTATGCTTATAACCTTTCACAACCATGCTTATAACCTACCAACAACATACCATAATCTTCACAACATCCTAATTTTGTTCATATTCTGGTTAGATCTGATCATGTGTTACACGATTACAGAAAAAATTTAATATTACACTCGTGACGAAAGTAGAACTTACAACTCTCGTGAAATTACCAACTTGCTTCGCTTGTGTGGGTAAACGTTTCACTCAAGTTGTAAAATGATCTACTTTCGTCACTTGTAAAATAAATAACTATTTCCTGGACAATAGTGACCTTTCAATTCATATCCATATGGATAAAATGGCAAGACATTAAATAAAACAATTATTCCAAAATGTTTTTGAAAGAAAATAATGATTTATACATAATTAGGGGGTGATAAAATTAATATAATGAGCATTATTAAGAAAGAAATACCATGATTAAAATCAATAACATATTTATTACTTATATTTATGCGTGTGCGCGCCCACAGACACACACACACACACACACACACACACACACACATCATTACCAAACTTGATATTTAAGTGTTTCATGTAAAACAAAAGATCAACTTCATTTAAGGCTGAAAATAGACTGGGGGAGGGGATTACAGGGGGAGAAAATTGAATATTCAAAATATTCCCTTACTATGAGTCGTATCAAGAAATTGTATATAACCAATCTTTTGGGAAATTTAATTTTCTATAAATGTTGTTCTATACACTTTTTCTCTATCTCAAATATTGACAGAGATTTTTGCACTTTTTAATTTTCAGCTTTCAGTAAACACCCACTTTTAGTCATCGCACTAACAACAATCCAAAGTATTGTGAAACGTCTTATTCCAACCTTAAATACCAAATATTATTTTCAACAGATGTTTACTAGATGAGATACATCTAAATTCTTTGTGTGATGACAACATGAATTTAGATTTTGTTTCTTGACTCAAAAATGTTTATTTTATCTATATTGTATTCTATATTTAAATGTTTCATTCAACAGTAAAGATCATATTCATTAATGGCTGAAATTGGACTGGGGGGGGGGTTCAGAGGGAGGGAATTCAAAATGTCTCTGTTATTATGAGTTGGATCGAAAGATGTTATAGAATGAGTCTTGTTAAATTATTGATGCTGCACAATTGTTCTCCTATACATTTTTTCGTAACTCAAATATTAAGAGAGTTATTTGTACTTACTTGTTTTGAGTCTTCAATGAGCCCCCACTTCTACTTCAGATTTTTATTTTGAAATAGAAAATATATGATCGACATGAGATCAGTAGTGTATCATACCAGCACATGGGAAATCTGCCTGCATGACAGACTGTTACTTTGATACCACTCAGAATGTATTTTACGTTTATCATGTTTTTATGGGTAGGGAGAGACCGAATGTAAAAATATACAGATCAAAACAATCCTTGCCTTGTCTCCAAAAATAAGTGGATCTGATCTCCTCTCTCTTAGTGGCATTGTATAGAGATAAAAAAATAAAAGTTAAAAAACACTTTCACAGTTAAACAAAATACAGCCATTGGCTGGAGTTACAAGTAGGTAGGCGTAAGATACCTGAATAAAATCAGCCATGGCATTTTGAAATAAAGAAATGAAACAAGCATTTGTATAAGATATTTTTCATCACATTAAATTATTTGACCCTATTTCATGTCTATATCAATGATGATATCGATATGAATCAGCTAATGGCTATAAAGCCATTTATAATTCTTGTCAATTCAGCTATGATTTACTTGGCAGGAAAATCTAGTGGCAAGAGGTATTTGTGATCATTTTATTTTCTGATCGTGAGCACAAGGGATGCCTCAAACATTTTGAGCCGAGTTGAATTAAGTGTTAAACACTGGGGTTTATTTTATATCTTGACCTTCTGCCATTTTATCAATCTAATTTTAAAATGTTGAACTTAATATTTATTTTAATTGCTCCACTGGGATTCTATCCAAAATCTTACTCTAAATTTCAGTTTTGTACCAAATGTTTAGCCTCACTTATTCTTACAGTCAACTTTTTCTGAGTAGCCTCATTTTTTTAAATTGTAGTCAATTTCAATGAGGTACACATAGATTATTGCAGATATTCTCATAACTTTAATTTCTGTTTTATCTTGGATAGAAAACAATTGCATTCAATGTGGCCGTTTCAATCATCTTCGATCAATGTTTGCAAATCCTTTTGGTCAGGCAGGTGTGGGTGAGGTGAATTTGTCAACTTTAGAGGTTGTGTTGACATTGAAGAGCAAACCTGTCTCATATCTATGGCATTCACAACCCATTACAGAACTGATGTATTTATTTTTTAAAATGGCCTAAAACTTGTAATATGTTAACGGTCCCATGAAAATAAATCTTTGAAATAATTACCTTACACATTTAACCCTGTTAAATGTACGTCACCATTTTAGGTGTGCTAAAGACTTACATGTCAGTCAGGAGAGACCAGCGCCTCATTTTTTAAGGATTGATAATCAATCTGGCTTGTTTAGTACTTGACTCCGATGAGCTTTTATATCAGTTCTTCTACTATTGCCATCGGACAGACTGTTTATAGAAACTGTAATGTCCTTCCAAGCCAATACTAGGCATAGGAATTGTCTTTTACCATTTTTATACCCATTTATACTGCATATTCTTTACAGCATATTTTCTGCTTTTATGGTGAAACGTTAAGTGCACCAAAATGTCTGCAAAAACAATTTTATCTGATGAAAAAGTGTTGTTAAAACTTTTTATGGGTGTGATTGAAAGTAAAGGGGATGAAATCATCTTTGGACTGTGACATGTTTTTAATTCCAGCTCCTTTAGTGCTGGTCCAAGGTCTGGATCAAAAAGGAGGACCTAAAATATGATTAAAAATCTGGATTGAAAAGGAAATGATTAACGGTCGAATGTAAAAAGTATTCAGTACACGGGGCCACTGCAGGGGCTAGGCACGCCTGTATACTCGCACTACACTAGTACTACCCAGATAAAGGGTTATTAAACAAGACAGGCTCAATATATTTTTTCTTGTGCGAATTACTTTTGCATATTATATTTTCTGTTTATACTCCTGTAAGGCTCCAGGTCTCATTTCCACAATTTTTGTTTCGTGGCTTCCTTTTATTTTATTTCACTGTACTTGTCTCTTTCATTGACTTGACCTTTTTACCTCTTACTTTTACATGGTAAATAAAGGACAAAGTATATAATTTATTCTCAACTGTTTTGTACTGACTCTTTAAGTTTGTTGTAGTTCATATTTGGGGTTTTCCCCAAAAACATTCTTCAACACTTTCTATTTCCCTTAAGTTTATATTCTTTTTTCAACTTAAATTATTAACTTTTTTCTTACTTAATTCACTAGCCTAAGACATATTCCAGGCAGTTACTTTAGTTATATAATAAAAAGTTTGACCTGTATATGTTTCCAATCAATTTTTATTGTACCAGCATTTTAGTCTGATTTTCAAGGCTTCATCAGGGCTGTAAGCATAAATATTTGTAATTTGTAATAGAGAGAAAAGATATATTTTGGAAAGGTAAGGAATTTTAGGGTTTTATATTCTTTAGAGTTTATCTGATAAAGTAAATAAAAATGTGATTTTTTTTTTAATTGGAAAGAAACAGGTCCATAACAGGAATTCAACTGAGTACACTATGTTACATTATTTATTATGGCAACACAGACAATCCTTACTAGGGATGACAAAAAATTTAATAATATCAAAATACGACTATTGAAAACTTTGATAATTAAGAAGACATTCCACTAATATTGCAGGGAAACACGTGATGCTGAACTATTCACCTATCAAAAGCTGTGCTGTATAGCCCTGGCATCTCAAGTTTTTGCCACTTATTATTATTTTAGTGTCATTGTATGTTTTCATAATAATTCCTCTATTTTTTCTCTGTTTCTGAAAGTCGCCAGACATGGAGTATATTATATATATATATATATATATATATATATATATATATATATAATTTTGAGGTTGGTTTCTTTGTACATTACTCAATTTGTGCATATTTATTGTATTCTGTAGCTTGTAAATCTATCATATGAATGTAGGTCTGGTGCCGTTTTAAGTCCTAATTATCATTATATATTTCCTTCAAATCTTAGCTTAAGGTACTAGCTTCATCTTTAAAGGATTAGGTGACTAAGTATATTTTTAAAATTTGATGTATTTCTAAAGAGGTATATATTTTGAAGTAAAAGTTTTTTCATATTCTAAATCAAAGTTTGAAGTTGCTATTCAAACTATGCAAACCATTTTGCAGATTAGAGTTGAAAGAAGACCTTTAAAAGTGTGTCTCCATTTGTTCTATAAAAACTAAAATGGCACTCGCGGTGCTTAAGTGTTGATTACTTAAGCCTTAAAGAGAGTTATACTAAGTAAGTGCATGGAGAATTTTGTAACTACACAAGACTGACTAAGAAATGTGAACATTAACAACTTGGCTTTAAAATGGCATTCACTAACATGTTTTATTCTAGCTGAGGAAACTGGCACTTCTGATTGTAAGAGTTTTAATACTGTCTGTAATGAATCTCCTTCGACAAGGGAATAGTAGTTTAAATTAATGCAGGGCTTATTGTTGATCAACCTGCTTTTAGCTTACATATTTTTTAAACAAATATTTCTTAATATAAGAATTATATAAAATATAACAATTATGTTATTATTCATTACAGTGCTGCATATGACGAACATCCTGAAAAACGGAGAAAAAGAGGAAGCCTCTTCTTCAGAAAAAAGAAGGTAAGCTGATTGTCTATTCCTGAGTTTATTTTTATTTTTAATTGAACTTTTTAGCAAATTTGATTTCAAATAACTGATTTGGTTGTCATCACTAATATTTTGTAATTTTGTCAACAAAAATAATAAAACATTTACAATTAATACCTATATGTATAATATTCTTACTTTTTTAAAAAAAATGGTTTAAACTCATTATATTCTTTAAAAAAGTTTATGAAAATAATATAATAAATAAAAGATTAAGTATGTTTTCCAAAACTATTATTTAAATATGAAAAGGAAAATATATGTTTACTCTCTTTAACAATTATTTATTTATATAAATGTTTTGAACTTATAATACTTTTTAAAGTTACATGAATGATCTGTTTATTAACTTAAATATAACTGAATATTTAACAAAAAGAAAGTGTTAAAATTAGAAACTACAGATTAAATAAAGAAATGCAACAGAAATAATTACTCATGAACTAAATTTGAATATAATATCTTGGACTACTAGTTAATTGAAACACTTAACTACTATTTAATACACTAATTATACGTTTTGTGAAGTAGTTGAAAACAACTATGCACAAATCTGGTTCTCTCAGACACAGAGTACATTAATGTAGCTTCAATTAATAATAAGATTACAAGCTTTTATTTCACTAATTGAAATTTACATATATATATATATAAAAATTGTAACCTCTGTCTGTACATTGATTTTTTTCTCAAAATTTCACGATACTTTTTCGTTTCACATGTCATAGACACCCTATCTGCAATTTGTTTCTTTCGTGTATGCTTGTTTGTTTGTTTGTTACCTTTTCACGCATAAACGGCTGAACTGAATTTTATGAAACTTGGTATATATATTACTACTAACCCAACTTAGACTTTAGACTATATTAATATTCTCTGAGACGAACAGGAGTGGGGGTTATAAGGGAAGCCTGAAATTAAAAATAGCGATATTTCATTTCCAATTGGTTTTTCGGCAAATATGAACATAACAAAAGTAGTTTATTTTGTTATTTAGAGTAACATTTGTTATATACACTTTTTTTGTATACCGAAATATAAACGAGATATGTGCTAAAACCTATAGCGGAAATGAACAATTTTATTTGGCACAAAAGACTCAACTGAACTAAATAAAACTCGGTATGTGTATTAGCACTAACGCTTTCATTATAATAAGCCATACCAACATTTCTAGGGAAGCGCAGGAGTGGGGGTTGTAAGGTAGGCCTGAATTTAAAAATAGCGGTATTTCGTTTTCTATTGGGTCTTCTGCAAATATGCACATGACAAAAGTAGTTTATTTTTTTATTTGAAGTAACTTTTGTGATATTCCCTTTTGTCTTATAACCAAGTATAAACGAGATATACACTAAAACTTTAGCGGGAGCCAACAATTTTATTGGACACTAACGATTGAACCGAACTTAACAAAACTTGGTATGTCAATTAGCATTAATTCTTCCATGATTATAAGCTTTATTAAAATTTTTAGGTTCAAACGGGAGTGGGGGTTATAAGGGAGGCCTGAAATAAAAATTTGCGATATTTCATTGTCTATTTGTTTTTCGACAAACGTGCACATAACAAAAGTTGTTTACTTTGTTATTTAGAGTAACTTTTGTTTTATACATTTTTTCAGGAACAATGTATGAAGCAAGTAATTTGCATAGAAATATTGATATGCTCAACAATTCTTTCCAATATGAACTACCAGGTATCTCACCTGGAAAAATTAATTCATATCTATGTTAATATTTTGTCCTTAATAATACAAATCTATACATAATCCACAGGAGACGGGAAATATGACAATATGGAGAACAGTGGAGTCTTACATAAAAAATTAATTTTATTATTAAAAAATCCACAGCAACGACGGGTATAAACCCTAAACACTGGCACGGGTAAATGTCAAAATATTGTGCTAATATATATATATATATATATATATATATATATATATATATATATATATATATATAAACTACATGCACAGGAGACAGGAAATATAAAAATATTGTGGACAGTGAAGCCTTACATAACAAATAATTTTATTATTAACAAATCCACAGCAACGATGGGTATAAATCGGGAAATGTTAAAATATCGTGGAAAGTAAAGCCTTGCCAAAAAAATACCATCACCATTCAGTCTCAAATAAATTCCCGGGCGAAGCCGGGTATCTGAGCTAGTGTATATATATATATATATATATATATATATATATATATATAGTTACATTTTATTACCACTATCAGTAATAAACATTGTTTATTAGAGTTCTTTGGGATAGGAAAATTAAATACACACAAGCTTCTCAGTTTTTATCTCTGCACAATTTATTTAACAATGCACTATACTTTGGTTAATTATTCTTAATTACTACTCACAATATCCACTGATAGCGTCACTGTTCTTCAAAGAGTCACAGTCCAATAATTCACTCACGGTCACTGAAGTTCACAAAAAGAGACGGCACTGCATTGTCTTAGACACGGCACTAAACTGTTACAGAGTCACGGCACAACACTCTTCTTCACATAAAAACACTTTACCGCACTGCACTGTCGCACTGTAGCACTGATGAGAACACTTGAAGATAGCTGAGAGCAAACTAAACTGACTAGGGTCGGCCAGGGTGTCTTATATAGATTGGCTACAAAATATCAATGGGAATGCCCAGACCCTTCCAGAACAGGACTCGAATGAACTCGATCCTCTGTCGGTTTCTTTGATCCACCTCGCACTTCCCAAATATGTGACTATCTGTTTAATTTTTCATGTATTTAATTTTCGTAATAATATATTTGGGGGTCAGTGTGGCAGAGTGGTTAGAGCGCTGGACTTTTACGTCAAAGGTTGAGAGTTCGAGTACTGGCCTTCACTTCCCAGTATGGGGCTGGTCCCCGCTAGAAGTTATCACCCTCTTATGTAGGGGAGCCGTGCAGGTTGAAACACACCTGTAAAAAGGGTTTACTATATATATATATATATATATATATATATATATATATATATATATATATATACTTATACTAGCTAATTTGCCCGGGAAATTATTGTTGACTGACTAATGATGGTATTTTTATAGCTAGACTCCAATGTGTACAATTACACTTCCCTCCACGACATATTGTTTTTCGGAAATAGCTAATCCTAAAGGGTAACTTTTGGGGATTAATAGAATAGAAATTTTAGTTTTGAAGAATAAATGAAAATGCGTTCCTAATCTATCACTCTCCACTTTTGACTAAATAATACATTATGCAAATTGAATAATGGAAATGCTCGTATAGTTGACATTTATATTCAACAAAGTTATTTTCTAGGGAAAATAAATAATTGAGGAGGGACGGCAGAGATTTACAACCTCATAAATCCGAATCATACTTAGAACTATCATATAAAACTAAAACATAATATCATTTGACGTAATATACAATTATTAAAAGCACTTAAATATGTACTAATAGAAAATATGACTTTCACTATAGTTTTAGCGTATAATTTCATTTTGCGACAAAGGTGAATACAACAAAAGTTACTCTAAATAACAAAATAAACAACTTTTGTTATGTGCATGTTTGCCGAGAAACTAATAGGAGACAAAATACCACAATTTTTAATTTCACGCTTCCTTGTAACTCCCACTCCTGTTTGTACCTAGAAATTTTAATACAGCTTATAATCAGTAAAATACTCAGTTTAATGCTAAATTACATACGGAGCTTCGTTGAGTTTGGTTCTGTCTTTTATGCCCTTTAAAATCGTTGACTCCCCCATTAGTTTTTAGTGTAGTGGAGGAGTTAGTGATTATTCACATACCAGTTTCGTTTAGTTCGTTTTGTGCCAAATAAATTTGTCGACTCCTGCTATAGTTTTTAGCGTATAACTCATTTATACTTAGGTCTACAACAAAAGTGTATATAACAAAAGTTACAATAAATGACAAAACAAACAACTTTTGTTATGTTCATATTTGCCGAAAAAGACATACGAAACGTAATATCGCTATTTTTAATTTCAGGCCTCCCTTATAACCACCACTCCTGTTCATCTCAGAGAACATTAATATAGCCTAAAGTCTAAGTTGGGTTAGTAGTAATATACATACCAAGTTTCATAAACTTCGGTTCAGCCATTTATGCGTGAAAAGGTAACAAACAAATAGACACCAAAGAAACATTTTGCAGATATTGTGTCTGTGACATGTGATACGAAAAAGTATTGTGAAATTTTGAGAAATAAATCAATGTACAGACAGAGGTTACAATTATATATATGTGTATATATATACATATATATATATATATATATATATATATATATATATATATATAGCAAAATCTCAATTATTTTAACTAATCTACTTATCAATAATTAATTTATAATTTAACTTATGTATCAACAAAGTAATAGCTAGAATAGTTTGTTACAACTTTATTTTACTCATATTTTATGTTTGTAATTGAGATTTTTCTTTTTTAGGACAAAGCCAAAAAGTCATCTCATCATTGGGTTTCAGTTTGCTATGGAAATTCTCAAACTTGTGACTTTTGTTCTAAAACACTCACCAACAAGTCTGCGGTCTACTGTGAAAGTAAGTTTATCAGTCATCATGGGGAGATATTACCCCTACATGGTTTATCTTCAAAAGTATTGTTCTTATAACACACACGCACGCACGACACACACACACACACACACACACACACACACACACGCATGCACACACACACACACACACACACATATATATATATATTTAAATTATTATTTATATCTACTCCTAAGTAAAAACAGTCTAAAATTTTTCAAGAACGTTGAATACTTACCTTCTAAACAGGTAAAAGAAGAAAGAGAACAAAACTAAT
This sequence comes from Riptortus pedestris, assembly GCA_019009955.1. Taxonomy (NCBI): domain Eukaryota; kingdom Metazoa; phylum Arthropoda; class Insecta; order Hemiptera; family Alydidae; genus Riptortus; species Riptortus pedestris. Next base: position 5,516,353 of record CM032233.1, read on the forward strand.
AAGATTAATTTGGGGGAAAAAAGTTATTTTTTTAAAAGAGGTTGTCTTAAGAAAAAATAAATCTTAAATTAAAAATTAAAAAACATCTTGTCATGCAGGGGCTGCGTAAACTAAGCATATTTCCCAGGTGCTTGTATGGTTCATCTCACCACGTATTCTATATTTGTATGTGTAGAAGGGGGTGGTTGTTGTTCTACTGAAAGTAGAAAACAATATTTGAGTTCCCATAAAAAGTATAGAGCAACAATTGTAGAAATTCAATTGTTTAACAAGATTAATTGATGATCTCACAAGGTAATAGTTCAAATAAAACCATATTTGGTATTTCAAAACCATATTTGGTAGATCCGATTCATAATAATGGAGGTATTTTGAATTTTCCCCATTTTAACCACCCCTCCCACTGGTCGGATTTCAGCCATTAGCAAACTTGATCTTGAGTTTGATAACGATCAAACATACATTGTGACTGCTAGAGCGTTAACAGACAAGTGAGTGTGTGTGTGTGTGCGCGCTCTGTGTGTGTGTGTATATATATATATATATATATATATATATATATATATATATATATATAAAGCCAAAATCATTTCCTGTCATAGTGCATATAGATGGGAGTGTATATACAAGTGTAAAGGTCTCCCTTCTGCCACCATCTAGTTCAACACTTAAGATCATATCTGTGATTTGCAAAAATCGGACCAGGAATAGTGGTGTTTTAGAGAGGGGAATTAGAAAATTCAAATTATCTTTGTTATTATTTGTTGGATCGTAAAATGTTATAGTTATATCTCTGTTATTATTTGTTGGATCGTAAAATGTTTTAGAACAAATCTTGTTAAACTATTAAAGCTCTACAATTGTTGTATGCATTTTTTTTTTAACTCAAGACCTAAGTGAGTTGTTTGTACTTTATTGTTTTCAGCCTTCAGTAACTCTCCTACTTATGGGTTTTTTCATACAATTAGAGGATATTTGGCGAGATGAGATAATGTGTGTCATAGTAGCACATGGGAAATCTGTTTAGTTTAAGCAGCCCCTACATGACGGACATTTCTCATTTCCTGGATAGATTGATGAACATTTAAGGAAAGTTTTTGAAAATCACTTAGTGAGTACAACCTCAATAGCTGATTTCACTTAAGAGAAATCGGCTAAAAGTTATTGTAAATGTTTCACCCCTTTTTAGTTTTTTATGAACTCCTCTTTCTCTTAAACTCTCACCTATATTTCCTTTGTCATATTTCTGAATGGGCTGGCTACCATTTCATTAGGGATCCTCTTGAATTTCTCCTTCAGTTCAATTCTCGATTTTTAGAATATTTCCGATACTGGATGCTTGCTTCTCTTCTATCTTATGACACATAGGTGCTCTATAAAATTTAGATGAGAGCTGTCGGTTGGCCACCTCTGGGTTCCTTAAAGAGGATAAGATCTCCTAATCCTCTACAATTTGTGTATTATGGATATGACCTCTCAGAGTCAGCCCCTAATGTAATAACTCCCTGCACAACCACCATTCTGCTTCAAAACTTTACTTTTCCAGCTATGTTACATGTTGTATATCGGTCCTCTTCTTTTCTCAATCCTTTGGCCTAGTTGAGGCATACAATAGAAATTTAGTCTCTTGTAAAAACATATCTTAGGCCCTGTACAGCAGTGTCCTCACTATGTTTTTTCTATGACTCAAAAGAAAATCATTAGAACTGTAGACTGACCTTCTCACGTTCACCAGAGTGTACTAAGCAACTATCAACAAATGGTCTCTTTGATAGTGTTATTACTTTGATATATGTTACTGTGAGTGTCTAAAGATTTTTTAAAACTGAAGTAAACTCATTACATATTTTTTTACCAATGTGATTATTTTGTTCCAATAATGTTAAAATATTTATTTATTTTTTTGGTCATTTATTTATTTTAACACAAAAACATTTTTAAGTATAATATTGAATTGGGTATTGGAGTGATTGATGTTAGTGTAGAAGACCCAATACACAACAAGCAACATTTTCCACTAAAACCCTTTCTTCCAAACCCATGAATATACATAAAACTCATTTAAACTATATTTGCACTTGAAGAATATTACAGACATTATTTTGTTTTCATAATTTTAGAATATAAACTCTATTCTTAAGTCGCTTGACAAGGTAAATGTTTACATATTTGTGCCAATGTAGTCATTTCATTATTGGTCAATAAAAAACTCGTATAAAAGCATGGGTTTTATGAAGCTTATTCATTATCAACAAGTCTGCGGGTTTAATACTTTATTAATCAAAACCAGAGAACATTTTTGAATTAATTATTTAAAAATTAATTAAAATTTAACATTTAAAGAAAAGGAGAGTTTTAGTTATTTATCGAACATTCTACCAGTATCTAAATATTCCAGAGTGAATGAGATTGGGTCACTCTAATTGCACTGGATGATTTAGAGTTTTTTTTTGGTGTTTGGTAATACTGTATATATTAAAACAATGTTTCTTGGTTGCTAAAAATATTTAATAGCATAGCACCAAAAGGGAAATTTACCCTAGTCTTTAGTTTTTTAATTTGATATCACAAGGGATATGTGGAGTACTTCATTTAGTTTTTATTGCTACAGGATGAACAAGAAGTACAATTGTTAAAGAATATTAATTGTTTATCTACAAAATATGTATTTCACAGATAAGAAAACAAACTAATATTTATTAGGTATTTCCATTAGTTGCATTATCATAAAAACAGTTTCTGTAATTCATTATTTTCACAAACTTTCCATTTTTACACCAATTTGTGAAAAGGAAAAAGGAAGTCAAGTTCTTAACATACTCTAAACATTTACCTATTCTTTTTGTAGATATTAATTAATTTTAATAGTCCATATTAGAAATTCCTTCAGAATTTAATATAAAATCATTTCATTTTGATTTGATACTCAAATGTTGTAAACATGCTTATTATCTTTGAATTTTGAGGTAGACTGGTATGTGAGTTCTGAGCCAGGCATATGAAAATGGTTACCAGTGTTCAAAAGCAAAATAAAATATCTCACCCATCATTTTATACTATTAAATATTTACCTTAAAACCATTACATTTAGTACCTTGTGCTAGAGAATTTAAATTCATTTGGATTTTTAGAACCCTATTCCTTAAGCTATTCTTGAACTGTAGCCACAGAATATTTAATATTAGATGTTTTTCTCAATAAAAAGAAAAAGTGGCTAAATGTTTTATCACCAGTGAGCATTACAAAAGGCTATGAGAAATTGAAATAAGACCCTGCTGTGATACAATATATTATGAAACAGAGAAATGGCACAAACAGATATACGCAAATGAATGTGCATAAAATTAATACAGTAGACTTGGCTTATGAGAAATTATATTTTAAGTATTTCATTAATTTTGTGGGGGCATATGAGTACATTATACACTCATGTATGTGTGCTTGTGTGTGTGTGTGTGTGTGTGTGTGTGTGTGTGTGTGCGTTCGTGCGTGCGTGCGTGCGAGCGAGCGTGCGTGCGTGCGAGCGTGCGTGCGTGTGTGTGTGTGTGTGCGCGTGTGTGTGTGCGCGCGCGCGCGTGTGTGTGTGTGTGTGTGTGCGCGCGTGTGCGTGTGTGCGTGTGTGCGTATGCGTATGCGCACCTGTATGAATGTGTGTGAGAATTAGCAAAGCAAAAAAAAAAGTAAATAAATCAGAGTAGCGCTCTGGAGGTTTCGAATTAACCCTAGTTTTAAAGATAATAAAATATTATAATTTATAATCTTATAATAATTTTTCTTTTAAATTAATTTACAGATTGTACTATAAATGTGCACCAGAATTCTTGCAAAGACAATGTTGCTGATTGCAAGGGCAAAGGCAGCAAGGTAATAATATTTTATTTGTTTACATATTTTTAATTGTTGTTGCCACTTAAGCTCATTTCCATTTCAAGAGGCAGTATAACCGGAATATATCAATGAGTATCATAACCTTCTTATTGTTATCTTTAATTTTCCTTCATGACACTTGCTGAACATGTACTGAAGAGTATCATTCTTCTATGTTCATTACTTTTAGATTTTTGTTGGATCTCTCATAATACAAAAACCCTGAAATTACTCCGGGATTTCCTCCAGTTTCTTAATTTCACATGTTCTTTTCCTTTCACGTAGTAATCTTTATGAGTTTCTCCTCTTTTTATAATATGAATTATATATATTACCAGATTTTTTTTTAACCACCTTCAGCCGTGCCTTGTTTCTTCCCTTAATTACCTCCTCACATTCACTATCAATCAGGGATTCTATTCCATCAATTTTCTTTGTCCCAATACTTCACAAACAGCTTTTTTTCATTGAGGCCTTAGCCTCTCCATCTTTTTCTGCATACAGGCCTTCCTCGTTTCATTACTGATTCTGGTTTTTGAGGCTATCCCTATAACACAGCTTAATGGTTTCATCTGTGAGTATATCCCTAGTCATTATAAACTTTGCAGTTTAATACCCGTTATCATTGCTAGAATCAAGCTTCCTATGCTGCGCAATAACCATCTTGAAGATAATTCTTTGAAAATGTATAGCACCAAAAATATTTTGTTCAGTTCAATAAGTTTACAATTTGTAACATTTCAGAAGATGGAAATATTTTTAGTTTAGTCCTCAGGGTTGTTGAGAGCCCTACCTTGATGGTGTAACAGCCCCCCCCCCCTTGTTCAAACTCCCTATCATAGGAACATATTTTAATGCATATTTTCTGAACTTTTATTTTTTACTTTGAAAATATTGATAATAAAATTATGTGATTATCAATATCACTATAGCACCAAATTGTTGATACATTTTTTTTAATTATGCATCGGTATTCCACAAAAAAGTTAAGTGCCCTTTCGGAATGCTAGGACAATGGACCCTCTATCATGATTGCATTTCCACTCAATACTTGGCGAATTTTTAAGCTAGACTTTACTGGAAATTCTAACATTTTTAACTTTCTAAAAACATTTTTAGTTTTTTTATACACCCTTCTGCATTTTCTTGCATCATCCTAGAAGTTCCTTACCTCCTAACTCCTGGAACAGACAGAGGAGCTTGTGTAGGTTCTTTTTTACTTTTTTTAAGATATTTCTCTTTTTCTCCCAAATTCTTGAGTCCATGGCAAAATGGTGTTAGAATCTCTCAATCTTCAGTTTATTTCACAAGTGAAATTGTATCTATTAATTATCCCTATTTATTAAAAATGTTATTTTTTATGAATTAAAAATAGGAGATAATTGGCCATTGAGAAGAACAAGCTCAGGGTTAAATGCAGGTAAACACTTAAACCTTGCAATATTTTTTTTTTGGAGTCTGGAGCAATGCCCCATTTAAGTGTTGCTTTTCTTTTCACTCAATCTATTTATTCATGCAATACTAATTTAGTTTAATGGATTTTAAATACATAAGTTCTTTTTGAATTTTATGTTATTCAGGTAATGAAGAGCTCAGCTTCTTTTGGAAAATCTAGTAACAAAAGGAATTCCAATCCAAACCAATCTATTTCTCCTAGCAGGTTAGTCTTAATTTAACATTAATAACAAAGCTGCTGTGAATTTTGAGCGATTTTAATTTTGATGCAACATCCTAGGCCTGTACTTAGCTTTTAAGTCATTTTTAATAACTTACGGTTTTAAATAACTATGTGTAACATTAATAGAATTGCTTTAGTACGTTTTATTTTAGCTTATCAATATTGCCAAGGCCTTGGAATGATGCCACATTTATTATAAATTCAAGCATGTAATTTTTTTAAATTATTATCAAGCATGAGCGTTAGGTTTGAAGCACTAATGCACCAAAATTTGGAACATGTCTGAACATGTAGATATTTTAAAAAAAACTCTGGAAATGCTGCAGTGGTGAATCTGCTTCATTTATGAATTTTATTATCAATTATGTTGAAAAAATTTAATATTTTTATAACTGTATATCATTAATTTATTTATTTTTTAATTTTACATTATGTTTTTAAACATTTATTTGTTTTGATTATTTGGAAATATTTAAAAAAGAACAGCTAACTAAAAGATATTTATAAAAATGAGCACAAATGTAAGAGTAGCGTATTCAATTGTGTATGTCTATACAATGGCAATTACTTCTAAATCCCTTTTTAATGTGATTTCAACAATTCTGATGGTTAATTCAAAATATCTTAAATATATTTTATTCTTCCCATTTTATATATATTGTTAGTAAGTTTTCATGATGATATTAATGAGTGCTATAGATATTCATTACATGTTTATTAGTTATTGATATGTTGGATTCTGTGTGATGAAGGACCATATGTTGGATTCTATTGCTGTTGTAGAGTTCTCCATAATATATATGTGTATCTAATTATCCATTAGGCTTATGATTCAGACAAATATGTTTTCCATCTTCAAAACACATCATTTTGAATTTATGCCTCTTATAAAATATAGTTACTTCTATAAACATTTTTAATTTTTGAAAATTAACAAATTGTCTAGTTACTCATTCATACACTGTTTTAATATTAAAAATTAAAATGTAATATTTTGTTGTCACTAGACTGGTGTAATACAGTGCATTCAGCACAGCAGGTACAGCTATAAGTTGATCACATATCCTCAAACCAAAGTTAATGTGTGACATGTCCTAATCTTTCTGGATTTGTTGAACCACAGAGTTTAGTTTGTTTTTTTTAAATTTAGCCATCAACGCCTCTTTTTAAGTAAATGAGCTAAGTTTCTGTGAGAAGTGGAGTATGTAAAATATCACATTTACTAAAGGGTTAAGGGTTTGCTTTGATAAAATGATTGAAGAAAAGGTTCTTGATCTAAAAGTGGCCAATAAAATTAAAAAAATAGAAATATTTTGTCCTTATTTTCATTTCTTCTAGCTTTTTCTGTTATGTTGCTTTGAAAATGAGATTCACTATGGGTTATAATTTGCTTTAAGGGTCTGAAATGGTAATTTAGTGTTAAGTTCATTCCAAATCCCACTGACTTTGTTCCTTTCTGGAAGAGTGGAATGTTAATAAATTATTTTTTTAGATTTCCTTAAGATTTTTTTTAGTCTCGAAACTACATCAAGCTTAAAATATCATTTCTAAAGATGTTTAAAGAAGTGAACAAGTTTTGAGATCTGGCTAATGTTTTTATTTATTGTTTTTTCTTATTTTTCTTTGTTAAAATATTTGAAAGTTTCTTCTATTTTCTGAAAATAATGAAGATTTGAATAAAGTGAACAAGGGTTGCTGGATTCCACTTTTGCTAGGTTATTGTTTTAAGGAAACTTCCTTGTTATTGGATATATTTTGACTTTTATATTGATGTTGTTCTTTTAAAGCACAAAATGGAATAAAGGAAGGGTTAATGGAAAGCTTTGAAAACATTTTAAAAAACTATTAAATAAAATGCACTATTAACAAATTTATAAGTAATGGGGATGTATTCGATATTATCTCAAGAACTACTACATACATAATTTTGAAATACAGTGTACACCAGTGACCTCAAAATAAATGTAATATTTGGAATGATTTAAAATTAAACTGGTAGGCTTAATCTAAAGTAATTAAGTTGTTGACAAATAAAAATACTATCATTTAAACATTTAGTTTAGACTTTTTTTAGCTCATTTCATAGAATATGAATACATAATGGACCCATGGTATAGCTGGGACTGAAAGATATAATTTTACACTGTCAAAGGAAGAAAATTTTGTTTACCGATTATGTAAATTTGTGTACTCATGTAAATGCTTCTCAAAAATATCAGTTATTTTAAGTTGCTTTACTTATTAAAGCTTCTTTACTTCACCTTCATAACTTTTGGTTTGATAGGGGAATTTACAGCAATTTTATAGACTCAAGAGATAATACCCATCTATCCAAGACATTAAGATGTTGATTGTAGCAAATTTGATTCCACTATTAAAGCCATTTTCAGTATGACAGTGAAATACTTATTACTTATTTTTATTGATATGAAATTTCCTGTAAAATGTCTTACATTGTTTTTTAGAACTTTCCAATTTAATACATAGAAGCTGGACGTGTATATGTATTATTGATTGCCTTCTCATGTAGATTGAATTAGGTTGATTTTTATAACTAGAGACACCGATGCAATTAATTTCTTCAGTTTTTTTTCTTCTAGAGTGTGGAAAACTGTAAAAAAATAATGTAGTGTAATTTTACTTTTATATTAATCAGAGAGGGTACCATCCAAATCCATTTTATAACAAGGGTACACTCTATTTGTAATTATTTTTTTCTGGAGGTTATTAATTATTCTTTGAGTGTTTGCAAACATAAGTTCAATTATTTTGATATTGTCCACTTGAATTATCAGATTATATACTGAATAGATATTTGCTTAATGGAATTTCCTTTGAACTTAAAGCCCCTTATAAGAGAAACCATCTGTAAATAGTTATTTTAAAGTAAGGAAGTATTTTTATCGCACATAAAACTGAAAGGAAACCTGGTGTGCTTTTTGGCTCCTCAATCACCTATGCATGTACGTGGCTTTCAGTCTTTTGCTTTCTAAAACCAAAAAGTCTGAAATATAGCAGCATAAGCAGCATACATTTATTTGTAGTGATTCTGTGCACGCTTTTATTCATTTGCTGTTTCAAATAAGGTATCCTTCCTCAAGAGCAATTGATTTAAATATATTCGTTCGATATTTAGGTTCCTATTACACTCTTTAAAACTTGAATCGTGATATATGTGTGAAAGATTGGAGTCAGTAAATGTCGACATTCTCCAATGAATGTGCTGACTACTGTCAACTGTTTTTGGAGCCAATATTGTTGAAAGAACAAATGATTGCTATTATGAACTTGCCATTTAAACGTTCGCCAATCAATGTCCTTTTTTAGAAATAAGTTTTGCTCAGAAAGCCCCCCCCCCCTACGTGCCATGTTAGTACACATCCAGTACATGTGCCAGTATAGCAGATGATAGGTGACTGCTAAAAATGCAATAAATACATTTATTGTAAAAATAAATTGCGTTAATAATAATTTCTGTTCTGTGTTTTTAAAAATTTCATTGAAGTTTTTGCAATAAATATCTTTAAATATTATAAGTCATACATAATTAGCGTCTATAGTGTTTCTAATTCTTCCTGATATTAATATAGATATAAAAACTGGTTATATGATTTAAAGTAATTACTTCATGACCTTAACAGCTGCTATGAGCTCATTTTCTTGGCCATCTACAAGTTGTTTAGGCATACAAATAGCAATATCTCCAGAAGTCTAGATTTTGGACTTGAATTTCCCATCTCAGGAACGGCCCTCTTGTTATATAATAGAAGAGAGAAATGAGCCAAAATTACAACGAACAATTTTTAATTATTTTTTTTTTGAGAATATCTTCATAATTTGAATACATCTTAATTTATTAATACATTTGAAGATTAGTTATTTATATATGTATATAGGATTTTTTTTATCATGCGGTATAAATATAATTTAGAATGCTAATTTTTAGTCTAAATCATATTATTTTCTATATGATATGCATAGCAGGAGTCATAAATATTCTCAGCTCATATTACACAATTAATCTTTATGCTTGTAACAGAACATAAAATCAAGCTATCTCATTGCTATGGTTTTGTATTAAGAGCAATTAAATACTCCTTCATAAATGAAAGTTTTTATTGTAACTACAATTAAAACAAAATATATGTTTTTTTTTACAAATGTCCAGCTTTAATCACTCAGCATAATTGCAATGAATAGTGTAGTAGAATAAAATTTGATTCCTTCAATCAAATAAACTATTATTTCAAATTTGTATAAATAATCTGTTAATATAACTCATGATCCCTAAGTAACTCATCTTTTATTTTATTTTTGACAAATTATTAAAGGTCTATCGATAGAGACCAGTATCACTCTTTCTCAGTAATTTGTCTGTCCATCCATTTGGATAGATAGCATTCCATTTTAGCAAAATTATATAAAAAATATATATATATATTTTAAATTACATGAATATATATATATATATATATATATATATATATATATATATATATAAATATAATGAATAGTCATTAAGTGGTGAATATGAAGTCATAATTTATAGTAATTTTGACCAAACTAGCAACACAGTTTTTCTCATTAGAATTATTACTTTTTAATCAATACATTTGCACTATAGCATTTCTCCAGGCTTCATTGGGTGCTCAGGGCCCCTCATTCCCTGTTCTTTGCCAACTTAAATTGGTATAACTAATATTTTAATTTTTTATTTACTTTACCTTTCCACAAGTAATTTTGTCATTTATTAAAATATTACCCTTATGTCGAGAAGCAAGTTGTGTGCTAATTATTAGCTCTCATGCTGTGAATTTTTTAAACTGAATAATCCAATAAAAAGTAATAGTATGTATTTGTTAGTAAATGTGATTATAAACACTTAATAATGAATGTATATCAAACCGGCCAATATACATCAGAATTTCCGTTATCAAGGCTAACCACTGTTAGTGAGGATTATCTCAATTATTGAGACTAAATGTTAAAATAGTTAAAAAAGTACCTGAAGCCTGAGACTACAGTTCATTTTAAAATTTAATTTTTCATTCTGAAAAACCCCATTAAGAAATGAAAATACGGAACTTTGCTGTTCCTCATGTAACTACACTTTGTTTAATTATACCATTGTTTAAACATAGTCATAATTAGTACATAATGTCTTATTAGTTCTTATCTGCCAATATATATCCCGTATAAGAATATTGAAATGTATAATCAGGGAAGGGAAAAATGTTTGTATTATATTTGAGAGAGCTGGCCTTGATGTGCGAGTCATTTCAGTCATATCCTTATTGAGCATTCTTACAGACCTGTATGAACTCTGAAAAGCCAGTCCAGTATGGGGCTGGTGCTTAAGCCAGGAGTCAAGTTCCTTTAGTTAATATTTTTACATCTATTTAAAAATCTCATTGACTTTCTTTTTATATTATGTTAATGAATTTTAGTTAAAAACAGTTTTTGACATTGGTTGAGGCATGAGGTGGAACTATCTACCTGTTAGGAATGATCAAGGTGACAGCTTTGGACTATGTATACAAACTTGTCCCTCATTTCCCCTCTGAATAGGGGTTTACTATAGCACTGGAATTAATAGCTGGGAGAAGTGCTTAAGACTGTGGTTTGGAGCTAACCCAATAGAATCTTTGTTGAGATAGAGCTTATATTTTATTGCTGACAAAGAAGATTAACCTGGTGGTGAGGATATGTATACATCTAGTCTAGGCTCTTCATATTGATGATGTTTGGGAAAACATTTTTGACTTTTACTCGGATTGTGGTGGGGAATGGAGAGAGCCTTACTTGACTGAGGATATTTAGAGGTAAAGCTGAGTGTAGGATGAGTTTAGAGGAAAGGCTGAGTGCAGATCTGAAACAGAGATTCTGGGAGGTCATGACTAGCAACATGACTATCTTCATATCCATCAGTATAATAAAGTACTTGACTTTGTGAGAATGTTTAGAAACATGAGGATGGTACAAATGTATGGTACAAAAATTTTGTTTCACAATACAGAAAAATACTGGCTGCCTTTGGTAGTTGTTACGGATTAGGGTCATATTGTGTATTCATGTGGTGGCAGCAGCTGATGGTAGATCTCTGATGGAAGTGTTCCAGAGAAAGGGAGAAAATTATAAAAGGCTAGGCCATCAGTATACAGTTAAATTCGACTGAGATTGAGTCAAAAAATGTGAATTCATTCGAGTGTTTGGTGGGAAAGTGTAAAAAAAAAAAAAACACACCGAAGGATTGATCAGCTAGGCAGGAGTCCCTCAGCCATGGAATGGATTACTGCCAAAGCTCGTTGAGGGTCCTGAAGCATATGAATTTCATTCAATACTGCCTCTTATGGATTCCATCCTTATAGAAATATTCATGAAGAAATTTGATAGAAGCCACTGCTGGTCACCTGGAAACACTGTGCTAGATAGAACTTCAATAATCAGTTATTAAAAGAAGGAGTTCAGATTTTTCTTTTTGTATTTATATTTTCTTGTTTAACCAGGGAGGGGAGACTCAACTCTACATTGCATGCACATTTCTCTTCACCATCCATGCCGCCCCCTTGGATGACCCTGGTATTAGGGGATTATCTATTCTGTATTATGTTCTAGCCAATTATAGCTTCTCTTTATTATTTTTTTTTTAAACACCACAGGAATTATGTATTTTCACATTATTTAATTGTTTTTATTATAATTTGTCTGGAGTGGTCCTATAACAATTTTAGCATTAGGCTTTGAATCCTTCATTTATATTTTTTTCAAAAATTAATAAATTTAGATTACCTAGTAATAATAATTCAGGACAGTACAAAACATTAACAATTTTTTTTAAAAAAAACCCTGTAAGAATAGCATAAAATGCAAAATAATATTGTAACATTTACTAATAGAAATATGTATCAGCGATGTATTTTCAGATGTAAATAAATATTATTTGGGGTGTTAATTAATAATAAAATTTATGCCTTTTTAAATTTAGGTTTTCCCTTTTTTTCATTCGTGTCCCGTGGGCCCTTGGCGTTTGCCAACCTGGCCAGTCCGGCGCTGCTATTAGGGGGTTTTCTAATTTTTCAAATAAATAGCTTCTTACGGGTTCAGGTGTAATAAACGCGGCTACTTGCCTTAAACCATGTGTAACATAATAGGTATAGTCTATGATAGGATAAGTGAATTGTAATCACAAAGTCACTACGTAATTTGTTCGACCCCTTCCAGGAAGAATACTGTTTATAATAGTTGCTGGAAAGTTACCTTTTTTTCAAAGGGCTGAAACTCTCACCATTTTATTCTACTCTCTATGTGTTTTCATTTGATGTCAAATATGACTTTATTGTTAAAATGTATTTTTTTTTAATATATTTTCTTCTTATACTAATATGGTACATACATACTAAATTTTAGAATGGGATGATTTTGGGGTCATATTTATATTGAACTTTGGAAATTCAAAAGATACCTTCAGGGGCAAAGTCAAAGGCTAAAACACATATATAAAACATAATACCTTCTTATAATATTATTGTGAAATTAATTACTCTTATCATTCTAAGGATCTAACAAGGGGAGTGCATGGCCTTCCCCCCACCGATTTGAACAAAAATTTTTTAGTGTTTAGTACCTGATGAAAAACCAAATCTGTTAAAGCGAGAGAACACACTTCTCAAGCATTCGTCTAAAAAAAATTGTTAAAGTTTGCCTGAACGTCTTGAATTGTTCCCAAGGCATCTACTCCAAGGAGTCCCCGTGGCTCAGGGGATGGCGCTTTCTTTTTGTAGCCAGAAATCTAGAGATCGAAAATTGCTGGGTGCGACTATTTTTCCCCCCATTTTTTGCTTCTAGGTGGTTTATTTAATAAATACAATTTTTTTTTTTTTTTAATTTTAGCGTGTACCATATATTTATAGAAAATTCGAATGCTTTCTGTCAAAAATGTAATTGGTATAAGGAAATATTTAATATTATACAAGAAATATATTATAAATTGAAAACGTAAGTATACCACAATTATCAAAAATGACGCATATATTTTATTAATAGTTTTAAAGGGTTTTATCTATCGTTACCAATTTATTTGATATTATTTTATTTTACAATAAATAAAGATATTTAAAATTTTCTAGCTCTAGACATTAAAATATTCTTTAACAGTTTCTAAGTTAGAGCTATATTTTCATTGTGCTTGGCATTGGATCACTGACGTATATTTCTATCATCAAGTTAAAAATTGTATCAAGTGTCTCCAAAACTGCTCGTATTTGATCGAAGAGAATCGCAAAATGTCATGTAGTATTAAAATACATTCTACTCTTCAACACCATTATCATCCACAATAAAATTGTTAACTTGATTATAGAAATATATCAATTTTCGTATAAAATATATATACGTTTTCAATTTATAATATATTTCTTGTATAATATTAAATATTTCCTTATTTCGAATTTTCTATAAATATATGGAACACGCTAAAAATTAAAAAAAACATTATTTATTTATTCATATTAAATAAACGAACTAGAAGCAAAAAATGAAGAAAAAAAAAATAGTCCCTCCCGGCGAGTTTTGATCTCGAGATTTCTGGCTACAAAGAGAAAGCGCTATCCCCTGAGCCACGGGGGCTCCTTGGATTAGATACCTTGGGAACAATTCAAGATGTTCAGGCAAATTTTAACAATTTTTTTTAGATGAACGCTTGAGAAGTGCGTTCTCTCGCTTTAACAGATTTGGCTTTCCATCAGGTATTAAACACTAAAAAAGTTTCGTTCAAATCGGTGGGGGGAAGGCCGTGCACTCCACTTGTAAATAGAAATTTAAATCCAATAATTACAATAATAATTAATAATGAATTTCACAATAATATTATGAGATTTTATTTTTTTATGTGGGCTTTAGCCTATATATACCATATTAGAATAAAAATGAAATGATTTTTTTTTTTTTTTTTTCCAAGAAAAGAAAAAAAACTTCTCTAAATTTTGCAAAATACGTTTTCGAACATTTTTATGAAATAATGAATTTTAGCAATATAGTCATATTTGGCATTAAATTACTAGGGTGAATCAAATATAAACGAGACTTTTCGTCTTTCGGGCACAGTAGTGGTGGGAGAACGTTCCCGCCTTTTTTGTTGTTGGGAAGGTTAGTCAGGAGTAGGAGAAGCACGTGATCTCGCCACCTCGATCGTCTCGTTGTCCACCGTGACGATGTCGGAGGAAGAGGTACCCCCGTCGACTGCGCAACGTGTCGTAATTAAGTATCTCGCCGCAGAAGGCGTAAAACCGGCCGAAATCTTGAGGAGATTGACTGCACAGTTCGGGGAAAAGACACTTTCGCGAGCCAGAACTTGGGTGCACCACTACACCCCAGAGTCTAAACAAGCGAGTATGGAGTGGAGAAAACAAGGAGAACCTGGACCAGTGAAAGCCAAGTCACGATTGTCAGCAAGCAAGGTTTTGGCTACCGTTTTTTTTGACCAGCGTGGTTTGCTGTACCTCAATTTTTTGCATGAGCGCAGGATAATTAATGCAGCCTACTACTGCGACATTTTCAGTGACGTCCGACTTGTATATTGCCGCAAAAGACGAGACGTACCGATCAGAGAAGTGGTTCTTCTCCATGACAATGCTCGCTCCCATACAGCAGCCATGACTAGGGAAAAATTGGAGCAACTGGGGTGGGAGACACTGGAACACCCTCCTTACAGTCCAGACCTGTCACCCTGTGACTTTCATGTGTTTGACCCTCTCAAGGAAGCTTTAGGAGGCCAAAGATTCGACAGTGATGGTGAGGTTGAAGCCTATTGCGCAATTGGCTGCAGACACGACCTGCATCTTTCTACATGGAAGGAATTGGAAAGCTACATATCCTCTGGGAAAAATGTGTTTCCAAGTCAGGGGATTATGTAGAAAAATAAGCTATATTATTTTTTGCGTTTAAAATTAAAATAAATTAAAAAAAAAAAAAGTCTCGTTTATATTTGATTCACCCACGTAAATCACACAGAACACAAAAGAAAATATTGTAAGTTTCAGCCTCCTATGTCAAATAGTTTTTGAAATACATCCTTTTAAACATTCCAATACGTCCAAAATATCTGAAACTTTGATTTTTTATTGGCCTAGAACATAAGAGCAAATTGACAAAAAAATTGAAAACACTTTTTTGTTATTATAATCTCTGGGTTGCTGCTGCAGTGTTAATTAATACATAATAATTCTGGTTTCAGGCATTAATTCTAATTTCTCTGGACATTGCAACTCCTTGAAAAAGTTCGTTCATCATTTAGGGAGTAGTATATTAGAAACACTTCACATCAGTTGCAAATACTGAATTAAACATAAGTGTTTATTTAAAATAATTAATACTGAGGCTATATCAAGTGATAAAAGTTATCTAATTCAAAATATAATAGCATGTGATAGTTGCTGGCATTTTGTTACTTGCCATAAAAAATGGCCGTTTTCCAAAATGTCTGACTGATTCTTGTGAGCTTTTCCTTTAATTTTTTAAAATATAAATTTCAAGACTTTTCCAAACCTCCAGTTTTATATTTTATAAGTGCTCCCAGTGAGTTATTCTGAAAAGTAAATTTTGTGTGTATGTGTGGGCATGGGTGCGTGTGTGTTTGTTTGTGTATGTGTGCATTACATAACAAGGTTAAAATTGGGCTAGCAAAGAAATGATTTTTTTTGTTTTTAAGAAAGCAACTTATAAATTATTAACTTCATCTACTTTTTCATGTTGTTTTTAATGTTACCATCTTGTCCGTTGTAAATAAAACAATCTAAAACTTATTCATCCTTTACTGAATTTAAATATTCTCATGATAACAAATGTTCTTTGGATTTTTTTAGACCATTTCATTATTTATAATGCTTTGGTGGTTACTTTAAAATTTTTTTTCTAAACCCAGTTTTTATTTCTACCCAATATTTTCTTAAAAAATAATACTTTACATTGATGTTTTCCAATCTTTTTGTTTATATTTTGTTCATCATTAAAAGTGTATTTTATTTTTTTTTGTTAAGGATTTTAATTTAGAATGTCTTTTATTTATTTTTTGTAGTTATTCAAAATGCATCATCCTAATTTAACTGGCATTATTTCTGGCTTTATAATGCAGTGAACATGTAATCTAACATATACTCTCTTACTTCTTATTCACTTAAATTTTATTATTGTTAATTTTTTAATTTCTTAGGCAGGGTTTTGGGTCTCAAAATAATTAGAAAAAATACATGCTTATTTTATTTAAAGTTTCTTTAGTATAAGGGCTGCTTTTGTGAATGCTGCACCTCAGCTTCTCATGTTTATTGCTAATTTGTTACTCTGACATAACGCACACAATAGGAGGACCACATTATGCTACTCACCATGGAGAAGAGTAGCGACAAAGTTGGGAGTTCAGTAAGTTTAACCTGACTTCCTACCCTCTCTTTCTCTCTTTCTTTCTTTCAGTATTTCTCGTATTTATATTTCTGTCTAGCCTTTCTTTATGACATTAATATTTTATCTAACTTCTTTAACACTCACAGAGTCCTGCAGCCTACGCAAACATGCATATGCACACATACACTCAAAACATAATAATAAAACAACAGCTTATTTCTTCCAGTTACATTTAAATGTATATATCTATTGTAGGAAAGGCCTCTTCAAGTATTAATCAGTTTCTTTGTATATATTTCTATTCATGAGTACCATCTGCTTTTGTACAATTTGAGTTTACTTTAACTTTTTTAATGCTGCGTCAGCAGATGGAGTGTGCATCAATATGTTACCACACTATCCTACAGTTTTTGTACTGGGTTGTTATAACTGCTCTCTTATATTCTCAATGTTAGTTTTATACATTTAAATTATTTATTTTTTTAATATGAATTGACTCCAAAATTCATTAAACTTATTAAAAAAATCCATCCTCTTCTTCTCTCTTAGCAATTTTCAATTATGGATTTGTAAGAGACTAAACACTGGCCAAACCTTAAATCCTGCATGCAGTGAAACAACCCAGGTCATCTACAGTATATAGGGTGTGGCTTAGATTTATAGCCCAGCCTGTTCGCAGCAGTTAAAAGGGTTAATTGAATATGACAGTCTTTTTTTTTTTTTTTTTTTTTTTTCCTTTTGCCTTTTTTAAAAACTAACTTCTATCAATTTGTATAGTTGCTCCTTCTTGAAGATATCTAAATATGTGACAATATTCTTCTTAGAATAGAATTAGCAAATTCTATTACTATAGCTCTTTATTGTTATCTCCTTTGTTCATGGGCCCTTCCTGCACTCTCTTAAAAGCAATTTTTAATCTGTTTCTTCAGATGCTTCTGGTTTCAAATTATTATTAATATTCAACATTTCTAATTGAATTTTAATAAACTTTTATTGTTGTTTCATGCTGTATTTTCTTCATACATCTTTATATTATAGGATTGTTTCTTTAAATATTTAATGTAGAACTGTTATCCATAATGAATCAGTTTCCACATATATCTTCTAAACTTAAATTTATTTTGCTATTTTATCACCACTGCATGTTAGCTTTATGTTGTGACATGATTATGAAAAATAAATATATTTATTATGCATATTTATGTACTTCAATTTTATGA
Organism: Riptortus pedestris; assembly: GCA_019009955.1. Classification (NCBI taxonomy): domain Eukaryota; kingdom Metazoa; phylum Arthropoda; class Insecta; order Hemiptera; family Alydidae; genus Riptortus; species Riptortus pedestris. The sequence continues at coordinate 5,534,512 of CM032233.1, forward strand.
ATGTAATAGTTTAAACAGCGCATTTATTATTTTTCAAATTCTTCAAAACAAAATTGCGACTATTTAAGCTGAAATACGGAAATGAATGAAACAGAACAATTTTGAGTGGTGTAAATAAGTCCTATTGCAGTTCTTGGAAACTAATTTAATAAAGAACTTATTTTTTAAAATGTGACTATTATTAATAAATTATTTTAGGGGTTTAATATGTGTTTTTTTTTCTTTTTTATTAATCCATGTTTTGATTTACAATATCTAATTAATTTTGATTGAGATATAAATTGTTCCAGTTAAGCATGTTATTTTTTCCCCCACACATTTGTATTGTATATATTCATGTGCCATAACCTAAAAATATTTTATCTTATCTGAGTTTTTAAAAAAAAAAAAAATAAAATAAACAGTGGTGTTGCAGTAATTAACCCTTTTTTTTTCATTCGGATAGGCATATCTTCATTCTGTTTCATAAAAATTCATTTCTATTCTAATTCTTCATTTATATGTTCTGATTTTATTATTTTAACAATACAATATAAATTAATATGTGCCCCTTTTTTAATATCTGTTCCATAGTTTTCATTAAATTTTCTATTATATAATTAACTCATATTAACAGTTACTAAGATACTAAAGAAATTTTCACTTCACAACTATATAAGAAAAGATAAGGTCATTATTAATATTTTCTCAAAAGTATTTGTATAACTCGGTGTATAATCTGGAAAACATATGCAAGTAAAACATGATTAAATTTAATATATTTTAGAATTAAACAAAAGCCTCTTAAATATTTCTAGCCCTGAATAAGGGGTCAAAAATTATTGGCACAATTTGACAAATTTTCTACTGGCCTCCTTATAATGCTCTTCTCTAGGGAAGTCTCAGAAAATCTCTATAAAAAGGAAATTTTATACATCATTGAACATTGCATCGTTGTTTATCTGTATCTTAGATGTTGAAATTTTGTTGGTTACCAGATCAACATGAATGTGTAAACAAAGTTATATGAGGTACAATTTCATCATTCATTGAGTCTTTTCTCTCTTCCATTTGCTGGGAGATCATACAAAAATTAATTTCATTTTAATTGATCTGAATAAAAATAAAATTAAAAATTTGGGTGGGGGTGTCATCCCCCTTCTTCTATCCTGCATGAATAATGTTGAGAGCATCCAAAATGGTAATCTTAGGATTTGTTTAAATTGTTATCTCTTTCTGGTTAGTACTGAACGATTTGTGGTCCTATGTCTTAGCTTAAGAAGTTATATTAATCCTTTTGGATTTTTGGGTTGAAGTTCTCTTGTGCCTGGTGGAAGAAAACTTAGTTGTTTTAGAACTTTGGTATATGCAGTTTAACATTTCTCAAGAACAGGAAGTTGTATTTTCCCCGATTACAGCTGTTTTAATTTGTCTAGCCCAGTTATTAAAAAGTAAAACTGCCAACCTTTCTTTCACAAGCTTTCCTCCGTGGTGCTTTTCCTGTTGTAAAATAAATATTTATCTGTCATTCACTTAAAAAACATACCAAACTCATCAGTGTTGTTAGCTTCAGATGGGATCATAACCTTCAGTGAATAATGATATTTGTTCCGTGCATTGTAATGTCTGTTTTTAAATTGATCCAGACTTGAAACACGAGATATAGTGTCTCAGCTGTTTTATTGCACACTTCTCCTGTACAATTGTTCAACTCATGGGAATGTTTGGGATGTGGGCTTGAATAAACCATTCCTTTAGCTTTTCATCTAGTATATGTTGAAATTTCCCACAATACCTTTTTCTCCATTTTGTTCTACCTGATACATTGATGTTTTGCTTTCATTATTTTAAAATTGTTTCTACATTCAATTTTTATATGGTACAGAACTCTTTTGATTTAAATTTACATGATTTATGCTTTTTCTTTTAACCGAATTATTTTTGTCATCTTGATGCCATTATACATTTCAACTAACTCTCTTGAGCGAACAGTTTTCGTCTTGCCAAAATGTTTGACATGAATATTCACTAATGTATAATGCAAGCTATGCCAAATGCCATATTTATTGATACTTTAAATACAAAGGATTCAAACTACAATATTTATAACATCAATTGTGAACAAATGTTATACAGAGAAATCCAGCAATAGCTTATAAAGAGAATTAAAGAGCATTTTAAGGAAATAATGGGAAAAATTAAACTTCTCTTACAGATCACCCTTTTGTACAAAGACATAAGTTTAATTTTGAAAAAGTTTTATTAATTGGCAATGCAAGAAATAAAATCAAACAGAAAATAAAGAAAAACATTCATATTATTAAAAATAGTCTATAAAGACATGGAGATAAAGCATTTTCTTAGATTTTAGTACAAATTTTCTACCTCTTTTTGGAGTTGTTCCCAGTTTACCATAATTTAAATTAAAATACCATTCCTTTTCTCCTGTTCCACCTCAATGGATTTCTTAGATCTTTCTGATTTATTGTTATAATGAGTTATTGATAATACATTCTTCAAGTAACATGTACTTAAATTTTAAATATAGTTACCAAATTAAATATTGAATTCAATGTTTTGGAATATACTTCTAGATGTACAAATGCTTTTGGGAATGGTGTAAGTAAAATATTAAAATGTATTCATCGAATTTTTGAGGCTGTTTATGATTTATCAAAAACAAAAAAAAAACAAATGGTGCCCCTTTGCTAGGCAATTCTGTTATTTATATTTGCAGATGCTATAAACATCATTATATATAGCAATATATTTTTTAATACTTTCAAGTTTGGTATTTGCCTCCATTTCAAAGATTCTTCTCATATGTAATGTATCAATTTAAATGCTATCAAGAGCAATCTTTCTTGCAAAACCTTCTTGTGTCATTTTATAGTATTTAGCTTATCAAAACATATTTCTTAAAATACCCTTTGTATTTTGTATGGATTAATGGCACTGATAAAGACACAAATGTCTCATTATAATTGATTCATTATTAATAAAAAACTCGTGATTTTCTTATAAACTTAAATGTTTTTGAAAAGAGGGGTATTTTGTCTTAAATTTATTTGTTACTATGATAAATCTGTTTTTAACATACTTATTTTTTTGACTATCACTACTTTATATTTCTTAGGAATTTTGCCAATGCTAATTCCAATTGTCCTATTTTATATGTTGTTACTTTAAATATAGATTACATCTTATTAAAAAATAATATTGTTAATACTCAGATTTTTATTTGGCCTCCGAATACTGTGTATATAAGATGTTCTGTTAGAAGATGTTCTGTCAGTTCTAGTTTGCTTAATAGCAGGTTTATTGAAACTTAGACTGTAAGCATAGTTTATTTATTTAACACAGCACTCACACAACTTTACAAATGTTTTCCCATGCTTCTGTTTCTGCTATTTTGTTTTATTTTTTTGTTAAATGTTAAATAGTGAGTGTCTACAGTTTTTAAATAAACAAAAGCTTGTTATGTGATTTAGCATGATTTTTGGAATTGTGCCACTCCTGAGATATTTAAATTACATACATGATTTTATTATTGCATCTTGCATTCTCTCCCTAATTGAAAAAGCTTGTGCGTGTATATATGGCCTAATCGCTTTGGCCTTATTTGATTATGTATTTGTTCATTCTGCTTTGAATGATTATTTACTATTGGTTGAATGATTAAACATTGTATCTACAAATTTAGAAAATCTTTGCTCTTCTATTATTCTAGACAATTTTTTTTTTGTTTCAGCCAGGTGCATAATGATGAGGATCACCATTATCATCCGGCTCAGCACGATGGTCTGAGGTAAAATAATAACTTTTCTAACATAGTATAATATTTATGGTATTTTTGTATTTTGAGAATTTGCAGGCAGGTGTATGTATGTCTATAATATTCATACATTTATATCAAACCTCTGTGAATCAAATGAGATGAAACATAAGTACTCAATACTTGTAAGAACAAAGTAATTATTAAAAGAAATAAAAAACAGATGAATTGTAGTACATATTAATATTTATAATATCATTTTTAAGATAGCATATTTTGAAAAATTAGTTTTTCTTGGATTTGAAAACAAAAAAAAAACAAAGATGATTTAAAATTGTTTAATACATTATTAGTTGGTGATTTATAATGAAAAAAGAAAGAATAAGTACTATTTAATCAGATGCTTCAGAGGTAAAGAGAACTTTATTTTTCTAGAAATAAAGAACATTGCTTTTGTTATTGTTAAATATTTCGCATTCTGTTTAAAGAAATATTTAAGACTGCTTCCCACAAAGTTTAGAGTTATATATAGTATGTTCACCAATTAACTTACACTGACTTTATAAATGAGTGTTATTTAAAAGACTTGTCAGAAGAAGTATAATAAAATCGACCTTTTTAGTAGGTTTCTCAGACACTGATAGTAGTTTAAATTCGAAAATTGAGAAATTGGATAGATAGATATAATATTAACATTTAAATAATTGAATTTCACATTTTATATTTCTTTTTTAATTGTAAAAATATATATTTTCCATTTCGAATTTAATTATTTCAAATCCTTTTTTAAATATTTAACAAAGTCATTAGTAAAGTTTTAAAGCTTCATAAAATATTTCTCAGAATAGGCATAGATATTATTTATTTGAAAATAAGAAGAGCACTGAATGGAATTTCTGTTCTGAAGGGAATATTTTAAATTTATACTTTTAATGATTGTGTTTTATAGTGATTCCAAACTATTATAAACGACTTAGATAACAATAAATAATAATTATTAAGGCGTTTTTATTACTTAATTGCTTTTTTTTTTTTTTTTTTTTTTTTTTTTTTTTTGTGGTTGGCATTGTGAACCTTGAAAATCTTTAGCTGCCACTAAAGGGGATTCATGATAAAAGTTTTTCATAGTGAGTGAACAATTTGACATGAACCCTAATAACCAATGAGGACCAGGAATGGGTTTTCTCCAGTAGATGGGCAGTCCCATTACAGCGAATGGACGGGCACCAGTGGTTAGATGACCAGCAGCCAGCTTGCCTATGGGCAGGATCAAAGAAAGTCAATGTAGTTGGGCTGTCAAATGTATTTACTCACTAGACTCCTGATAACCCTCAGCCTTCTTTGATGACAAACTGGTGAATTAAAATCTTCTCTTACCGGCAATTGAACCTGCACTTATTTTACTTTTCATATTATTGAGGGAAATTGTAGATATACCCGTGCTTTAAAATATAAAATACTTGCAACCCTTTGGCAACCGCAACCCCTTAATTGCTGCATTATCACTCAAAGTATAGTAATCATGTTACTTTCCTTCAATCTGTTCCTCAAATTGTATTATTTTACATGTTGAGGTCTCATTACAATAAATTAAGTGAGTTCATAATTTTAAGATAAATACACAATACATATCTACCATCAAACTTGAATCAATTACAAATACACATAAATTGATTCTCATTTATGTGTTCACTTTGTTCCTAAATTGTACTATGTTGCATACTGGGGCACAGTGTGAAATTTAATATTTTGGGATACTACTTCATAATATCAACATAAAGAATGAAACCAAACTATCATCAAACATACATCAAACACAATCATTTGTCTCAATTGTGATTTCACTTTGTTCTTTGAATTCTATTATATTTTATGATTAGATAAAAATGTGACACATTAAATGATTGGCCACTAGTTCAAAAGTGAAATGTATATATAAAATATGGAATACACATATGATACAAAATTATGACAACAACAAGTAATACCTACTTTTTCATAAATGTTAGTTAATTATTGTTTTGTTTTTCTTTTCAGCTATTCAGATGACACTCCGTTAGTTTCCTATGAATTTCTTGATGAACGTAAGTACTGAAAAGATGTTGAGTACCATGCATAGTTGTAATTGGTTTATAAATTAATGCTTTAATCTTACTAATGTTGAAAGAGATTTCATAAAGTTTAAGATTCGATTATTTTTTTTGTTAGTTATTTCTAATAGAATTGGATACACCAAATTTGCCCTCGTGTTAAAAATATTAGTGGCATAACTGAAAATTGTGTGTGTGTGTGTGTGTGTGTTCTTGAATATGAAAGAAATATATGTTAGAGGGAATTAAAGAGAATATGCATATTATAAAAAAAAAGGGCGATCAATCAGAAAACAGATATTAAACATGTGAATTGTGTATATTTTAATTTCTTAGAAACTATGAAGCAATGTTTTTTCAATTATAATTTTTTCCTTCAGTATTTAGACTACCCTTCTTTAGGGATAATCAATATTTTTATTCTGTAACATATTGACCTAAATCAGCTGACAACCCGCCATACTGTGTAAGCTATTCTTGGGTGGACCCAGTGGAAGGTCCTATATAACAATGTAGTTATAGTTCTTGTTATCTCATAGTGTTCTATTTTCTCCTGATGTCAGATGGATGCGAAACTAGCTGAGAAGTAAAAATGGTTGTGATAACCCTTTGAAGTTTTTCTTTTTTGTTGACCTTCCATCATCGATTGGTTAAGTGTTTACGGATGTGTGCATGCACATGCATGAGAGAGAAAGAGTGCGTGTATTTGAACTATAAAATTAATAGAAAATGTTGTTGTTACAGTTTTAATTTTTATGGAGCTCTTTTTAATATAACTCTCTCTGACTTATAGGAGTCAAAAAATGCATTGTTATTCTTGAAAATAAAAATTGTTTTGCATCATTTGGTACAATCTCCATGATATTTGGAGCACTGGAAGCATGTTAAATCCGTTCAAAAGTTGACATTTGAAAGATTACTATGGCCAAAATCCAGTTGTCACACCAATGTCATGCAGATGACTATATATTACCTTCTGAAATCACCTTCTATTCAGTGTTTTCCCCTTAGTATAACTCAATATAAGCAATACTTGGTATTTGTTGTGATCTGCCTGCGGCAATAGGCAGTGGAAGCTGTAAGAGATGATAAATCCCTCAACCAAATCACTAACAAGAATTTAGGAAGGATTCACCAACGATCGACTCTAGTCAAAATTTAAATACATATAAATTTATTTATAATTGGATATTCACCAGTAATAAATATAAATTATAATGATTATTATAAGAGGCACCTTATAATAATATAAAGGGAGACACTTATCTCTACTTAAACTAGATTACAATTAAAGCACTTAGCTGTTTTTACAGAAGTTCTCTATCAGACTCATCCGTGAGAGATAATGCAGGTGAATGATTAGTGAGATGTCCTGGACTGAGGTCTCCTGTCTCAAGTATCTAAGATATGACTGCTTTTAATCCTTCACGAAATCCTTCTTATATAGGCTGAGCCGATGTCTCCCTTTGACCCCGCCCGTTCAAAATATGCTCAAAAAGTGTATTTGACGGGAAATTATTATCGAAATTCATCCGTAGTATTAATTAGTGTATCCACGTTATAAGCTGTGAATGATATTATAAACATCCGTCAGTGTTATCTACAAAAATGCTAGAGCACATGGTGACTTAACTCCAAATTGGATAAAACTCTCATTTAAATGTAAAAACTATACATTTAAGTATTCATAAATAATAATCTTAATGTGCTCTGTGCTGGCATTATTCAGAATCAGGGTTTATGTAATGCAATGTCAGATTCATTACATATTTATACTGGGCACATATTTTTCATGATATACTAGATCATCCCATGGGTAATGGTTAGGGTTTACTGAATGCAGAAAATTTAAAATGCAAATAACTCCATTAATACACCAGCTATAGCAAAATTTACAGATCAACAGTTGTAAGAAATTGCTGATACATAGGATTGGTTATGGTAATGTATCTTGACTATGATTATGATGTATTATATGAGAGCTATTAATATTTTCACATTTTATGTATTTTCTAAACCCCTACACCTCTAATAATGCATGATAATATAGTTGTTCATTAGTTTTGCATGAAAAAGTTGGGTATCGAATTCCGTAACTATCAAATAAAGTTCAAAGCTGTTTACATTATCTGTATATCAATAGTTGCTTCGGTCAATATTTAAAAAAACAAAAGTTTTTCTGAAATGTTGTTTTTTATCTATAATATCAATTTTTGTGGAATTTGCTGAACATATTTTCAACAAATATTTTCAAGTTTATAATATGTTGAAGAAATGATTAGTCCCTTCCAAAAAAAATAGCGAAACAAAATTTAAAAAAAAATATTTCTCATCCTATCATTTATTAGTGATTTATAATAGATAAGTAAAAAGAAAGGTAGAAACCAGGTATTAATTAGACTGCTGAGAAAAAGCACATAGAAAAATACACAAGCATTTTTTTTTTAACCTTCCACCTCCATTAAATTGTTCTCTAAACTTTTCTAATTTGTGTATGTTTACAAATCTGAATCAAATTATTCACTGATCTCTTCTAAATTAAGTAACATACAAATTAATTAAATATGTTGGATAATTCTAAAGAAAACTTAATTTTAACAAAGATCTATTAGAGGCTTCAGGATTAATTGACTTCCCTTGATGTTTATTTATAAATTTCTTATCTACTACCAATATCACATGTTTTCTTAATTTAATTAATTTTTTTTTATTATTTCAGCACCTTTAACTGTTTATGATTTAGACACAGACCCATTCCTAGGACTTCAGGAAGAAGAGCCTGATTCATGGACTCCTACTGTTACTAAAGAGGTATTATTGTGTGTTTTAAATAATGCAAAATTAGTAGAAAATTTAAACACAATACCAAGGGTAGCTTTCATATCCAGAGTCATGAGTTTGATTCTCATCTGGGCAATAAGAATTTATTTAGTGACAAACTCATTAAATAAAATCCTTAGCCCCACCCTATTACTATTTCCTCCTCCCTCTCATAGTACTGTTCCCATGTCCCCGAGTTTCTTATAAACGTGGGTTATTATTTTTGATCTTAACTAGAGTGTTTTTTTTTTTACACCTCACCTGAAGATCACTTACAAGCTTTTCATGGCAAGAGAGTTGTTTATTCCTTGCAAAATGTATGAAATATTTGTATCCATTAATAAAAATCCCTAGAAACATGGTCAAGTTAATAAATGAGTCAATTCCAGCTCACCATATAACATTTCTTTTTGTAACGTTGCCAAATAGTTCAAATGAAAATAGTCATGTAAGAGTACCAACCACTAATTCTTTGGGTTATTTCCAAAGAATATGGAAAACACAGTAATTACTGAGTTCTATGCAGTTGTTTATTTAAAAACTGAAGGTGCTTCTCTTTATTTTTCAGATAATGAAAAAATTAAAAGAAAAAGAAATTAAAAGACAGGAGCATCTTTACGAATTTATACTGACTGAAAAACATCACTGCCTTACATTGAGAGTCATGCAGAAGGTAACTGTTTCACATTGTATTTATTATTTCTTTTATGCTATCATATTTTGAAGTTGTTTTAGCAACTTGTTTAGTAACACACTCATTTTGCTGTTAATAGTTGACTCTGATGGTTCCCAGATAAATATTTACGAATGAATAGAGTTCCAATAATTTAACAATAAAGTTAATGATTTTATTGAAAATCAATTCTTTTCAAACATCTTGACTATTTTCTGAATAACTTTGTGTGGGAATCAAAAACATTTAAATCGCAATTGTTACTCTTAAATATTCTTTATTTCAGGTTTTTGTTGAAGGCTTACAAAAGTATTTACAAATTGGTACAAATATTCAACGTATGTTCCCTCGATTATCAGATTTGACTGAAATTCACTTAGGATTTCTTCATAAATTAAGGACCCGTCAACGAGAAGCTCCAGTCATTGAATACATTGGTGATATTCTTGAAGAACAGTTTAGTGGTGCATCAGCTGAACGTTTGAAATCAGTTTATGGGGAATTTTGCTCAAATCACCGTAATGCCATTGACATATACAAGGATTATATGCAACATGATGCTAGATTTGCTGAATTTGTCAAACACTGTCAGGTATTAAAACTAAGTTATTTGTCTCTTATAAAAGTTCTACTTAATTTTTTTTTTAAAAACAATTTTGGTTATATATCAATTAAGCAGCATAGAGTTTAAATCTTTGATAAAATAAAGTTGAAGTGTTTTTTTTTTATTTTGTAAAACACTTCATGTGACTTTTGGTCAACAGAGAATACAATAAACTACTTTGAAACAAGTTCAAATTTGATTAATCCAAAAATGTTGGAGTTTTATAATTAATGTTAAAAGGCTATATTTAAAAAAGTTATATTATATTAGTTCGAGACGCCTTTTACTGTAGTGAACTGCTCCACCCATTTTGTAGTCTTTTATTTCTAATTTTAAATATATTTTGGTATTAGGATTGTTATAAATATATTTTACAAATGATAAATTTGTAATACTTTGGATTAACCATTAATTCAGCCACAAAAAAAAATTGGCCAGAAGATATTTTTGAATGAATGGTAACTCATTGAGTTTTGGAACTCTTCTTTGGATTCCATCTTCATGCAGAGCTGGAGAATTAATTTGGTGAATAGTATAGGCCATACATAATTATTGGGTCGAATAAACAAAAAAACTAACATTAAAGAATAACACAACTATTTAAAAATGCTTCATAAACTAATATAAGGAAATAAAATAAACCCTTAGTTCAAAACACAACTGAATAGTGTTGACTGTAAAATAAAATAGGCTAGACTTACTTAATTTGGTAAATACTTGAGGAAGGCTTGATATTAGTTTAAAAATCATTGGGTTGTTTTCATAACCCAGAAACATTATAAAAACAACCAGCCATCATACTTTTCCTTTTAACAATCATTATTAATCTTTAATCTGTGTTTGTTACTAAACCCTTGGATGAACATTACATACTGAGGCGCGACCTGGACAAGAGTTGCTAAGTGTCATAAAGACGAGATTCGTCTAGGCCAAGCTCATTAATTATCAAGTTTGGTTTCAGGGATGTTTTAAATAAATTACAGTTTTTGATAACAAGCTCAAAATTCCGTGCAGAAGGAGATTTTGCATCAAAGAAGTTTCATAACATTAATTATATAATATATTAATTAATATAATTAATTAACTAATATATATGCAATCTATCCAAACAAATAAATAAGAAAATTAAAAAATAATAATGTTGTAATTTAGATATTGTTTGTTTATGGTGCAAATAAAAGATGATTATTATAATCTGTATTGGTTTAAAATACCTCATTGCCAGCACATCTCATCGCTGTTTAACAAAATTACATAAATGTTCTCATATTATGTTTAAAAATATTATTTTGTTATAACATATACTGATTAATTAATTAATTTATTTTTTTTAGGGAAACCCTCTTTTGAAGAAAAAGGGCATTCCTGAATGCATTTTATTTGTTACTCAACGCCTAACTAAATATCCACTTTTAATTGAACCATTAATAAAAACAACTAAAGATAATAAAGAAGAACAAAATAAACTTGTGAGAGCACTGTCATTAATAAAGGTTAGTATAATTTCGCATTCTCATATTTTTATTATCTAAGCTTCTGTATGTTTTTTCCACCCCATAACATCCTCTTTTAACAGAGAGCTTTAAGGGAAATCAGCTATTGAGGTCGTACTCATGACGCGATTTTCGAAATGTCCATCAATCTTACCCAGGAGATGGCAAAAATAAGTTTTGTTCAAAACTGTGTGCATGCGTGCGTGTGTATGTGTGTGTGTGTGTGTGTGTGTGTTACCGCTCTAGCAGTCACAATTATTGTTTAATCATTACCAAACTCGATATATAAGCCTTTCATACAAAACTAAAGATCAAGTTCGTTAACGGCTGAAATCAGACCAGAGGGAGGGGGGGGTTTAGAGGAGAGGAATTTCGAAAATTCAAAATATTTCCGTTACTATATTAAAATTGTATAGAACCAATCTTATTGAAAATTAAATTTACTATAAATATTGTTATATACATTTATTCTCTATCTTGAATATTAACCAAGATATTTGCATTTTTCAGTCTTTAGCAAACCCCTACTTCTACTCATGTTACATAAACATGTTTTTAATTTTTTTTTTGTTACATTGGTATACTTACAGAAAAGGAATTGTTTATAAGAGTGAGAGAGTGCTCATCTGCTACAGCATTCCATTGCTGTAAAGGGTTAAGGCATGAAAATGTGTATCAAAGATTAAATTGTTATGCTGGTACAATTCTGCCTAGAGGAAGAGAGTAACAGCAGTTAACAACAATGGAGACTAACTAATAATCCCTTAATTATCTCCTTTCTTTATTAAAAAAAAAATCATGTGTTTATATTTCTTAGAATACAAATGCATTTACTGAATATTAAGCTGAAAGTCTTTAACCATTCACTGGTGAATTCAATCTGTGGCTACTGTAAAATTAATGTTGAAATTTGAAAGTAAAGCTTTATATGTTTGGTTTATTCCAAACATTTTATTACATTGCTTCATTGGCAGTATTTTGTACAAACATTTTCATTTGATGGCTAGTATACTTCCAAGGAATTTTACTATCTATCATTGGGCACTTCCGTTTACTTACTAATAGAAAAAGAAATGAAGTTATGCAAATTATGAGAACTTTGTATGGAAACATGAAACTAAAATAAAAATAGTATAGATAGGTAAAGAAACCCAAATAGAAAATTTACAGTATTGATTATATTATTTGTGAGTTCAATTATGTAGGGAATTTTCATGATTATTCAAAAAGAGCATTCATTAAAATACCAACATATGTAGAAAAGAAAACATTTAGTAGAAGACCCTATAATATGCGTGTGTGTGTGTGCGCATTATGGGTGACTGGAGCAGGGCCATAACTCATCATTCTATCTCCAATGGGCAATTAATTTTTCCATATGGTAATTTATTCATAGATAAATTTATTTATTCATTTTTATTATTTATTAGTTTAGTTGAATAAGTTCTTATGAATAACCATGTTCTTATGAAGTATAATTTGACTGTTTCCTCTGGAACTTTATTTTAACAAGATTATATAAATGCTGTTCAATGGTCAGATTATTACGCCATCATTTATACGTATATCCTATCAGTAATGGCATAGCTTATCTATTCGAGGGGTCTACTTTTTTTTTTCTCATAATAACTCTATGTGGAGTTATTAATTTGAATACATATTAAATTGCCACATGGCATATTCCATGTATGATTATGTTTAAATACATTTTTATTTACAATATATACACGTTAATCAACCATCTAATCAAATATAATATAAAAAAAAATATTAAAATAAATAAGATAATTACAAATAAAATTAATAAATGAAATGAAAATAAATAAACAAAACAAAAAACCAATCAATTAAAGTTAAACTCGACCGATGTTTAATTTACGAGTCTATGTAAGGTAATTATATTGAATTATAATTCTCATTCCTCACAATCAACTTTACATTCTAATGTATTTTTGCTACATCCATATCTATACTTTTTATAAACTTTATAAGTTCTTTATTATATTTTTTAAATATAATATGAGGTGGTTCTGGCCAATTACCTCCTTTAACAATTATGTTCATTATTAAATTTGATCTATTTTGATTAAATGTTGAACAGTCATAAAGTATATGTAAAAACGTTTGTGTTGTCTGTGTCGCAAGTAAATTTGTCATTGTCTTGAATTTTAAATCTTGTTAAATAATGTCCTGTCTGTCCATGTTCCGTTAGAAATTGTGTGCATTTGTGATAGTGACTCTTAATTGTGTTGTAGTTGTTGTGAGTTATATATAGTCTACCTTTAAGAAGTGCGCTAAAATTTGTTATAGGTGGTAGATAATTATGGTCCTTGAATCTAGAGTGTAGAACATTTAGAGTAATATAAATAAAGAAGTTCAAAACTATTAAAGTGATTTGTTAAAGAACTTGGATAAAAGTGATTTTTAATTTTTCTTGTCTTGACAAAATTATTTATTTTCAGGAAATATTAGTTGAAGTTGATGCTCAAGTTGCTGAAAAAGAAAAAGAAGACAGAAAACTTGAAATATATAACAAGCTAGAAGCCAAATCATTTACAATTCATAGAGGTCATAAATTTAAAAAATCTGATATTTTAGGAGAAAACAGAAAATTAAGGTACATATCCATTAATTTATTATTTCATTTTAAGCATTATGATAACGAAGTATTTGAGTGATTTACTAAGGTATTTATTTTTTAAATAAGGCTTTTATAAACAGACACTCACAATCAGTCATCTAGAGGTATAAATAAGAATCTTGGTGTAGAACATATGTCTTAATAAGAAACTGATCATGAAACATAAGATAATTGTATATTCCATAAAATGAAATTTGTTAATCAAATAGAAAATCTATATTTATTTATATCATTGTTCACAATATATTTTTTTTTATCATTATCAATTAAATAATTTGTCCCTGTGTATTTACCTTGTCCTCTAAAAGCCAGTCATTAAGTTGAATATCAAATTAGTATATAACGTGCATAAAAGTGTGAGATATCACTTTTCATTTATATGCATGTTTTACAATATTTTTGTCTTTGTTATTATAAAAATTTTAGAACAATTATTATTTATTAGCTTGTGTTATACATCTCTGGAGTCATGTAGGACTGACATCTTTAGGTGATTTCGAATTTTATGATTACCCTATATAACAGGGATAACAATATTTTAGCTTTAATCATACTTGTTATCTAGATAGTTATCTATGATACATTTTTAAATACATATTCCTATCCTAAAATAGAAGAACTAATTTTGAACATGCTATGTTATTATTAGTAAATCGTGCATTAGTAGAAATTTATATTTGTTGTGTAATATCATGAACTTATGTTCTCTTCATGATACGGATGTCTCAAAAATATTACAGCCCATTCAGTAAAAAATGACTGGACTACAGTATAATAACAGTCAACAGTGATAACAAATTATTACTGAAAAATCTAAATTCTGAAAATAATAACTAATCTGTGACTCAAAAACTTTAGGGAACCTATATATTTGAGGCTCGTTACAGTATGGAATATCCATTTAAAAAAAAAATTAATTGTTGACAAATTATCACATTGGTTAAGGCTGATAATCATGAATTTTGTATTCTCCTGCTGTTTTTAGTTTTATAGTGACTTAAGATAATTATTTTAAAACTTAGCATTGTAAATGCACAGGATGGCAAAATGTTTGGTGTTAAAAAAAATTAAAGACCTATGATCTTTTTTATTGTCTTAAAAAATGTCTGTATTTTGTTTTTGTATCACAATTTTATGAAAATCAACAGTTCTATGTTTTTTTCTTCTTAGATTTGAAGGAATTGCAATGTTGATGCAAGGCCGAGGAAAAATGCAAGTAGTTTTGGTTATTGTGTTTTCAGATGTACTCTGTTTTTTATTGGAAAATAATCACAAATATACCTTCTTTACTCCCGAGAACAAGGTAATTTTTTTTTTTAATCAAATTCTGAAATAATTAAGTTTTGTTTGGAGTCAATTAGGTTTGGTGTACATAAATTCTATAGTAAATCTGTTATTTCTGTAGTCATTACAATAAAATATTTCATTGTAATGGTCATGAGACTTATTAAGCATATTACTTTATTTGACTTATTTTTGCAGAATAAAGGTGGTTTTCATTAATTCAATTTTTTTTGTAATTCCAAAAGTGTAATGAGTTAAGCACAACTGAAACTAATATAATTTTAAATGGTATATCTTGGTAGTTTTAATAAAAAAAATAAAAAAGGAAAAAATCATACTTCATTATTAAAAGTAGTAATAAGTCTGTTTATATTATTTAATAATACACATTATAGTTTTTTCTATAATCTTATTTTATACACGTCTATCCCAAAGATTGTTAGATGATCAACTTTATTATGTTTTGGTTATTAAAAAATAATCTTTGGCAGTGTTTGGTCTAATATCTTGGCTTAATTTTATAGTCTAACATTCATTCATCGCTTTAGGCAGGTAATACTAATTTAGACTTATGAAATATGGATTAATATTATCACAATTAGTTGAAGAGTTTCTAGGAGTAGCACATGACTTATGGCTCTGTGTAATTAGGGATGAGACAAAATATTTGAGGTCACCTAGAATGATCAGAGAGACTGAAGATTCTCTCATTTTAGGGAGTACATATTTTCTTCTTTTACATAATTTAAATATCTGGGAGGAATGGTGATAGAACGCAGTAGCACACAACTTGAAATTAGAGTGGGTTTTCACATGAGAAATTAGTAGAATGCCCCTAATTTGGGAAAAAGTGCTTTACAGAAAAAGATTTAAAATCATCAAGGAGAGATGGGTCATTAGAAGCAATTGCAAACTAACAGAGTTGTGTTTCTAAACGGACATCATCTGTGCTAACAAAAGGGCAGACTAGTGGTTGGGACATGTTAAAAGAATGGAACTCATCAAACTGCCCAAGAAGGTGTCATATGGCTTACCAGTAGGAAGTAGAAAAAGAGGAAAGCCCTTGGAACAGTGGCTTAATGACTTGGAGGAGAACATTGAAATGTTGGGTATCAATAATTGGTGAAGGAAGGCCTGGCTTCTTCGAGGAGTGTAGCCACATGTATGTATGGTAGCAGTTAAACAAATGTTACTTTACAAATATTTAGAATCTCATAGTAAGTACTAGGAAAAAATTGAAATTCATAAAGTGATCTTACTGTTGGCCATCGCTATTTCTTATATATTTTTTAAATGTTTACAGGCTGGTGTAGTTTCACTCCAAAAGCTTCTAGTTAGAGAAAAGGCAGGCCAAGAGTCTAGGGGAATCTACCTGATATCTTCTAATCCTGCAGATCCTGAGATGTTTGAGTTGAAGGTTCACAATCCAAAAGATAAACAAGTGTGGATTAAAGCAATTAGGTAATTATGAAATTCTAAGTATTATTTGCAAATAGCAGTTTTTCAAATTACAATAGTTACAAGTATATTACTTTTTCAACATTAGACTCCTCTATTGATTGCTAGACTTATTTCTAACTATTCTTGGACCCGCTAGATATCATGGGCCGTACTTGCTGGCTTCCTGGCATAAGGAGGGTTCCATCGTTAGCCAAGGATGTTTCCTTATTCGTGTTACTTTTATCTTGTTAGCCTTTCCGGTACCATTATTTCTTAGAATAATTATTTAACTCAGCTCACTCTTTACATACCAGGAGAGCTAAATTTTCTTATTCTAATTTACGTTTTTTATTTGTGTTCTTTGTTCATTTCTTTTTTTGAAAATGAGGAAGTTATGAGGTCTTTCTATTAGAGAATGCATTCGTTCGTATGTTTCTTGATAGCAAGTAACATTGAAGATGAAGACATTTCTAGTTTGAATGATGGATCGCACTAGAACTGCTGCCGAGAGCCAAATGGAGGTAGGGAGAGCTCGGTCCATCCATGTGCATCACTCTCTCACTCCTAGCATCCAAAAGGTTAAGTAAAGGGTGCAAGTTGGTGCAAAACATAACACCACACATAGACTGGAAGGAAAACAGTTTCTGATCTTCATTCTCCATTTATTTAGTTTTTTTGCTGTCACTGGGCCCATACTTCCTGGATTGGGCAGATACGTCTAAAGTCAGTTATCAGTACACTTAATTTTCTGCATCTCCATTTGTATTAGTCTTTAACAGCTGCAAATATTTTTGATAGGATTCTTCTCTCAGACAAAAAAATAAAATTATTTTCTAGCAAAATGTGCATGAATTGAATTTAATTAATCCACAGATCTGGATAAATGAGAGGTGGAAAACGAGGCTTTAATATACATACATACACACACACACACACACATATATATATATATATATATATATATATATATATATATATATAAACATATATATTCTCTCTTTGTGTGTTAATATATATAATAGCTTCCTAACTAGCTAGTAAAATGTCATTATAGACAAAAAATAATGCTCACGTAACTTGACCAAACAAGTACTTGGCTTATGCTCATAGTACAAAAATTAATAGTTAAATAAATTATTAAAAAATTCTAACTCTAGGCACTTAAGAAGTGGATTTATGTACCACTTAAATTATTATCATTAATCAAATTAAACAATTCATCATTGATCAAATTTATGCCTGGCGACTTAAATTATCATCAAATTGTTAATTAGTAAAAGTTTATTTTAAATCAAAAATCTCAAGTTAATAGGAACAACAGATAGTGATAAAAAATATCTATACATCAGTTTTTAAGCTATTAATAAGTATCTAATATAAATTATTATACAAGAAAAAATCTCACCCATAAGAATTTAGAGAGTTCGGATTTAAATACGCTAGATCTGGACTTTATTCGTTGGCTTCGCTGGCAAGAAGGCAAACAGATTACTTTTTGAAGGTGTAGTGACATTTATTCATGTGATGAAGGAGCTTTCTTGGTTGAAATTTTAAAGACGAGAGACAGCAAAGCATGAATCCAGATATCGCTTGTTGAACCATGGACCTTTCGCTACTTGTAGACGAACGTGTTTTGTATTTCTTGAAAATATATGTGTTTATTATGTGAAAAATGAATTTCTCTTGTTAATATAGTGTTTTTCTTCTTTGAATTTAGCACTTGATATTCAGTAAATATAAATACACTGTACCGTCTGTGTAGCGCTTCTAACCGTGACTTCTTCAACTGGAAGTTTACTGAAGCTATTTTAAAACATTTCGTATATATTTTGCTATTATTGTTGTCTTTTTCACACAGTACCGTAGCTCTAGAAATTGTACACATTACAATATGTATATAAATTTTATTTGAAGGTTAATTTCAGATGTTTGAAGTTATCTAAACTATAATTGCATTAAGAAGCTCTTCTAGAAGTTTATTTTTATATTATTTATTCTTTAGAGCTGCTGTACAAAATTGTCCTGAAGAAGATGAAGACAATAGAGGACAGGTTTTAAGTGCGGAAGAAAAACAAAAGCAGTTTGATTGTAAACAGAGACATATCAAAGAAATAGTTGGTAAGTTGCACTAACAATAATTTCAAGTATTGTTTATGTCATTAGCTTTTCATTTTAAATCATATTTTTCTTAACTTATTTGATTAATTCTATAAATAATCCATTATATTCAAATTATATTTTGATTGTTTTGGATAAGTGTCACGTCTAAATTACATATTGTTCAATTAGGAACCTACTGACTTACGAGCCATCTCAGTAAGGTAATTAAAATCCATGTTAATTGAAACAGGTACCCAGAATGTGCTGTTATTAGTTTTCTTGTTAACAATATGTTTCAGAAGTTTATAAGTATCAAATGTAGACAATGGACATGGGAGGTCCTCTGTGTTTGTGTTATCCTCTCTTGAGGATATATTCTTTCGAAATTTTACTGAATTGGATGGTGAAAAAATTCTATTACTTTTGTCTAGAGTGTTTCAAATGTTATTTCCCTTTCCCCCTGAATCCTCCTCTTATTATTAGTCTTTCTCTATTTACTCTATTTGATTGATTCTATTTGTGTACATTAGCTTGACGTCTGAAGATCAATAAAAATAACATAAATCATTATAACTGTGATTTGTTTTGCTTTCCTTTTCATTTATCTTGCCTCTTAGGGTATATTCACCAACCACCTGCTACCATCCATAACTTTTGGAAAATATCTATCAACATTTCAATTTTATTGCTGTCTTTGATGTTAATAAATGTCATTGACATTGATTGTGTGTGAGTGCAATAAGAATAAGAAATTTCATTTATTCATTACTTTTATTTATGTATTCAACACATTGATTTGCAACTGAGTGCAACAACTGAACTTAGTTCCGTGTGTCTTTTACATATCTTCTGATATTACTTCGATGCGCCAATTGACTTGCTCATAATGATTTTCACTCATGATTAGAGTTCGGTATACTAAACCCTTACTGCCCCCCCCCCACCAAAAAAAACCTTTTTTTTTCATGCTAAGATATTTTATCCTTGTGTGGACAGCCATTGATATGAACATTTTAAGTTATTGTGTTACATGTCTATGTGTCAATAGTAATATTCATATCTTGTTATCATCACTCAAACTACCTTGACCTCAGAGAGAGCATTTAGAGCAATGAATTCTACTCCTTTTCTTTTCTCATGTCTTTTAGGTAATTCCAATCAGTGGAACCTAATATCAGTCATGACTATTGATCTTTCTGAGCAATTTGAGCCCAGCCTTTAATTAGTTCTCTACCACCAAAGAATTTTAATAATGAAACTTTTTATTTTCCAACATATTTGATGTGCTATCTCAATAAATTATTAACCTTTATACTTCTAAACTAAACTAATCTAATTTAAGTAGTTACAATTGTTGTTAAACGGTTCAAAAGATTCATGTTGTAGTGTTATTGTAAGAAGTACATATGTTTTGGCGCTTTAGAATTTTTATTTAATATAAAATTAAATTAAAAATAAAAACTTTTATCATTAAAATCCTACAAAAATTTAGCAAAACCTTCCTATATATATATATATATATATATATATATATATATATATATATATAATAATTTTTTGGGGTTAACTAATTAGAATTGAACTTTTTTTTTCAGAACTATATTTTTGTGTTTATATTTTTGTGTGTTTTTGTTTTGTATTAGTTATAATACATTCACATATATATTTTTGTTATGCTCGAAGATCTCAGCATAGGAGACATTAAAGGTACTTGAGAAATAGCTTATTCTTTGCATGGCTTAAAGTTAAATGCAGAGTGCTGTTGTGTTTTACATATTTAAAGATTAATATGTATGGTAACATAAAGTACACAAATGCAAGATTTTCATAAACAAGGCCATAAGTTTTTTTCTCTGTTTTTTTCTGCTTATTTTGAATTTTTAATTCAATTTACTTTCCTCTTTGCATGTGTTTAATTTTCAGACTAATAAAGTGTAAGCACTTAAAAGAAAAGTTATGAAATTATTTGTGGGATTTCTTGAAATTATTGAAAGCTACAGTTGCAATGAGTCCCTAAACCATATAAGAAGGGTTTGAGGATAATCCAAAGGGGATAAAAAGAATACTAAATGTACAGTTTTCATGAAGACCCTCTGCCAATGGGTCTCTTACTCAGTACCTTTTCTTGATGAACATGATTTGTTACGGGGTCGAAAAATTAAAAATTCGTATGATTATAATCCAAGTAATTTATCTCTCTTATAACATATTTTGTTTTATTCTCCTTATCCAACTGTATATTTTTCAGAGATTAATGATTGGGATTGTTTCACATAAACACCTTTATTATAAGCCTTTACTCATTTTTGCCCTACATGTTTCATAGTTTTTATATCACCTCTTAAGGGGCCTTAACTTATACCTATATATTATAGAAACAACAGTATTTTAGTATAAATCCTCATCAAAATTACTTTATATAATAATTTATTACATGCATATTGCTTAAACCTAAATTTAAAACTATTAAAAAAATCAGCTATGTTGAAATATTGAAGATAATTATAGCATAATTATTCCACTCACCTCGGACAACATGATCATTTATTTGACATCTAGAATTATTGTTCTGTCAATAGGAGTTCATTATAAGTACAATTTCCCAAGCAGATTCAATCAACAGTTGGTTTAAAAAAAAGAATGATTCTCACATCAAAATTATTGAAATATTTAATTTAGATTTTTTTATTATATGAATATTTTTTTACAAATTTTTCTTTGTTTCACTGCCAATTATTTGAATGTTATCGATGTTATTTATTTTTTTTATTTTTAGGTGTTGCAATATCAAACAAGGCAGTTTTGTTTTCATTGCTGTCTTTACTTATTTTATTTTTTATTTTATTTTGTTTTACACTTTAAAATTGATCAAAATAATAAAATAAAACCAATTTAAATATTTCAATATTGTGTAGGAAATTCACTAGTAACAATGCAAAACCTGAAATTTTAACTATTTCAATGTAGAACATGATATTTTAACTTTTTAGAGGAATAGTACAATGCAAATGGTTTGCTAGCTATATAGGATTCTCAGTGAGTTGTAAGGAGGTCAAAAACAAGATTTTAAATATATCGGTTCCTGTGCATGGTATCAAACATTTTATAGGTCTTAAGTTGGGTTTGTGGTACCACGTACCTCAGTAAGCTTAAAGTAAAAATAGGTACAGGTTCGATCCCCCTCAAACGAAAACATTAGTTCATGATTTAGCTGCCAGAGCATGCTAACGTCACAGCTCTTGTGGGTCAGTGGGAGTATATATGTCAGACAACCCCTCGAGATGATTAATGATTATGACTCTCTTAGATCCCATCCACAGGTGGAGTTGCATTTTGAGCTGATCACTCACTACGTAAAACTCGGATCATGAATCTCGCTCGGGGTCAGCTCAAGATCTCGAAGGTCTATAATGCCAACCGAAAAAAGAAAAAGAAAGTTTCCTGTCCGAGAGAGATTTTTGGATTGCAGAGTAAAGGATACTAGCACCTGAACTCTATATCCATTCTAACTCTAATAGCTACTTCCAAATTATTGCTCCATATGCTTGCTAGGTATTCCAGGTACAGCAATGCCTCTAGTAATTTGAACCAACCTACATTGTCAGAAGTTAATAAAGACATGGTTCAGATAAACATCAAACTCATATCCCATTTCTAACACCTGCCTAATGGCAATAATATGGTCTATTGTTGAGTGTCGTGGTAGAAACCCACTCTGGTATTCTTCCAGGATCCTTTCATCCTCTCCACCACCCCTAATGCCCACCACAGATAGTATCATATACACTACCTTCATGTATATTATGAAATACTATTTTTAAAAAAATATCTTTGGGGTATTAGAAAATACATATTGCATATATACTGCTCAAAAATGAATAGGGATATTGGTTATTTTTTCTTATCCTATTAATTTTAATTAAATCGATCTTAATTAAATTTCTTTTTTATGGGGGAAAAAGACAATAATTTCTAATAAATATTGATGATATTTATATTAAAAAAAAAAAAAAAAAATATGCTAGGCCCCATACATACCACAAAACGGTCAATATCCCTATTCATTTTTGAGCAGTTTACATATTTTTTTTTGTTGTAATTTTTAGTGAAAGCTGCGACCCCATGGTATTATAGCTTTGAAACGTGTAGGATGAAAAATGGTGAAAGATTTATACTAAATGGTACTCTTATGTGAAATGACCTCAGATATAAATCTTTAAAGAATAGTTCATTTTATTATACTCAATTTTCTAGGTTTTGCATTAGTAGACCTGAAATACTACCAGTTTCTCATAGCTTAGCCAAGTATTTGCCATGATATCCACTTTTTCAAAATGTAATGGGTATCATAAAATATTGGAAAGATTGAAGTTTGTTTTTTAGACCTGTATTTATAACATTTCAAACTCTATTCTGTGGTACTATTTTTGGCGTTTTCTTTTTCGACCATCGCATGATTGATTTCTTATTTGGAATGTATTTATAAAAAATGTGGCCCTCTTTTTTTCTTTTTAACTAATCTTTTAAGTGTAAACTCATCTAACTTGCTTGCAAGTTGCTACTCGATTTGTGCATTGTTCTTTTCTTTCATTTTAACCTTCATTCTCAATTCTTCTGTGTAATGAGTTTATTAATATTTCTATACTTAGGTTGCACTACTGTTTTCTATTTTTTTCACAATTTACTTTCACACTAATATATTTTAATCAATCGCATATACTCAAAGGATTGTATCAAGTAAAACTAACCAAAATTTCATAAGGTATATTTGTCTTTCTAGGCATAAATGAGCATGTCTGCATGGGCCACAATTTTTCTTTTCTATTTAGCTGTTACTTTCACTAATTCATTTCTCTTACTATTTATTTTTTTGATAAATAAGTTAATATAAATCAATTTTATGAATAAGAATTCATCTGAAATTCTGTTGTTTATATGCTAGTTTTTCAGAATTTCGAATTATTATTATGGAGTTATTTGGGTGTGTGTGTGTGTACCTTTGTGCTGTGTATATGATCATGTGCGTACAATCTACAACTTTAATATACGAGTCTTTCCTCTGATAGATTTCAATAGGTATATATTGATGAATAGTTAATAAATTAATTTAATCAGAAAAGATATTTTGAAAGTGTTGAGAAATAGTTGAAAATGTCCCAAGTTGTTACTTCAAAAAGATATTAATTTTACTGAAGGCCCTTGTGAATCAGGTATCTATCTATCTATTGTCAAATCGATCCAAGCATACCGTTTGTTGTATTAAGTAAGATTTTCTAAGATTTCACATTGAAAGCACTTGCCAAGAATTCTTGGCCGTCAGCCAGATTTGACAATAGTTTTGTAAATACAGGTGTAACCAACATTCAAATTGAAGCCTATATTCATTCATCTCAAGTAAAGACTGCTTGTTGAATAAAATAAATTACAATATTTCTTAAAGTGGTCATTTACAATATTTCTTAAAGTGGCCATTTACAATATTCTTAAAGTGGCCATATTACGAAAAATGAAAGCCTTTAATCTTAACACAACAGATTCAAGCCTACCTTCAATTCAATATTAAACATATTTCTATTCTTCTGTTTCAATTGTCTATCTGTTTCTATTTTTTTTATTTGTTTTTAAACTAAACTGGGCATGTCATTCTATACTGGTCATCAAACTTCATTTTTCATTATTGAAATTCTCATATTATTGAAACCAGTCACTTTTAAATGTTTTATTTTGATTTTCAAGGCATTGTAGGGCCAATGATGACAGTGTGAGTTAAGGCTTGGGTGCATCATTCACTATCCTGTTTAAGACAAAGTTAAAAATGAATGAAGATTTGATTCCACCATGAGTAAATCTTTGTTCACCTTGTTTCTCTACCAGATCATGCTTGAGTCAACAACGGTTTGGTATATTGTGTGGGGTCTAGTGAATGGTTGAGTTTGTCAGCCCATTTGAATTGCCTTAAGACATTGAAACTATTATGCTATATTCCATCCGCCAAAAAAACTTGTTGTTGGCACTAGCTTCCTGAAAAAGTGGACTCTGCAGTGTCCCCCTCCCATCTTAATCGTCCAAATGTACTTCCGAATCATATCTGTTATGCAATTTGTTCTGTTTTCAGAATTATTGAGGCAAAAAGATCGTGAACAAGCTCAAATACTGGAAGAGAAAATGGCACTTCAGTTGAAACTCCTTGCTACAGCTGGTGTGGAAAATGTCCCTGAACGACCAGACTACTTATCACTTGTTTCAGAACACTTAGATAATACAAAAATTCGAAAAGATGTCTTGACTGCCGTGAAGGTAATTTTTTTCTCTCATTTTTGTGTTCATGGCTGATTGTTGTTAAATAGTTCACTAAGATAAATTACTTAAACAATATGCATCTCTTCTAATAATGTAATTAAAATAATAACAAGGAAGTGTATAATTAGTTAAAATTATTTTAAGAAATTTGATGTAAAGGTGGGACATAGCGGGAACAGGGGGGGGGGGGGAAGGATGACTGAGCTAATTCTCTATGAAATTTATATTTACATTTTAACATATAATTTTAACAATAATATCAATACAAAAGAGGATATTCTTGACACAAAAGCGAGATTCTAAAATGACACTAACCCACAAAAACATAACGGTTATTTCACAGATAGTATGGGTAGCCCTTAGCTGTCATGTCCAGAGTTGGAGGGCTTAAAGCAGCGTACCTCTCCAGTACTCGACTAACTGCTCACACAAGCTTCCCCTCTCCCAGTCTGGCTATTAAATCCTCTTAGCCGAGAGAGGGCAGGCCTGCCAATTCGCACCTAGGGTTACCTCTTTTGTCTATATTTATTTAATCTCTACCCCCCCCCATTATATTGAAAAGGATTTAAAAGAAAAAAATGTATGTACTTCTAATATATGTCTATTTGCAACAGCTTTGGGTTAAGTTTATTAAAAAATTTTATAATAGAGAAAAATATGCATATATTTTTTTTTAAATACTAGCATTATATTTTGTCCTTTATAAATAAAAGAGATTGATATTTTAACAAAATGGATTTTGGCAAGATGTTTAATCAACCATTTTCTTTTGGAGAAGGTTAGTTTATTTCTCCTTCTAAGTCTTAAATTAATGTTTACCAACTTCATTAATTAATATGTTAATATTAGATATTTTACTGAGTTCTGTCTCCCTAGATCTCTGTGCGGTTCAATGTCCCCAGGGAATGTCTTTTCATTATTAATTTGTAAGTTCAAATACCTTGGAACAGCCTTGAATTACCTATGTTCTCTTAAGTCCAATAATCTCATAAAATAATATGCAATGCCTTATGAAAATATACCAATTTAAAACCTTACCAAGATTTACATCTACTTATCATCTTATCATGTCTAAATTTGATGTGACCATATCTACAGCTATCAAACTAACCACATAAGAAAATTAAGTGGTTGATGATTATTGAGTGTTAAAATAATTTACTTAATTTGAGCTCTTACATTGAAATTGGTCAGCATCAGTGTTGTCCTCTTTTGAACTTGATTACTAGTTTTAGAAAATAATTAATTTTACAAATTCATTTACTAACTGAATTTATTTCTAATCCAGAAAGTAAATCAGCTGGCTAAGTCTTTATATGCATCAGCAACAAATTTATCACGAAGTGCTAGCTCAGTTGGAGAGAGACAAAGTGAAACCTATATATCTCCTACATTACCAAAACGAGCAGAAACCTTTGGTGGATTTGATAACCAAGGGACAGCAACAAGAGGTTTATATTTTTATTGAGTATTCTAATTTTACTAATATATATCATTTATCAAATTCCATACACGCAAAAGAAAAACTTATTACTATTAATAATTTAATTATTTGTTAGTGAGAAAAAAATACTGAACTTTTTTTTTCCGATTCAGGAGAATTCATAAGATGGGATTGGCCTAGGCATTCATACTTATTTAAATTTTATCCTGTGCCTTTTTGTTGTACTTTGTACTGTATAAACCTAGGTCTCCACCCAATACAAAAAAAAACAAAAAAAACAAATGGGCTAATACCCTTAGTATCACTTCAAGAACACCCAAATTAAACTTGCTATAGAAAGAAAATGGCTGTCCAATGTGACAGATTCTTTGGTCTGTTAGAAGCAGGGCTATGATATAGTAAGATTGACGGATTTCAACAGATGCAAATGAAATATCTTCCACTTATTTATTTCTGACTCTCTATATGGTTTATGTCTTTTATAATGCCTCTTCAGGAATTTTACGTATATTATGAAATGATTCGACCTTATTACATGATTAAATTGATGCATTAGCAATGAAAAACAGTATGCAAAATCGATTACAGAACAATGGTTGAATTATGAAAAATCAATTCCAGACGCAATATAGTTACATTTACATCTAATCAACTTGCTGTTCATTTAAATATTTGATAAATATAATATGTAGTTTTTTATCTCAGTTTTTGTAATCACAACATTCTGTTTGTTTGTAGTTATCTGTATGTTTTCTTTTATCTTCTACTTGGTTACATTTGATTCTTTTTAATTTTAGTGACAAATTTTAACGGACTATCTTGCCCTAAACAGTTAAACTACAGAAGTGGTTTAAATGATATAGAGTAATTTAATTTAAATTCATTCATACCCCAGGGCCAAAATTCAGAGATTAATTATTAAAATTCAAAGAGTTATTTATCAAGACAACAGCTTAACCCCACTATGGTTTTACTTGGGATGAGCCAATTAAGCTGAGAGAGTGGTTATAATTTGACTTCCTGTTGTCATAAATGATACAGGTTTAACCAGAAAGCTTTAAATGGATGATTATAGTTACATACTTAGTAACTTACTCAGTTTCCTATAAAAAACATATGATTTTAGTAATTTTATTACATTTTCTTTTAGAGTAAATAATTTTACTGTCTTGCATATCTCATGAGGCCAATCATCCATATTTGTTCCAAATATAAGCAATATCTGATTTATATCTGTGAGCTAACTGGCAATGGAACATACCAATGGTTTGGTTTACAAGAGCTTATGAAAATATGTTATGAGTACTTTTAGAAATTGATCAGGGAAAAACAAAATCATCAACACCATAACTATCTAATTTCTAAGTAATAAGATGATCTATTACAGAGCTTGGACAGTTGATAAGACTTATACAAATGAGTAGAAAAAATTACTGAATGAATTACTGAATGAACTGTCCCAAGCCAGTTTTGACAAGGTTCTAATTTTTGAGTATAGGGTTTCATTAACGTAAAATATTTATGTCTTTAGCAGGAAGTAAACCTGAGGTACTTTATAAGAGGCAGTAGGACCTCAGTCTTTATGGGAAAATTTGATAACAGATTTCAGCCTTATATTTAAAATGTAGTGTCTGTCTATAGGCTATTAAAGATTCAAATTTCTTTTCAGAATGTTAACGAAATTAGCATAAACATTACTGCAATTTTCTATTTGTCTTGAAATGAGAGGTAGATTTGGCTGATTCTGTTTGATAGCTTTACATCTATTAAGCTATATTTTGGAAACTTGAAGCTTCATTACAGCTGTCTACTTATGAGTCTATTCCACATACAACTGCTGTATGTTAAAAACTCATACTATGTACTAACAATGGCACAGCAATGTGATTAAAACACAAATTTAGACTCTGGGGGAAAAGGAAACATAATAGATAAAAAAAAAAATCACTTATTATCTCTACAATTGTCGAGATTAATATAGACAAATTTAGGTTATTATTACGGCTTTCCTAGTACTTGACAATACAGATTGCATAAAGATTGTTGTTAAATATAACAATTGTAGAAAGTAATGTACAATGTATACAAATTATAGTAGTTACTCTTTTTACAGTTTGGCTATCTTCTTTTTTCTGTTATAGGCGTTATACAGAAGAAACATGTGAATAAAGAAACTAACACAGATTTGTCTGTATACTCACCTGATTCTGCCCAAAAATTCTACCGGCCTACCATTGCTAATTTATGTGATGTGAGTTTTTTAAATTTTACTTCATTTGAACCATTTTAAGTTTATAGATTAGACAACTATGGCATTGAGTTAGTATAATTTTGTAAAATAATTCTTTCTACAAATCTTGTTTCTTGAATATTATTTAACCAGATTCTTTCCTTTAACACGTTAAGTACGCCCGGGGTCAAATGACCCCGTACGTAACTGTCTCCCAGTATGGGTCGGTTTTGAAGATAAATGTTCAAAAAATACTTTGACGGTTTTTGCTTTGTACTAGTAAATTTAACCCATTTTGACCGGTAACTCAAAATATTTGATTTTTACATATTTTTCTACAGGATTATTGTTTTAGATCTCTAACTATAATGAAAATGATTTTTTCAATTTTTTAATGTTGTTTTTGAAGGCAGGGTAGGGTGTGACTTATACGTCACATTCGGACATTATGGGATCAAATGTAGGCTTGAAGGAAAAACATTGTATGAGAACAAAAACTTTATTTACAAAATAACTAAATCCCTTAAATTCTATTTACATTGTTAATATTTAATTACAAAGGTGTATGAAATGAAACAAAACATTTTATGCAAATTCCTCGATCGCACTTGACACACGCGGTATTTACAACTGACTTGCAAGGGTGATTTGCACATCTTCTTCGGTTACCGGGCGCTACCAAGTGTCCATATCCATCATATCTAACGTAATCTTTGACTACATTTTTTGACGCTGAAGGTCCTGGATGGAGCACCGGCGTTTTATAATCCGTGAGATATGTTTACACAATTTCTCTCAAAAAGTCTAACTTCGGTGTTTTGATACCACGGCTTTCTCGATACAGGCACCAAACGTTATTTACGGAGACGTCCAGGAACCACGTAAATAATACCCACCACCATTTTTTCCCCTGATGCTAGTCCTGTAGTGACACGTCCTGGTCCATCCGATCTGTGCCTCCCATGTATTTATTATAACTTTTTATGGCACAGGGCTGGGTTACATAAATATATTTGCAATCTCTCTTCGAAAATCTTTTTACAGATGTTGTGGGTTGGTAACCGTAGGATGTTGAAGCAACTGCAACAACATTATTATCTACCCACTTACATATGAATATACCTCCATCATCATCGTCACCAGAATCTTCATCGGTCTCGACAGATGGTTCGGGTGGAGCGATGCATACCTGAACGTTATCCTCAGAATCTTCTAGGTCGGAATCCTGGAGTTCATCATCAAAATGACTTTCCAATAAATCAATCGCCTCTTTGACTGTCAAATTGTCACTGAGAATTATGTTCTTGCTAAAAAAGGAAATATAAATTAATTTGTATATACCAAGACCGGCTGTGACATATATGTAACACGAACTTCAAATGGGTTTTATCAAAATTTAAATTCTTAAAAATTGACTTAACTAATCATAAATTTCATAAGTAGAATCTCAAAAATAAGATCCATCATAGAATGAGTCAAATATACCAAGAGTAACGTAATAGGAATACTTACAACATTGAAGGATCCATTTTATCAAAGTCGAACAGCGAACGGTTCACAAAAACAATTTTTGCGATGTTGACCTGAAGGCACACTATCTGGAACTGAGCTAATTTTAAGGAGGGGGAGGCAGGACATGTCCGAACACGTACAGACCTGTCCCCCGGTCGTCTGTCGCCGAGGAATATCCGGTTAAAACAGGTGTCTCGCCTGTGACATATTCGTCACAGTCGGACAAAATGGGTTAATTAAAAATAGTACGTTTATGTATTTCAAATCCTAAAAATACGTCGTATATCATTGAAAAATGCACGGGGCTTTATGATCCAGTGCCGGCCTGGAGAGTGGTATTTGGGCTCTAGTCAGGCACGGGCTCATATAGCCCCGTGTTATTTCCTGTGAACCGCTTGTTCTGTTATTTATATAGGCTTATGTAAATAACAGAACGCGTCCCTCCCATTTCAGTTTACTTTTTGCTGTCGTTTCGAAACATTAATCTGTATAATGTGGCCTGCGACTGCCATATATTTTTTGATGTCCTAAAAAAAAAATGTTTGAATATAGCAATTTAGTTCATTTTACGAGTGGTAGTAGAGCATTAAAAGGGGACATAAGTACAGTGTCAATTGACCCCGTGATGTATTTCTGGATAGTTGCACCATGGGGTCAATTGACCCAGTATAGTACTTGTGGATAGACCACTTTTTTGAAGTCCGTACTGAACGTATTAAACCATTAAAGGGAACAACAAGTTTAATTCATTTTTTAAATTTGTTTGATAGAAATATTTTGTTAATTATGAAGTTAGCAAAAATGGGGTTATTATATATTATTATATTATAGAGAAATTTTAAAGGACTCCCATTTCAAAATGAGTTAACGTCACTGCCTCCACTCATATGTTCTATAGATAAACTCTCTCATTTTGCTGTTTCATAAAGTGACAATAAAATCCAACATAAAATAAATAAATTATTGTTTATTTTTTTTTAGGATTCATCATTCCTCCTTAATAATACTCCTGAAGATATGGAAGATGAAACTGATTTGCCACGTTTATTAATGTCGGGTCAAGACCATCAGTTGGCCGCAACTCAGCTCTCCCATCATGTTTACACACTTTCATGTATAATATCTCAACAAATGACAACAATTGATAGGTAAGTTAATCTTTATATACATTTAAATAACATTTTCATTATCAGAAATTAATCTAAAATAAGGAAAGCTAATTAAAATGAGTGTTATTACTATACGATCATTGGCTTGGGCGTTCTTTATTAATTTCTTCCCCTGTGCCCTGCTGAAAAGGTCTCCATCATTTTGTCATTTCTTTTATTGTTTGTGCTCTTGCTATTAGGTCTGTTATTCGTTATCTACAAAATATAAATATTAGATTAATTAAATAAACTAAATATTAATCATTCAGTTGAAATATCTCATCCATCAAGTTTTTCGTGAAGCTAGTTCCTGTTTAGCCCAGAACTCATCGAGCATCAATCCTATTTCAATTTTCTCCCAGCAGTTTGGAATTCATTATTTTTGGCCTAATTTTCTTCTACTTTTCCTTGCAATGCACCTTTAATTTCTTCATATTTTAATGCCCCTGGGTTTTATTGTTTATGGAACCTCGGATCATTGTCGTATAGAAAATTGGATTTCTAGAGCCTTGATTTCAAAAACTTATTATTGAATATCTTAATATCACAATTTGGGGGGGGGAGGGACTGAGACTTTGTAGCCCATGTTTAGTTTCTTTTGTTTGAAATTTATGCTCTTACAAGCAAGGGAAATGAGGAAAAATATGCTGATTAAAATGTACTATTATTTTCAGTCATCCCTGATGAGGACACTATTCCTATTTTTAAAATTTTGCAATACAAAAGAGAAGCTTATTCTGCAGGCCCTAAAACATAAGATTATATGGATGTGGATTCATCAAGAGTTGTCTAGAGAAAGGAATTTCACCCTCAGCCATAGGCTGACTTTGGTTTTTAGTATAAGAATTTGCTCATGAAGGGAAGAGGAATTACAGAAAATATAAAATATGTAGACAGAATATTCAATAAAGTCTAATGAAATAATTATTATAATAATAACATAAGAATAGTGAGTACTAATTGCAACCTTCTTAAGAATCCCTGTAGAAGTTACCTCTGTATATATTAATTTTATAGCTATTGGAAAGGCTGACAATTTTGGTTCCCTAACAATCACTGAATCTCCTACTTCCAGAATGGGAGTTGATAGTCTATTCTGAGAAAGTCTGAAGATTGGTGAGATATTCTTGAACTAATTCTTCCAAAAACTTTGAATTAATGCCTAATGAGTCGGGGATAGCAATGGGTACACATCTGAAAGCTCAGGTTCTCTGCAGGAGGTTCTGCTAAGAGTTATCCTTTCGAATAATGACAGCGTCAAAATCTATGGGTCAGAAAAATCACTCACAAATCAAAATCACTTACAGTAATCCAGGGTGAAATACGGAGGAAGAAAACACAAATATTGGTTCTGGTGAATTCTTGAAAGAAATTGAACCGAATAAAGAGATGAATCCTCTTACCTAGGGCGTTGAACTTCTGGAAGAACATGGCCAGGAAAGAAATGAGATAGAGAATTAAAGGAATGGAAAATGGAGATGAAAAAAACATTATAAGATTTGCCACAATGAAAACTAAATAGTTTTACTAAACATCTACACATAGAAAAAAAACTATGAGTCAGGGGAAATCGACAATAATCTTTCACTAAGGTAGACCCTTTTGCCATGTCGAGTAGAAAGACCCTCTCCTGAACATTACACGTAGAAAGTCAAAACTGGTAAAGAAGTAATACTGCCAATGAGATTAACTTTTCATTTAACCAAACAAACTAGTAAAGGTCACGGGCAGGAGACAGTATAAAAGAAGACAGCTAAAGGGATGATCTACACGCTCCCTAAATCAGCTACTTTGGTATTACTAGTGAAAGTTTTGCATATAATAAGAAAGACAGTTTACGGGAAAATAAGCAACATAATTTTATGTCATGCCTTACATTCTCATCAAACACACTTTATTAGGCAACCCATTTAATATTATAACACCCTGTTTCAAGCTGTACAACTCCAACTGGGAGACTAGGGACTTTATGATCAAATGGATACATGCCATAATAATTCCAATTCCAAAATCTACAAAATTTGGAAATGAAGCAAATTGATACCTCCCTGTCTCTCTTCCAAATTAATTATGCAAATATTAGTAAAAATGGTAAATAGAAGATTGATGTGTATATTTCAGAAATGAGGGTTATTCAGTAATCTACAGTGAGATCCCATTATAATTGATTTGCATTATGCAATCTGATGTGGCTAAATGCATTCTTGCAGGATTCATTTGTTAGTGGGAAACATGCTGTATTTATGTTCTATTAATATAAAAAAACATTTGTTATGGGGTGGAGATAACGACTACTGGAACTATTCATTCAATGTCCTTCCAAGAAATCCAACTACATTTATACAAATGTTTTTTAGAAAGCTAAACTTACTAGACCTCTCTCAGATAAAAACCTAAATTTGCAGAACTAGTCATAGACAGTGTTCTTAGAATAACATTGTTTGGAATAGTTTACTTACTGTCTCATCAATCATGTATGTGAATTCCTGTTCATAAAATATGGCTCCAAAACTCTTAAAATACTAAATGAGTGTTCACTGATGGTGGCCAAGAGATTTAATCTAAAAACTTGAAGTTGAATTTTGAATTGAAAATTAACTAAACTTGTTTCTCCATTAGCATCTCATGTTTTAAATTTGTAGATGGCGTATTTTTATTTTCTGCTTATATTCATTATTATTATTATTTTATTTAGTTTAGAGGCTGAATTAGCTACTGTAAAGGCTCATTTGGGGGATTCTGGCAAGCCCCTTTATCGGCACAATCAGCAACTCGAGGAACTAAGAAATTTGCAAGATAAATTACAAAGTGAAAAAGAAATTTGGCAAAGGGAAAAGGAAAATGAATTAAGAGAATTAGAGCAACGAAGAGAAGAGCTTATGCAATTGCAGGTATTTAATTATTATAATCATATATTATTCCTGAGTTCTTTTCAATAATAGTTCTTACTAAATTTGCATTTAAAAATGTAGCACAGAAACAGTCAAAATTTTTATATAAATGAAAAATATTATTTCCTCAAATGTAATTAAAATTATAAGAAGTTAGTTAATTACCTTAAGCACATTATGAAACATTATTACCATCAAACAGGTATCAAACCTAAACACAGGTGTAAACACCACACACACACACACACACACAGAGTCTGATTTATCTTTTCACTTTGTTCCTCAAATTGTCACATATTGCATGCTGAGGTAACAGCGTGATATATAAAATGATGGATAACTAGTTCATAATCTAAAACAAATTATGAACCAACTAGACCATCAAACAGGTATCAAACATAAACCAGGTGTATAATTCCACACACACACACACACCCTCACACACCAACACCCACACACATACACACACAGTCTCGTTAATGTTTTCACTTTGTTCCTCAAATTGTCACTTATTGCATGCTGAGGTAACAGTTGTGATATATAAAATGATGGATAGCTGGTTCATAATCTCAAACTAATTATGAACTATGTACTCCATCAAACAGTTATGAAACCAAAACACAGGTGCATAATTTCACACACACACACACAGTCTCATTTATGTTTTCACTTTGTTCCTCAAATTGTCACATATTGCATGCTGAGGTAACAGTGTGATAAATAAAATGATGGATAACTGGTTCATAATCTCAAACAAATTATGAACTACGTACTCCATCAGACAGGTATCAAACCTACACACAGGTGTACGAGTATGTCTCTCTCTCACACACACACACACACACTCTCATTTATGTTTTCACTTTGTTCCTCAAATTGTAGTACATAGCATGGAGAGGTAACAGCATGGTATATCAAATGATGGATAACTAGTTCACAACCTCAAACAGGTATCAAATATAAACACACAAATTATGTCTCATTTATGTTTTGTCTTTGTTCCTCGAATTGTAGAATGTAGCATGTCTAGGTTACAAGTGATTTATAAAATGATGGGCATATAGTTCATAATCTCAAGACATATTATGTACCAAAACTTCCAACAAATTGATAACAGTCTCATCACTGTCATTTATATTTTCATGATTATATTTTTAAAATACTTATACAGCCACTATGGATGATACAATGGACATTAATGGTTAAATCTTCGATTTTGAGTCACTAATATTAATCACTTATCCTCCTATTATCAGTGAAAAGTGAATTAAAAATCTATTTGAGGCCATGATTGTAGTTACACCAATTGTTCTTTATAAAATTCATCACAATTTGAAGGAAAAAAATAATAATTTAATTGATAAAATTTTCTTTTTCTTTTTATTTGTTCTTCATTATGTGTGGCAAGTTTCTGTTCCTTTGGATAATGTTCAAATTGCATTAGTTAATTTATATGTAATAATAATTATTCAAGAATATAAAAGGCTTAACCATTTCTTCACAGCTCAATTGTCAATTGTTGACCCCTTGACCTCATACTTTGCGGTATCCCCTGGCCTTTCATATCCCATTCATATTATTAAATAATTGCAAACATAACGATTTCTTAATAGTAATACACTCTGTCAAAAAATCATAACTCCTTAGTAATATGACCCCTCCAGGTGCATTCCATGCTATCATGTCATTTCTTTTCTTTATTTTGATGGAATCCATTGTTTTTTATTAGGATTGCCTTTCCAGGCTAACAGTGCTCTCCTTTTTTCCTTTTGAGGTTCCACTTTTCACTGCCATACTTCATCATTGGTCTAATAACCGTTTTGTATATATTTGCTTTCTAAGAGTTTCTTGAACCACTATACAATGCAATATATTATTTAACCTATCAGGATTGATTACTAGATTTTTTCTTTCTAAATCTCTTTTAGTTTGCTTAATTTGTTTTGTTTTTAAGATTAATTTGTGATTTTTGCATTTTGAAATTGGGAAGAAAATTCAAATTATATTTTTCAACTGCTCATCTCCCTTTCTTTCTATGTGATTAAAACAGTTTTCTTTATATGTGTTTTAGGGGCGGATAATTAGAATTACCATGTGTAAAGACCAGTTAAAAACTCATAAACTCAGTTTATGCTCAACCATTTTTGATTTACATTACTGGCACCCATTCCAGCTAATTTTTAGTGTTTGTTTGAGTATACTTTTGTATATGTTGGACCCACTTTTTAAATTCAGAATTTCAAGAGTGATGACGATTAACTGTAATTTCCCAATGATCTTGAGGGTTTTACAACAAAATGTATTGATAATTTAGATATATTTAATTTTTTAGGAACAAATTAGAATTGACCAAGCAGATATAACTCAACAAAGAGAAAAATTATACCGAAAATTGGAAACCCTCAGCAGCCAAGGTATTATGATGAGTCCTTCCCTTGTCTCTGCTACTTCGCCAGAGGATGTTGGCTGGGGCAACACTGTGTTAACTACACCCCCCAGTGATCCTCCTAAACGGAAATCAGATCCTGTGAAATGGAAGCAAACTGCAGCCAGTAAATCAAATACTCTTCCTTTGAATCTTATCAGTGCCACAAATCAACAAAAGGTTTGTATAGTTTTTTCTTATTTGTTTAGTTTTGTCTACTTGTTTCTCTGAAGAACCTGCATTTCTTCTAGGTTTTTGAGTATTTTATTTTTTAGGTTTTTTTTTTTCTGTCACAACTGACTTTACCTGAATACTGTTCTCTAATACACTGTGTAATAAATTTTTTAAGGAAATACATTTTATCACCTTAAAATCATTTCTTCAGTATTTGATCTTAAATTTCACAGTTCTTCCATTGAAAATATTGCAGGAGAAGTGATTCCTTATTTTTCAAAAACTAGTTTTATTTTGGTGAGTTAGATCGAGAATAATATTTTATAATAGCTGTGTTATCTATCATCAATGAGTTTCAATAAAAATGTTTAATGGTGAAAGTATAAAGATTGAATTAATTTATGCACTTAATATTCCCTTCATATTCATCATATTGTACATAGGTATGTCTTGAACCATATACAGAAAATGGACAGGCATTCACTTGTTATGCCTGTGAATGTAAATGTGGCGATTGAACAAATGTTGATTACATTATATTTAGAGTAATTGTTACCAGTCTGTTGGTCTGTTGGTTGAAATAAAAATGGTTTCCAATCAAAATATAAACATTGGATTAACTTGAGTACTAACATTGTCATAACATGTTAACAATTTTATTCGGCTACAGATATTATACTGTATTATATGTGAAGTAAGGAATGGCTGTCGGACGAATTAATAACAAATTTATGCTATTTATACAGATGCTCTTGTTACAAGCGTAATATATGAAATGGCGATTGTCCTTAAAATTATCTGAAATATGAAAATTATTTATCCCTGTCGAATTGAACTAGAATTTCAGACAGTTCTTATAGTTTTATTTATATAGATTCTTACAATAACTAATGTAGTAAGTATTATTCAATTGAACTCGTTTATGGAAAATACTTGAATAAAATATTTAAAAAAATATAGTTGTACATTATGACTACCCTATTCTTTGACATTATTGCATATTTACCTGATACTACTTTAGAAGAGGTTGGTTTATCTTAGAATATACTGGCTGCCCATAGTAGTTTTCTTCGGCTGAACAAAAGGTGTGTGTGTGCGTGCGTGTGTGCGTGTATATATATGTGTGTGTGTGTGTGTAAGAATATTCATAATAATTAGGCACGGAAAACATGCATATCCAACCTATGTCTTGGTATCATGCTCAAATAATACAACTTCTTCATATATTCATTCTTTATTAAAACATTGACCTTCATGTTTCATAGATTTCTGTGCCACATCTTTAGGGACCTATGTTTTCACCATAATCATGAAGAGTTTTAAGACATCTGAAATATAAAGAAATTCTTAGAATTCCAGACATGTTGACCAAACTAAATATGACAGTTTACCAATTCTAAAGTATAACTATTATACAATATTTTTACATGCCAAAAATTTGCTCATTGACTTGTGGTAAGTAAGAAATGGTGTAAAATAGTTATATTTTAATATTCTTAAATATTTTCAAAAATATATAATTTGCTTTAATTGCATGAATTAATTGTTTGTATAAAAGTTTCTTTTTATTTTGAGATCTATTATAACTTTTTCTGGTTACAATGAAAATGTAGGCCCCTGAAGAGATGGCCCAGGCCGAACTACGTAAAGGACTAATATAAAAAGAGTGGCATTCTTTGACTGTGCCATCATGACTTGTGGTATAAAGTTGAATAGTTGGGTCTAAATAAACTAGAATTATATATATATATATATATATATATATATATATATATATATATATATATATATATACGTATATAGTACTTCCACAATATGCTTGCCTACCGAAGATTTAACCGTACGAAATCGAAAGATAGAAAAACTTCATTATTTATATCTTCATGAATATGAGTTTATAAACATTAATGCCTTGTGTTATTTTATATTACCACATTTCTGTAAAAGCCCCAAGTGTATTTTTCTAACTTTAATTTATTTAAAAATATATATATATCTTTATGATAACTTAACTGGTAGAAGATTTGGTTAACTTTTGATCTACTTCGAAGCAGTGAGTTACTCATTAAGAAGAAGCCGCCTTCCTTATTTTAAACTGAGTGTAGAATACCTTCTTCTTCACTGTTAATGGCATAAACAAAGGTTTACCTCTATATTTTTACTAGGGCTCCTAATTGTTTTTTTTTTTCAGAAGTAACCAGAAGACATGATCTGAATTCATCATTGAGTGGTTATCATTGTCATAAAAATCATTGAGCCAATTATTCACAGTTGAATTTCTTTTATATATTTAATGGATTATCTTCCATAAATGAATATTCATTCATCATCCTCTAAAGTGACTGGTCTTCATTAGTGTTGGATTTTAAATTATTTCTGAATTTCATCAAAACAATACATTAAAGTTACAATAATTTTTGATTGTCATTTTTTTTTTTTTTTGTTTTTTACGCTAAAATATTTAATTGAGGTTTATTTACTTTACTTCAAGCACATTCTCTTCCACAGTAAATAATACTCAAGTAAAGAACTAATTATTTCCCATTACCCAGTATAATCAGGACTTTCCAGTCAACTTTGTTGCAGTAATTTATCATTGGCTCTTCATACTTGCACTGTTTCCTCCTTCAACTAACTTAATTAGTTATCAATGACTGGCCATCCCATAAAGATAATGAGGTGTGTCTTTCATTGCATTAATCAATTTTTAACTCGCACATTAATACATGGTAGGCTTCCTTTGTTAATACTCATATAATTATCAATATGGGGTTCTTTAATAAAGTGTTATAATCTCTTTGCCGTGTATAAGTTCACTTATGAATTACTAAATCCATCAATAAGAAATTGTGATATTTTTGTTAACTCCTATCATAATAATGTATGACTCCTTTTTT
Source organism: Riptortus pedestris (assembly GCA_019009955.1). NCBI lineage: Eukaryota > Metazoa > Arthropoda > Insecta > Hemiptera > Alydidae > Riptortus > Riptortus pedestris. The sequence goes on from CM032233.1 coordinate 5,574,432, forward strand.
GCCAATGGAATTACTATAACCAATTACTTTCTCCTCATAAAGAAGTTGTTGTCTCACTTGGATCGCTATAACCAATGAATAGCATTAAGGATTATAATCACCTCTTAGGGAGAACTGATCCTTAGTAAATCCTATACAAACAAGATTATTTCCTATTTTACTTCATTTGTTGTTTATCCACTTTTGTTGATTACCATATCCATTATCATTAACGTTCATGTGATTTTGTGCATGTATGGATTTATGATATCTTAAACCTTTTCTACTTTGATTGATTGATAATAAAATCATGGACAGAAGCTGTTTTGCAAGCCGAATTAACTCAGCAATTACGTTTGAACATGATAGTAGGTAGTTGTTATATTTTTGACCTTCTATTTTGTTTGCAGAGGGCTAGCAGCCTACAATGGAGAAAGTAGTAGCAGTTGAAGAGAGAGGCATGTTCGCCACTCATATTATTTTTTATAGTTTGTGTAGATGACTACAAGAAATATTTAACCTCATTCTTTACTAGACATGTGAGTTGCAAGACATTTTTCTTATGCAATGCAACTTAGTTTACATGATTTAACATAGACGTTTTTGCATTCTGTTTCCATTGAAGTTTTATTATAATTTATTGACAAGTTCCTATTTTTTTCTCCTAGAGCTGCATGTTCTCCCCACCTTAGATTTGGGGTGAGAGAAGCTCAAAGGTAGATTATATTCTTGTCTTTAGAATGACCTATCCAAATTCAGTTCCTGTTAAAAAAAAAAAAAAAAAAAAAAAAAAGAAGAAGAAAAAAGTCACATATTCATTCATTTGTTTAAAAACGTTTTAATTCCTCTCCTTATGAAACACCTATTATTTATTGTAATTTATACCTGGAGTAGCACAAAACCTTTTCAACCAAAAAAGGAAATGACGCAATTTATCATGGAAAAAGAGCCTTGATTGATTCCTTACGAGCACCTAATGATAAATAGAATCTCAGATTTGATTTCTGTAATTTGTTCAAAATGTATTGTTTACATCTGAAACCTCTAAATTTGCATGCCCTTCTGCCCTACAAAATTTACTTTTTTTTTCCGCAAGTGAGTGTAACAACAGAACACGTAGTTATCAGCAAGTCTTACAATTATTTCTGAAAAGTTCCAATTATTTAAAAAGTTCACTCTCATTTCTGAAATAGAGCATATGCCACATGTTTCTATATAAAAATGCTTGAAAGAATGTTGACTTCTTCAATGTGCCCGGCATCGCCTGTTGCCGGGAAACCCACCCAGAGTTCTATATCGTCACGACCCCACTACCTCGCAAATTCCCCTTAATATAGAACTCTGAGTTTAGCAAGAGGGGCACTGTCAGTACTTTCCTCACTGGTCCACAGAATTACAATCACCAAGGTAAAGGAAATCTGGGCCTCAGATTAATAATAAAACGATTTCTACAGGGTTATTTCCTAATGAGCAACCATTTTGTGGTTCCTGCTTAGAGATAGGTTGCTGCTGTTCTTATGAATGGCCTTGCTTGTTTGTTTCTAAACACCTGATATTTAGAATATAAGTTTTATTCTCCACTGATATAGAACTTAAAATATTCTAAGATTAGTCCTAAAAAAATGTACTTTTTATCTGAAGTTTTGTCATTTTTTTTTCATTAGGTGCCTTCAAATTTTGTATATTGAAGTATAGTTGATAGATTATCATAGACTACCTTGCTAGGCAAGACATTCTTCTCCTCCACACCAGATATTTGTTCCAGTAGTCTCCTCGTCACACTTAGTCCTACAAATTTATGATCCACAGTCCCCGGATTGTGACCGAACCAGACCATCAGTAGCAGTAATGTGTAGCCCGAGGAAGATAGCCAAAAATCTACCGAAACGTTTCACCATTAAGTGTGATGAGGAGACTGCTGGAGCAAATAGCTGGTGTGGAGGAGAACTGATAGATTATATATACGAAGGGATAGGTAGATTTTACAACACTTCTGGGATATGCGTGAAAAGTCAGGTACAATCAAATTTAATTAAATCACTGTATTTTTCTGTGGGCTTCACACCATCACGATACATTAGTTATAGCATGTTTTAACCTAATATACAATGTATGTCATTTAACTGAAACATATCTTTTTTTTTTTTTTTTTACCTTATTCCATATTTCAGAGGAGGTATGGAATAAAAAGCATTTATTGGGAATTAAAACTGGTTTTAAAATGTAGAAGGAAAAGTAATTTAAACAGCATTGTTCTTGTAATTTTGAATCTAGATTTCTCTAGAATATTATAGGCGTGGCCTTTATATGAGGCTTATCAGTTATAATGATTCAGCCCAAGTATTCTTTAATGGAATAGAAAAAAATTATCGAAAAATAGTAATTTGAATTGTCTAAAACCTTGAAGTGTTGGTGGGATCTCAGTTTATTTTGTTTTTATTTCATTTATTTCTAAGAAAATAAAATTCCTGGAATAAGATTATCAATATTATTCACTTATAATGTCTTTCTTAAAATATTAAGTCTTCCAAAGGAAAATAAAGTTTTTTCCCTAAAATAGACAGTTTATTTACAATCTGCAGATTGGGCTCTTCCTATTGCACACCATTGTGATTAATTAAGTCTTGAAAAAATATTACCTTTTGTCAATTTAAACATTTATTGCCCTATTTTAAATTAACATGAATTAACGTCTTTTGAGATATTATTGTCCAACCCTTGTAGTAACTATAAACTCTCTAAAAATGGAATATATATTATGCTTAATTTTCTTTTGGAGAAAATCCTATGATATCACTAACATAATTTCATTAACTCTTTTTATGTGTTTTGAGTTTCATTTCATTCTTCAAGAAGTCTTTGGTTTTGCTTTGTGGCATTTGTTCTAACCCCATGTTTTGAATGCCTGTATTTAAATATTAGTAAATAATGCCCCATTCTAAATTTCCATGGTTTAATTGTTAGTGTAAAATAGTGTTTGTAATTTAGTGTTAACTTTAAAAATAAATGCTCTTTCTTGAAGTAAAGTATAATGTTAGTTCTTGAAGTATGCACAATTCATCAGCTGCCTTTTTTAAAATTCTAACTGCAGACATAATTGTATGTCTCAGGCTTTGATTTTAATCTTTCTTCTAGATATAACTTTTATATTAAGAGTTCTCATGCAGTTAGCATTTTTATTTACTCTCCATGTGTGGATATTGTCCGAACATTTAGAGAATTCTCAATTAAAATGGTTAGTTGCTACTAAACAACCCATAAAACCAATCAATCAATGATAAGGCATTTAACATAAGTCTCATCAGTTATGAATTAGAAATATAAATATGGACTATGGTTACATTAGATTCATTGTGGTATAAGAACAAAACTACACATGAAAATTAAAAACATATTTCTCTAGAAGAATACCCAGTAAAGAATGATTGGTTTTATGACTTTTATGACAAAAACTACTAGGCCATCATTGCCCAAGTATCTTTAACTTTTGAGTAATGAATGGGCAAAAAGGGAAGTTAAATTATTTCAGAGAGCTATAGCAATATAACAACAATATTAGTGGATTTTAATAATAGCATAGTTACTTTTTGGTATTAAGAGTTTTGCTTTTACTTTTAATGAATCTTGAAGGTTTGTGCTTTCTTTTCTTGCTCAATTTGTCCAAAATGGATGGGCCAAAACTTAAATTGCGACTATATTTTTATTTATTAGAAGGTTACTTGGATTGCTATTCCATGTAGTATTCAGCACTATTTTTTGCATATATATTAATGTCCTAGGAATATTTAATCAATTGTAAGGCACGTAACTGTAATTTTGTAAGTAACATTTTTTTTACAAAAAAAAAAAAAAAAAAAAAAAAAACTTTCCAGAAAAGAAACTTCACCATAGATTTGTTTAGATATTGTTAGCAAGGTATTTCACTATCACCAAAGTTACCCTTTACTAGCTCTAAGTGGACTTGATTGAAATATGTTTGTATTGCATTGCTCTAAGAGGAGACTTCATATCATGTAACATGTAATATCTTCTTTTAGCAGATTTCACTTTGGGGAAATCAGCTATTGACATTGTACTCATGGTGGGATTTTCAAAAGTTTTCTTCAAATATTCATCAGTCCTACCCCAGGAGATGATAAAAATGAGGGTCGTTCAAAATGTTTATATATATGTATATGTATATACATATATATATATATATATATATATATATATATATATATATATATCTGTTAACACTCTAGCGGTTTTAATTTTTGTCTGATCATTACCAAACTCGATATTAAAATGTTTTATGTAGAAATGAACATCAAATTCGTTAACAGCTAAAATCGGACTGGGTAGGGTTAGTTTAGAGGGGAAGAATTTCGAAATATCTCCGTTGTTATGCGTTGGATCAAAATATTGTTTAGATTCAATCTTATTGCAAATGTAATATTCTATAAATATTATTATATACATGTTTTCTCTATATTGAATATTAACCGATATATTTTCATATTTTAATTTTTGGCCTTAGTAATCCCCCACTCCTACTCAAGTCATATTTACTGTAAGCTGTTATATCATGAACCACCTCATTCCAATGTTAAATATGGTTTTCATTGAAATATTAGTTTGTGAGACACATGCAAATACAACATGTGATGACGTCATCAATTAAGATTTTGTTTTTTACTCGAAAATGTTTATTAGATCTATACCACACTCGATATTTAGCCGTTTCAGTCAACACTAAAGATCATATTTGTTATTGGCTGAAATTGGACCTGAAATAGTAGTGGTTTAGAAAGGAGAATTAGAAAATTCAAAATATCTCCGTTATTATGAGTTGGATCATAAAATGCTGTTAAACTTTTGATTTTCTACAATTGTTGTTTTATGCAGTTTTTAGTTACTCCCCACTTCTGTATCGTATTTTGACATATAAATAGAGAATACGTGGTGATATGAAATCACAAGTATTATACCAGCATTTGGGAAATCTGATTAGTTCACGGAGCCCCTGCATGACGGGACTTTTTATAGACATAGAGAGAGAGAGAGAGAGAGAGAGAGAGAGAGAGAGAGAGGGAGTAAGGAAATAAAGTTCATAGCCACTTATGTTAGGTCTATTAAATTTCTATCTTCTGTAATGACTATCTACAAAATTCTGCTGCCCTTTTTGTTTGTTTTTTCTCTCTAGTGATAAACTTGATTCATTCCTTACCATATGGAGAGATTACATTACAGATAAAATTAACTTCTTTTTTTACACAAGTTGCTATTCAATTGGCTCATGATGCTCAATGGGCGTCAGGGGAATACATAGGAGTTTTCTCCAAAACGCAGTAACAGCTGGGCTTGAACTTAGCAACTATAGTATGGGAGTAGGAGTGCTTTTACCCACTACACCACCTTTAGCTCTAAATGTATTTTAATGCTTTGTAAATAATTACTCCTCTTAAAAGCTTTTTCCACCCAATAACCAATATTCCTCTGAATTTTATGTCACCATGATACCATGATAATTTTTGATAAAAATAAATTTGTTTTCCACATTTTCCTTACTTGTGTCATTTCCTAATATAAATGCCACCTCAAGAGTCAGTGGACTTACAAAGTTAGAAGAAATGAGCCTTATCACGCTTTTTAGCAGTGTTTTTGACTTCTCCAGTGAGAAGGGAACTTATTTATGGTTATAAAGAGAAGAACTTCATAAGTCAATTGGAAATGACTTGTGAAGAGGCAGAATATAGGCCATGAAACTAGTAGTGCGAATGTGAAATAAAAATTAAGAAGAAAGTAATTTCTATTGAGAGCCCCATGTATGCATGAGAAGTAATACTTTTTTTGTTTGTTCTTTTTTGTATAAGGAGATTACAAGTATTATTATCAAGTTAGTTTTCTATGATGAATTATTTTAGTTAATATGTTTGTTCTTCCTACAGAATGTTTTTTGTGATTTGTTCTGTTTGAGAAGACCTAAAAAAAAAACAAAAAAAAAATTTTGAATAATTGTGACTTAATAATGATCAGTTATTCCCAAAGAGTGAATTTTATACATTAAAATTATAACTCGTCAAAGTCAGTCAAATAAGAGTGGCAATTTTTCATTTTAAAAATGTTTTAGGTGCATTTCCTCAAATTCTCTATTTGTATCCTTACTGATAACACCTCTCACTGTCAATGTTACTTATATTCATTTGATACTCTTGTAGGAATGTAATCAGGTAGTTTTCTTTTTTCATTGAAAAAAGAAAGATCTTTAGTAGAGAGGGAGAAGGACTTCATATATTTTGAATCTTTTACAGTTAAAGTAAGGGAACTCATTTGTAAAATGATATCCCTATCATAAAGAAGCTTTTGGAGGAAGACTGCCATACCACTATTGGAAAAATAGATTCTTAGACATAGAAACTGTGCTTCTAAAATATTTCTAAGACAGGAAAAATATGTATTTAGATATTTTTGTCCTAAATGCCTTTCTAATGAAAGGGATCTCTAATAGATGAAGAAGCAAACTCAGTCTTATGGAGTCCCATGATGAGACCTGGGTGTATCTCTGAACACCAGAAACAAACTGCTGAATAAAGACTTTTAATTAGAATATGAGGTAGTACCAATAAAAGTAAACAGTTCTTTTCCATTAGTTGAGAGGACAGGGGTCAAAAGCAGCCTAAAACAGCATTTCCAAATTATAAGAATTATCTTCTTTCACAAGACTAGGTCTCAAATATTGCATATTACTCGGATCAACAAAGAGATGGAAATTCACTGAGATCATCTAAAATACATAGCCTAAGTTTTTGTCACATGCCTCCCATTTGTTTGGACTGTTGATCAAAGCTCTTAAAGACCAATGGTTCATCAATAGAATGAAAGGAGTGAGCTTGTTGAGCACAATTGGGTATCCTTCAAATGTTAAAATATAAGAAAACTACCAAAACTCTGGGTTAAATACATATCAAAATAAGGGATATATTAATAAACAATTTTAATATTATTGAAGTATGGTTGTGGAAGCAACCACAGATTAAAATTAATTAGTTGTTTGAATTAATCTATATAGTTTTTGTTTTCTACCACTCGTTTTCTTGAATAAATGAAGTATATCTTTTTACTTATATTTAGTAACATTTGAATATCATCATGCTTCTTTTTGTGAAAATCATGAGGTTTACTGTCTGGATGTCACATGAGAGCTTGTATATTGGTTAGACCCAGGAATAGGGGAGGGGGGTGTAGAGAGGGGAAATTTGAAAAATTCAAAATATCTCCGTTGCATCAAGAAATGTTATACGACAAGTCTTGTTAAACTATTGATGTTCCACTATTGCTGTTCTGTACGTATTCTCTTAACTCAATTATTAAGCGAGTTATTGTACTTTCTTGTTCACTAGTGTCTCCTACCAGCATCTGGAAAATCTGCTTAGTTTGCAACCCCTGCATGACGGACTTTTTTAATTTGAATCTTCCTCTACGGAAATATTATGAACTTTGATTTTATTGGCAAATGTTTGGTAACATCTAATTTAATTTAGTCTTAAATAAATCAAAATTTTTATTATTAAGGTCTTCTGATAATAACTGCACCACAATGTTTCCCTGGTTAATGACTAGATGCAATATGTTGTCATGATATGACAGTCAATTCTTGTAGGCTTTGCAAATGATGACTTGGCCCGTGGAAGTCTACAAGAACAGTTATATTAAAATAATATTTTCCAATTGTAGATCAAGCGTAATAGTCTTAAATTTTCAATAGGCTTAGGATTAAATATCTTCCACCATGTCTATTTCTAGCTTGCTTGAATCATAATAAGATTGGACCTTTCTATGAAGTGGTGTTTCATGTCTGTGTGTTTGAAGTTACAGTACATGGCATCATTAGCTTATAATCAGTCTAGTAGTATCTTCTGATGAATTTAAAATAATTTGCCTGTTAGTTTGCTTGTGCATAGTGCATGTTGAAGATTGATTATCTTTGAGCTTTGAATTCTATCACTGGAACCTTTAACTGGATGCCTGAATTGTGTTTTTATTATTGAAGGAGCTTTGATTTAGTGTCACTGTTATAATCATCCTAATCATTTACTTCTTTTCAGCTCAGTTTTCCATTATTGAGCCTTTGTTTATATTTTTTATTTTTACAAACACATGTATATCATCTTTCACACTTTGAATCACTAATCATAAATACTACCTTAGGATTCAATAAACTTTTATGGAGACACTTTGTGTAAGGCTTTATGTGATATAGGGATAAGTTTTAAATAAATAATAGACATAGACCTCCAATTTTTAATGCAATATTCATACTTGAACTGGATTATATTTTTTAAATAGCTTTTGTATACTTCACAATTTGATTTAATAACAGAGCTATTCAATGTAGAAATGTAATCCATTGAAGTTAGTGTAATTTTGACATGAATTGTGATGTTGGGATTCATACAGTCCATTTTTGAGTTTCATTTTTACTTCTCAGTACACATGACATACTCTACATTTGGAACTCTAGTAGTTAGTAATAATTAATTAGATGTAAGATTTATTGTGTCATTTTGAAAAACATTAATTTAATTTTAATTATAGTTATTTTATTGTCCTAAAACTGTTTCAATCACCTCAATATCTATTATCACTGGAATAAGATATTAATGTGAAATAGCTATGGATGCTAGGTAAATCATAATAGAGACTATTGATATAAACAAAAGAATCACTGGGAATTGATAGACTGAAAATATTTTTATTAAAAAAATGCATAAGATAATGTGCAGCTACTTTTCTGCCAATTGCCCTTTTCAGAGAAATTAATGATTTCACATTTCATTCCTCCTAATTATTCTGTTAATTTTTTTCTTCTATATTTCTGTATTCACCTCCATTTCATATAACTATCATAAAATCATATATAAATTTCAATTATAACAAATTATAACATCGTTATATTAATATATATATATACATCTATATATATATATATATATATATATATATATATATATATATATATATATATATATAGAGAGAGAGAGAGAGAGAGAGAGAGAGAGAGAGAGTGAGTGAGTGAAATAAAAAATAAATGGAAAAACAAAAGGACATTTGTCAATGCAATCAATTAACAAGCTAAATAATCTTCTATATATATATATATATATATATAAACTGCTCAAAAATGAATAGGGATATTGGCTGTTTTGTGGTATGTATGGGGCCTAGCATATATATATTTTTTTTTATTATAAATATCATTAATATTTATTAGAAATTATTGTCTTTTTCCCCCCATAAAAGAGAAATTTAATTCAGATCGATTTAATTAAAATTAATAGGATAAGAAAAAATAACCAATATCCCTATTCATTTTTGAGCAGTATATATATATATATATATATATATATATATATATATATATATATATATATATATATAAAGGCATATGAATATTATATTGCGATTGATGAGATACTAAAGCAATTTCTTCATTCCCAAATTGGGATTGGTTGTGTGTATTTATTGACATCATTAGTCAAGTCAAGTTCTTAGAAATTGAAATTCTCTAATAACTTGCCAAACTGTCCAATTTGACACTCTATGCGTTACACAACAAAGTACATGAGTATTTTTTCGGATTCCCATAGTATAGAGCTCTTCCTCAATTTGTTTTATCCACATTTGAATTGTAGAATTGATCAAATTAATATATTTTAAATAAACCAAATCTTGTAATACTAACAAATGTCTTGTGGAAGATTAATACAATACACAAGGGAAGTATTAAGCGATTTCATTTGGAAGTGAAAGGCATATAAAAGGTTGTATTGTATCACTATATAATCTACTTTTTAATTTTTACTCTAAAACCCCCTAGTCCCATAAGAGGGCCCACATTCATTCAACTTCATTCAGTTTTTCATCCAGTTATATTCGGCCATGGGACATCCTGGCCCATCGCCTCTAGCTCAGCTGGAGGATGTCATTTTGAATCTTCTTCATTCTAGTATGTCCTCACTTTTCAGTGATCTCTCAAAAAAAATAGCCAGGATCAGCCCTTTAGCTTTTAAAATCCTGCACATAACAATAAACCATTGAAGGTGAATTGATATGTTTTAAGTTGATACAGTCAGCATGAACCCATCATATGTAGAGTATTTGATAAATCATCCATTTTCAATGACTATAACATTCCAGGGGGGGGGGTGCGAGGTTTTTCAGGAATCATTAATGTTAGGTTGTTTTGTTTATTAAAACAAAATAATATTTTTTAATTATTATATTAAAAATTGTTTTGAAAAAAAATCTCTTCTACTTTTCAGATTTGGATGAAACAAATTGAAAAATAACCAGTAAGCATTGTACTTTAGGTAGTTGAAATAAAAAAAATGATTCTTGTTTTTTCTCTTAAGATGATTTGCAGTGGTGACCCCAACCAGGTACAATACTAGATATATAGTGTACGAGGTTTCATATTTTTTGTTTTGAATTAAATGAGAAGAAAGAAGAAATCAAATTCAGATAGTGTAAATAGACAATTTTGAGTTTTATTTTTAAAAAATATAAGCATTCATATAAAGATTGAACGATAAGATTTTTTCTTTTACTCAGTTATTTTATATTTTCATTGGCGTAGAAAACAACCAAATAAAATAAAATTATAGTCCCAATAAAAAGAGAATTTTATCAGCCAAACAGAGACTGCCCCCTGCCTTGGCCCCTTGCTTGTTTCATAAAGCTTTCTTAATTCTATACATTATTTAATGATAAATTTCATTACTTTTGAGAAGAACTTCCTAGAAAGGAATCAAATTTCTTTGTTGATCTAGTTATCTCTGTTTAGACATTTTGAAACTTTTCTCCCAGTTTAACCCTTTCCACTCCAAGGCTTTAATTGAATTATAGTATCTTACGATTCTAGAATATGTTTCATTCATTCGTGACTCAAACATTTCAGTAACAAAAATCCCTCCTGTTTTAAAATTTTCCGCAAAAAGAGGTATTACACCATGTCGAGTATCACTCGACAGTGGAGCTAGTGGAACAAAATCAGTGTCGAGTGACACTCGTCATTGGAGTGGAAAGGGTTAAGGGATGGAACCTCTCTATATCGGACACCTATGGGTCTAAAGGATTTGCCTGTTGTGAGACGGGCCTTTGGAGGAGTGAGATATGCCGAATAACCCTTTACAGGGAGATGTATCTCACAAGTATTTTCAAAAGTGCGCAACCACACATTGTATGGTTGAATACCATGCCTCCAAACTCCTGGCCAATTACTTTTAGCTTGTATGATCACTAGAAAAATTAGGATCTTTTAATCACATAACTGCTGAAACCATTTAAATTCTGCTCTATGAGTATTGGCTCCTGCAGTCACATAAAACAAGCTGCTAGTATATTCACTCTCTCAGTACGTCTTTAAAATTTCTACCTCGTTTTTCAAAATATCAAAAATTTGAATTTTTCCAACTAACAATTTATTTATTGGCTTTTTCTGCACAGATAACTATATTCCTACTTCTTCTTTTACATTAAGAAGTTTTTGCTGTGTTATTACATATAATGTTCTAAGTTAAAGGAGCAAACATGACAAGCATATTGGGTCTAAAAGAACGAGCATAGGTGTGGGGATGTCTATGAAATTTCTCTAGAGCCAAGGAGAAAAATTTGTGAAAACTTCATGGAAAATTATGTAATTCTATGGATTCAAAAATATTTACTTGATGAAATTTAATTCTGAATACACCCGTTATTACCAATTAAGAAAAACAGCATTGTAAATATTGTTAATTATTAAATTTTATTATTGTATAATATATAAACAAAATATTAAAAACCTGAAGAAGACAACCTTGTCAAAAGATGCTTTTTGCCAAAGAAGCAAAGCATCGTTAACAGCAAATAAATCAAGTCCATTATAAATAAATCAATTTTGTGAAGAGAAATTAACGTGTACATCATAAAATAAAAGCATTCAATACATTTTTCTTAATTCTTAACATTTTTACGAGTCCGCTAAAGGAGTGTCCATTACAGAGGGGTTAGTTCATAGTACATTCAATCCGGGGTATTTGAAAATTGTCTGGTGAGATGGTTGTCAGACCTGTTGGAGAGAAGTTTCGTTGTATCTTCACATTTTTTTATTAAAGTGAATTCTCAAGAATGGAGACAGGTTACATGGGAACAGGTTTCAGTAAATATCAGAAAAAAAAATTGATAAAATAGCAGTAAATAAATAAAACATCATAGCCGTTCTATAAGAATCCATAATTCTAAACAAATTCAGAACCATAAACCGTGGAGGTATATATAAACATTAATAATCCTCTCCTAATATATACAATTCTTTATTTTTTTTTTTAAATATTGTGCAAGCAACTTTCCATAGCTTTTTATTTTGTAAGTATGGTTTTCATATAATCTAAAGTGTATTAATCATATATTTCTATTTACACTATTCTGATAATTCTTTATGATGGAGGATAAATTAACCTGGTTTATGTTTTATTAGAACCTTTCTATATAACATAAAATTATTTCAGTTGTAGGGGAAATTTGATTGTATATCACGTGAAAATGTAGTGAATATTAGGTTTCTGTACAAGGGGGGGGGGGGTGGATATCGTAGAAAATACATTTTTATTACCAATGTTCAGCCTAAATTACTGGTGTTTAGGTTTTGTCTTATTTTATTTTTTATCTTGTCAGGTGTATTTGTCTAATATGACTTGCCGTGTGGTCCAGGTATAGGTCTTTCATGAGCCAAAAATTTTCATAACTTAACATCAACTATTCCTAATATTAATCTCATAAGTTATCAATTCTATCTTAAATTATGAGTATAGAAGAAAATCAGTTTTAAATATGTATGTATATGATTTCATACCTTTATTTTTTGATAATACTAGATCATTAATGGATTGCAGAACAATTACACAATATAAACCAAAAGTATAGTTTTATCTGAGTTTATTATGTATATTTAATTTAGAAAATAGATTTAGGTAGGGTAGAGTTCTGTGCATGCAATTCACAATAGATATTTCACTTATTTCAACCTCTTGTTATCCAGTAATACTGCACTTTATAAAATAAATTAACTATAGAATCTACAGTAGAGTATTAATTTCAAATGATACCATTTTTTCTATATTCTCGATTTACATGTTACATTTACGTGGTATTTATTCTCTGTATAAACATTTTAAAAAATAAAATGTTATATTATTAACTCTGTATAGGAAATTGAGCTCTTCCGAGAAACATCCAAAATTAAAATACGTTTAGGAGATGAATGAATCTATACTGTCTTCAGCAGTTTACGAACATGTGAATTGGGGCACAGAATATTTTTTAATGATCTTGCCAACATTAAATTATCACGTGAAGCTCAACTGTTAGGTGTGCTCACCCATGGGCAATTCATGTTCATGGACACACATTTGCATGTGGCATTCTTTACAATTACAGGCAGAGAAGTGTCCAGTACAATTTAGAGACTATTGCGAAACCTTTTTGCTAAAGCTTTCTTTCTTTATTCACCACAATTATATTTTCTTTATTATTATTTTTTTCATTACAAGACAAATATGAATGCCCATATCTGGATCAGGGTGTGGAAATTCGAACATCCTGCCTCTGCACATTGCATTGAAACTTACAATTACTAAACTGTTACTGACTACTATGTACAATACAATAATTCGAAAATGTGACTTTCGAAAATTTATTATTTTAATTTTGAGTAAATAATATAATATTTCGCTTAAGTTTATTGTTCACATTCTAATAATTTACAGAAGAAGATAGTTTTGTAAGTAATAATTATTGAATAAATAAGATAATACTACAGTTATTTTCTTTATTTCCTTTTGGACCTTTAGATATATTTTTTTGTAGGTATAATTTATGTTTTTATTATTAATAACCATAATTAATTTATGTTTAATGTGTAAAATATGGGCTGAAGAAACATATTTTTACAGAGCAGACTTATGCCATTTGAGGAGTTTTATACCTTCTTTATTTTTATGGTTGCAAGTAGCTTTTTGTTATATTATACTTTTATTGGTACACTTTTGAACCATTTAATAATTTTAATGTTTATTGTTATTCTGATAATAATGATTGTGTTTGTTGTATCAGTTATGCTTATTGAAAAATAAGCTATTTTTAGGTGTTTTGCCTATAACATCAATTTTTTATTCTCGCCCATTTTAATTTACAGGTTGCATCTAGTGTTCAAATCAAGCAGCAATTGCCACTTAAACTTGCAACGAAATTAGGAGGAGCTGGAAGTGTGAGTGGATCTGCTGCTGGGCCCCAACAAATGCTTCCATTAAAATTAAGAGAAGGGGCTACTGGGGAGGCCAAAAAGTCTTCTGGTTATCAACGTCTTAGTACAACTCCTCCACAGCTTCCTACTCATTCCAGGACTGGATCTAGTCCAGCTATGATGCAAAATACTCAGGTTAGAGGTTTAAGAAAATCTCTTCATTTTTTATTTTTAAAATCCTCATTATGTTATTATAAATCATTGTATCATACAAATAATAGTTACATATCAATTATCATGAGTCCAGATGGAAGGTTATTATTAAGACATGACTATTCACATAATCAAGTGTGTGCAAAACAATGAAAGATCTGTAGGATGGAAGAAGTCATGGAGACTCAACCCTTTCCCTTTTATTAATTAATGACTTTGACCCATTTAATGGGAGTGGTATAATAATAGGCCTTGGTCGACTCAAATACAATAAATAAAACTCCAGGGTATTGTAGACTGCCTACTAAGTTATTCAAATGTGGAACCAGCGTTAATGAAAGCTTTACATGTTTGTGTGATAAAAGAATTACTCCATAGGAACTGCTATTAACTGTAGTTTGCCCAATCCAAAAAAAAAAGGCGATCTACTGGAATATACATACTAAAATAAAATAATATTCTCTCCAACAACAATCTTTCAGGGGCTTGCATTCTACACTGTGAAAATTTTTTATTTGTTCCGAAAAGGATTCGATAAAGGTAAATCAACAGTGGCTCAAATATGCTCTTTTTAATAGCATATTATATCAGGCTCACTATACAATCCTTAACAGTTCAGTATTACTACTGATCCACTATCCATGTTTTTCTCTTACAGCTTCAAATATTTTATCTCTATTAGGTACCTCAGCTTTCCTGACTAGTCAAAGAATTTGACATATCCTCAGGCTTCCTGTCCTTGATTTGATCACGTTATGTGAGAAGCTTTCCTTACTCATCTTGACGGTATTCAGTCCACTGACTGACTCGCCTACTTTTTGACTCTCTTTTAGAACTTCTAGCTCTCTTATGCCTGCACCTTATGCTGACCCAGCACCTCTCATGGTAACTAATTCATTGTATTTCTCAACCTCCCTCATCTTCATTATCAATCTATTACTGGCATTGATGTTGGAGTCTTTCGCAACCAGTACTTCTATTACTGAGTTATCCAAAAGCTTATTAATCAGAATGGCTTTTGTTATATGTTGAAGTCAGTGTCAGCAGTTGCCTGTGCCTAGCCAAAACCAAGAAATGGCCTGACCCACAGTTAGCTCAATCTGCATAGGACCACTATTTATTCTGAAATATTAGACCATATGAGGTTCCCTCTCTTTCAGAGCCACTATTTCTCTGTTATATTGCTTCAGCATAGTCTCCATAATTCGACTCACTCTGGTTGCAATATGAATTGGGCATTAAAAGTTTAAGTATTGTTCTTTTTTCAGTTCTTGAATACTTAGCAAGAATTTTTGTTGACAGAGGCCCAAATGGACCGCTACTGAGATTATATTTTCAAAAATCACCAATCTGTCATTTTATTCAGTTTTAATGCATCACACTGACAGATTATGGGTACTGTAGTTTTTTACTTAAAGGTGTTTTTTTCCTATGCTCAGCCCTCTTCATTTACTCAACCATGAGATTGGTAGTGAATGAGGTTCTAACATTTGTAGTAACACCAGGAATACTACTAACACTCTCTGTTGGGCCTTTTCTAGTCATCTTTTACAGCAGGGGGTACCTTGGATGAATTTTAATTCCCACCCTCAAGGGCCAGATATATACAAAGTATCAAACGCCTGGGATGGCCCATTAGCACCCCAAAGCTAACATACAAGGGTCCAGTTACAATTGAAAGTCTCAAGCAGAGTGTATGTTGGTAACTAAAAAAATCCTTTTTATGCCCAATTTATTGTATGTTGTAAGTAACTAACCAATTTTACTTTTTTCTTTAGTCATGCCCACATTACTACTATAGAGTATTAATGCATTCTATAAGAGTTTTATCAATGAAGCAAATTAAAATGGCTTTCAGAAATGTATTGTTACAAAAATTAAATATATGAAAAATTAAACAGTGATAGTGACGTATTTGGGAAGTGCGAGGTGGATCAAAGAAGCCGACAGAGGATCGAGTTCGTTCGAGTCCTGTTCTGGAAGGGTCTGGGCCTTCCCTTTGATGTTTTGCCGCCAATCTATATAAGACACCCTCGCCGACCCTAGTTTAGTTTTAGTTTGTTCTCATCTGTCTTCAAGTGTTCTTCAGTGCTACAGTGCGACTTAGTGCAGTGCGGTAATGTGTTTTTATGTGAAGAACAGTGTTGTGCCGTGACTCTGCAAGTAACAGTTTAGTGCCATGTTTAAGACAGTGCAGTGCCATTAACTTCGCGAAGTAAAAGATAGTGCAGTGCCGTCTTTTTGTGAACTTCAGTGATTGTGTGTGAATTATTGGGCTGTGACTCTTTGAAGAACAGTGACACTATCAGTGGATACTGTGAGTAGTAATAAAGAATAATTAACCAAGTGTATAGTGCTTTGTTAAATAAATTGAGCAGTGATAAAAACTGTGAAGCTTGTGTGAATTTAATTTTGCAATCCAAAAGAACTCTAATAAATAACGTTTATTACTGGTTTTGTAATAAAATGTAACGACTGGTGTCAGAAGTGGGATTGCAAAATTAAAATCAACAAAAATGAAGTTTGAAGAACTAAAAGTGAAACATCTGAAGAAGGAGCTGGCTAAATTGGATATACCAACGACAGGAAACAAGGCATAACTACAAAGGCGGTTGACCGATGAATTCCAAAGATGAGGAATTGACGTGAGTACACATGAGTTTGACAATAAAGAAGACGTTGTTGTAAGCACTCCTATCTCAAGTAGTAATTTTAATTTCAATTCAATTTTGGCCGCCATGATGGAAAAAATAGCAGATAATAACCAGAAACTCTTAGATGCTTCTAGAACTAATTACGAAAGACTAGAAGAAGCTTCCAGAGTTAATTGCGAGAGACTTGAGGAAAAATTTCAGGAAGCTTCTAGAATTAATTATGAGAGACTAGAAGATGCTTCTTGAACTAATTACGAGAGACTAGAAGAAGCTTCTAGAACTAATTACGAGAGACTAGAAGAAGCTTCTAAATTAAACAGCCAGAAAATCCTCACTGAAATAAGACAAGAATTTCAAGAAGCTTCTAGAGCTAATTGCAAGAGATTGAGGAAGCTTCTAGAACAACAAACCAAAAACTCCACGAAAGATCAGAAGTATTGGGCAAACGAGTGGAAGTCATTGAGCAGAGAGTAAGCAGGTTTGATAAAAAACTGAATAGTGTTGAAGAGAAAGTGTCCAATTTAGGAAAGAAGGTGGACGAAGAAATACGTGAGCTGCAATTTCAAATGGACAATCCGCAAGTTCGAGAAGGTCCGGTGAGAGTCATTTCAGAACAGTTCAGCAGGATAAAGGCCCCACGTTTGATGGTAGCGTACCATTTAATGTTTTTAAGTTCCAATTTGAGATGGTGGCCAGTAAAAACGGATGGAATAATGAAGAAAAAGCCATAGAATTAATTATGACACTGAGGGGAACAGCAGCAGAAATCCTGAAAAGTTTACCGTCCGCTTGCAGGAATAATTATGAGGAAATAATGGTGGAACTACAACGCATTACGGCGGAGAACATAAGCGAGAACTTTACAGGATGGAATTACGGGGCAGAGTGCAGAAACCAAATGAGACGCTCTAAGATTTTGCCATGGAAATCAAACGTTTGGTCCAGCTGACTTACCCAGGTGAAAGTCATCTGTTCCTGGATCAGCTTAAGATTGAAGCATTAGTGAATGGTATACGAGACACAGATGTTAAATTTGCAGTGTGTGCTTTGCAAAAATCATCCTTTGCTGAAACCATCTCTTATGCGCTAGCCCAGGAGACTGCTAGTCATTTCAAGGCCACAAGTCTACAATGTGCGACGTCTTGTTGCTGAAACACAGAGTGGCGGTGACAAAAGGAGTGACATAGAAGCAGTGGTCAAGTGGATACTGGAGGAGCAAAAAAATAGATCACTTGCCGAATACTTCAACTACGGTAAGGTCAGCCATTTTCAGCGTAACTGTAAAGCAGCAAGGAAAAAGTTAAGATCTGTTTCGCCACGGAGGGACAACAAACATGAGAATAACGACCAAATCTCAAGGAGTGACATCAAACGGGTAGTTAAGCAAATACTGAAGGAGCAAATGAATAGATCACGAGCCAAATGCTTCAACTGCGGTGAGGTCGGCCACTTTCAGCGTAATTGCAAAGCACCAAGGAAAATGTCAAGATCTATTTTGCCATGGAGAGTCAACCAACGGGTGACTAACACCCAAATCTCAAGAGCCAATTTTAAACTAGAATGAACGCGCACTGAGGGGCAAGAACTTGCCCCTAAAACTGATGGCTCCACAATCTCCATTTCCATTATACGACAGAACAGCAACCTTACTTCTCGTGGGGTCATCAATGGGAGGAAGCAGGTCCTCACCATAGATACGTGAGCGACACAGTCCATCATTTGGCCCGATTTGGTAAAAGGGGCAGTGGAACCGTTGGAGAATGTACGACTGCGAACTGCTATAGGGATTCAGCCACAGTCTATGGAAGAGTCAAGATGAGAGTGACTATCGCCAACATCAGCACTGAACATGTCTTTGTTGTTGCTGACATAATGGATGAAGTGATCATCGGTGTAGACTTCATGATAGCCCACGGTATTGACCTGCACATGGGTAAGCAAATTATGATCTGGCGAAACACAGAAATCCCTTTGGATGTTGGAGCAAGACCACAAGGAAGCTGCGTACTGACGGACGCCAGAAATTGTCACCTCGAGAAGAAGCCTGTTCTATTGTTCATAGGAAAGGGAGAAAACACGATGCCGCTCTAGCCCTCTCAAGGCGGCCATGCAATGTAGAGTACAAGGATTGTACAAAAGCCAAGAAAAAGAAGTGCATCATTGATGTACGACTTAGCCATGTTGGCTCAGGAGGAGCCAGGTCGACGGCGCAGAAGGGTGACACTATTCTGGCTAAGGAGGACAATGGAAGGCTGACCCGTCATGAAATATTGGACCGCACTAGAATGATCAGTAACAAGATGAAAGCCATGTATAATAGAGACGCAAATACGGAGGGATTTAAGGAAGGACAAATGGTTCTACTATTCAACCCACAACGCAAGAAAGGACTATCGCCTAAATTGCAAACTCACTAGGAGGGACCTTACAAGGTGACTCTTTGAAGAACAGTGACACTATCTGTGGATACTGTGAGTAGTAATTAAGAATAATTAACCAAGTGTATAGTGCATTGTTAAATAAATTGTGCAGTGGTAAAAACTGTGAAGCTTGTGTGTATTTAATTTTGCAATCCAAAAGAACTCTAATAAACTACGTTTATTACTGGTTTTGTAATAAAACGTAACAGTATTAAAATAAAAATAATTAGTCATAGAAATAGTTCACTTTTTTTTTTCTTAAATAACAGAGACAATATAAGGTGTTTTTTTTTTTTTTTAAATAAAAAGTTTTGTTTTTATTAGTAATGTTTCTCTGATATTATAATTTTTCTCCTTATTTTACATAAACTAGGTTTCAGTGAGAAGTTGTATATATTTTGTATATTTTTAGGGAGAGTCTAAAACTGGTACAAAAGCTGGAAGAACTAACACCTATCCTAAACTTCCAGATAAGTTCCGTATTAGATCATCTGATGCCAGTCAAGAAACAGTTCCTACTCACAACTCTGAAGAAGAAGTCATTTTCTTCTAATATTTATTATGTAGCAATTCTGTAATTATTGTATATTTCTCTCTAATTTAAAAGAAAATTGCAAAGTTTATTGTAGCCATGTACATACTTAAACATTTGTACCTTGAGTTATATATTTGTATATCCTTTGTAACTATTACTACTTATGTAAGTATGCAATCATGTGTACATTACAAATCCTTGTACGTGATATATTGTGGATAACATCTAATCCAACTTATTTTTATTTATAAAATACATTTTATAATATACTCTTAGAATTCTAGAATTGCATTATGGCATATTCTATTTCTATTTTATGATTGTTGTTTAACTATTTTTGGAGTGATCATTTAACATATGGCTTTGCCATTTCAACGAGCCTTACCAAAGTTGATAATAATATAATTTTGTCTTTCATATAACATTCCTTTTTTTTTAATTTGTATATAGTTTAAAGGTTACTAATTTAAATTTAACTGCTCCATTTTTTAAAATTTAAATTTACTTTGATACTGCTATTTCATATTTAACAGGATTTATTAATCCTTCACTTATTTAATTTCTACACTTTGACCAAAGAGGCCAGATTTTCTACTCAAGTAACCAACCTTGATGAGTAGATCCAAACACGTTTAATATTAGTTTTAATATCCTCCCAAACCCTCACCCTGGATGCTCTCTATCATTCCTATATACATTCTATCAGGTGGGTAAACTGTGAGTTGTTGCTTATACTAAAATAAAAAAAGTTCTTTTTATAATTTTGACAGTACATTTTTTTTCTATAATACAAAACATGGTATAGAATTTTTTAAATTAAAGAAATTCTAAACATTAATTCAGTGCTGGTGATGTGACAGTTGCATCAATTCCTGCCCATAATTCTCGCGCTCGGACACACAGAGTAGATTCGAAAATGATGCTGGCTCTGAATGGGTTAAAATTTTCCAATGAGTGGTTTCTGGGATAGTGGAGTTAGTCAGTCAGTAAACATAAAATATGGGTTATTTTATATATTTATTTTTGTAAATTTAATGATAATAATGCTCAACTTCACCAAAGATTCTGTATTTGGATAGCCAAATTTCTTTTCATAATAAAAACATCATCAGTCCTAAAGATTAGCACCACAATTAGTTGTATGTATTATTCATTGTATAACTGAACTATAAACATTAAGTATTGTAAACAAGTAAAAAAAAAACAAAAAAAACAAAGATCCTATTGGTAACTTATAATTAATATTAAGGTATTTACTCTAACAACGATTATTTTTAGTATAACTCAATTAGTATATTTTTACTGTGCTTATGTTATGGTACAAACTTACTGGCTCCAACTATCTCATGCAGTTTAATTTCCATGGTCTGACTCAGTATTGCTTTAAAATGTATTGACTATTCTGCATTGAAAGCATTTGTTTTCTAAAACTCTAATCACTAAGAATATTTTCAACCCAAAAACTAGATTGTGTTTAGAAAACCAAAATAAAAAATTAAGTAAATAGGTCTTGGACTACATTGATCTGTATTTGTTAACCATATTTTAAATTAGGCTAGTAGGTTGTCAGGGCCATTCGTTCAGATCAAATTTCTTTATTTGAAACTTGATTTAAACTATTAGGTTTATTATAATAGTGTAGGAATGCTTATTGAATAAAGTAATATATATATATATATATATATATATATATATATATATATATATGGTGTGTTATTCTTTTCGGAGTTTTGGTCAATGTTGGTGAAATAAATCTTAGTTTATGCCGATATTTCGAGAATCTTTATTTTCTCTTCTTCAGGGCAAGACTAAAGATACCTATAAACTATTATACATGGTTATTGCACTATGACTAGGGTTATATGGTATTGTATTGTATGCTTATATGGTTTGTTACTCCTGTACACCAGCAATCTCTCCCCCCTAATATAGTTTTCAGTTCTTGGAATTGTCTATTTCTCAATTTTGCTCCAGTATATAATCGGCATTAGTCTCCATTTAACAGAAGATTACTGATCTCATTTTCATGTAATTTATGTTCTATGTTTGTACATTATTTATGTACTCATTATTGTTTTTTTTTTAGGTTAAGCATAATTGATAAAGAAGTTTGGAAAGTACGACTACACTATATACACTTCAGATAAAACATACCATACACTATTGATCTTTAAGAGAAGACCTTCTCCCCATTTCAAATGTGTTGTTTGTTACAGAGAATATAATTGTATATAGGATGCTAGAATTTTCTTATATAACTGTTTTTATTTTTAAAGTATGTTTTTCAAAAAAATTACAATGGTGGCAATCTAGCTTGGGAGCTCTTAACTCTTAATTTACTATTGCAAAAAAATTGTGTAGAAATTCCAACCAACTTTCCTAGTTTCATGTAGTCATTGTTGAGTTGTGCTTGACAAATGTCATAAATGTCTCATGATGAACAATGTCTTTCCTGCCTCCCACCTATGTGATCCTAAGGATTTCTACAAGTACAATTTTGTTTTTTAATTCCCTGCTCCTGTTTTTGTAATAGGTAAGCTGATTATTTTGATTGAGCTTTCCTAACAGACCTTGCAACTTTTGGCTCCTTGTATAGATCATATATGTACTTCCTAGTCTGTTTAGTCCATTCATCGAGGTTTATTAAAGTACCTACAGCTTGTCAACTTGCACATCAAACTTGACAGTCTTATTTGGGAGCCAGGTTTCTGATTTATAAGTGAGCTCTGGCCTAATCAGATTTTTATACTCTTGAAAGATGATTAGAGAACACAAATTCATAGATGTTTAGAATTAGAAGACAAACATACTTTATTTGGACTTAAATTTCTTCTGAGTCTAAAAATCTATGTTTTATCCCATGTAGTCCTAAACTCTGGCTTTTACTCTTTCAGTTACGTGAGGGGAAAACTCAAGAGTGGATCACTACCCCCTCCCCTCATTCTCTCTACCCCCTCTCCTCTTGTGTGCATGTGTGTGTCTGCCCTGCTTTTCTACGGAAAATATAAGCATAATTGAGCATCTCTAGTTTGAGAAAAGTATATGTGCTTTCCTGAAATTTGTATGTTATTGATTTAAAAGATTCATCTATTTCTTAAAATGATGTGATTTTTCTGTGACACCCATCTCTTTATGTGTACAGTTACACCATCAATACAGAAACTACATTATGTTTATTCCAATGTTTGTTTATTAAATGACACATTCTAATGAAGTTCCTGAGTGACTATTTATTCTTCATGTGGTTATTTTAGCTCACTGTTCTGGCTGGTTAATCATGGTGGGATAGGCCAGTAGTACTGAGTATAATGCTTCTAGACTATTTAACTGGAGGTCTTTCATTAGATATTAGGGATTCCACACTAAATTTTATTAAATGGTGTGGTTACTCAGCTTCAAAGTTAGGTTTTTACGCAGTGCCCCTGTGCCGTACTGAGCATCCTGAAACAATTGAGTAGCTACTTGAATAAAGACAAAGTGATTGTTGATCTGTAGTGCCACCAAAATCAGCAGGGGACTGGCAGTGGCAGGGTCTCACCTTTCGTGGGCTGTTGTGTCCATTTTTGTATTGGTAACAGTAGAAGAAATTTCACTTCTCTCTTTTTTACTTCCTTGTACAAAATAAAGGAAGTATTGTAATTGCAAAAATTTTCAAATTTCAATTGAATTATCCGTTTGACCCTCTCTGAGCCCATTTTGACTAGTTTTAGCATGACATCTCTACATATCTCGCATTTAAAAATGTCTAGTCTCTTAGAACATTGAAAGTTCATATGATGAAATTTGGGATTGTTATAACATCTAGTTGTGCATTCCTCTTTTGATCAAAATCCACTAAGGTGGAGGGGGGTTTTTAGAGAAGGATAAAAATAAACGAAAATTCAAATTTCTCCAAATGTAATAGAGATACAAAAAAATTGTATATTACCTTTTTTGTTCATCAAAAAAATTATGTTCTATGGCATTTTTTGATCAAACGAATAGGAACAGAGATATCATATATCACTTCCAAATGAAACGCAACTAACATTTTCTTTATTTAATTTAATAGGAGTACTTGGAAGTCATATGGTGCCCACATCAGATTTTTTGTATGTATACTCCATTTTAGTTAAACCACCCAGTAATGATATGCCAAAAAACATTTCCTCACTCAATTTAGCTCTCTAATGTTTTCTTGTTTCTTGTTAAATTTAAAGATTGTGTCTTACAACTTAAACAAACAAATTTGTGAGTTTTTTTTAAGTTAATATAATATCAAATCAGCTCCACTTGATAGTGAATGTCAGAAGTATGAAAACAAAGTGATGATTTTTCCTCAATTCAACATGATTTCAATCCTGAATTTTATACTTATGTCAGCTTAGGAAGGAGTTGGTGATATTATGAAAACACACTAGTTGTTATTTTATTAAATTGTTTTAATTTTTCGTTTTATTGGCTTATGTCAACTATTTTTCTTTTAACAAAATATTTCTATTTTCATGACACATAATTCCATTTAACATTTTCAGCTTCTAATAACTATAAAGTAATTTGAACTTTCTTTCTATACAACAAAAACTAAAGAAAAAGGGATTACACTCAAAACAGTATTATTAACTCCTAGCTTGCACAGTAATACTTACTCCTGTACCAATTCTATCCCAGTCTTGCACATTGCAGCTATGAATGGGTAAACAATAAATAAAACAAGGAGGTTATTATGAGGATAGATCTTATATCAGTTGAGACCACACCTTGATAATTCAGTCTTGCTTTTTATTCCCATTTAAAATTAAATGACAAAATAACGGGTAATGTTACTCACAGCTTACCCATCACTTGGAATTATCATTTTTTAAATCGTTTGACAGCTGTTAATTTTTATATAATTAATTAATTGCTCCTAAACATTATTGCTGTTTGTCTAATACCCTTAAAATTAGTAATTGTTATAATGGTTGC
Organism: Riptortus pedestris; assembly: GCA_019009955.1. NCBI lineage: Eukaryota > Metazoa > Arthropoda > Insecta > Hemiptera > Alydidae > Riptortus > Riptortus pedestris. Next base: position 5,599,440 of record CM032233.1, read on the forward strand.
TCCAGTGTCTTTCAAAAGTTGGGATTCCTGTGTCAGCTTTACCTTGGGATTTTTAAGACTGCTGTAAATAATTTAGTTTATATTAAAGTTAGTAGATGACTGACTGTTAGTCAACATTTCTTATTGAAATTTTATTCTGATCAAATAATGTTTATAATAAAAGAAATTTATCCCTTACCAGACTACTTTAAAAAATGTTTAACTTTTTTCTAAATTTAAGTTTACGATCATGTTTTACAGAATTTTCTTGATAAATGAAAATAAAGATGTGTCTTCCTGTAGTTAATGTTTTATTTTAATATATACTAAAGCTTCCTGCAAATAAAACTCTTACACAATAAGATACATCTTTATCTTACCATTTTTTGTTAAACTCTGTTGTATAAAACTTTTTATTTTTCTATTGTATTACAATAACCATGTATGTCCCTGTGCGTCAGGGCTGAGTGCCTACTCTCTCTCTCTCTCTTAAATATGTGCATATACACACAAATTCATTATCCATTTATGTGCTGTAACTTAGTGAAGGGAGAGCACATGATAAATTGTCTTTAAAATTTACAATTATGGCTTGGCTCCAGCATAGTCTAAAGGTGAATTTATTGTTCTAGCGTTGTGAAAACACATAAAAGATAAATATAGGTATGGAAAGTAGGTTTGTTTTACTCAGTGAACTCAGTTTTAATTTCTTTCTATTTTAAAAATTTTACTAAGAAAGCACAAAGCAGTAATTCCCAAAATAAAATTAGTTTATGTTTCATTAATTATACAAGCTCATATTTTCTAATTAATTGTGAATATGTGCACAATTCGTACACTACTGACTTATGATTTTCCTTTTAACTAACATTCCTATATTCATATTTTAAAAGAATATTTATCTAGAGTTTTAATTATTAAATTAACATACACTTTTACTATTAAGGCTACTCAGAAAAGTCTATCCATAGTTTATCACCCTTTTAGAGCCAGTGTAAAACTAAAGATATTATTTAGTTAATCCATTACTACATAAATTTCCAGCCAATCAGAAGAATCAGTCCCACAAGTTTACCAAGAATATTAAGATCTACACCTAACACTTATGTCTCATCAGAAACCTCATTTTTCAATCATTTTTGACTGATAAAATCTTTCATAGAAATTCTCAATTTATACTTAAAGGACTGTAAAATATTTATTTATTTAATACTTAAACTTTCTGTAAATTGTATTTTTAAATCTGCAACCTCTTTCTCAGCTGGAGCGTATGAAGGGATTTGTTGACACCGCTTTTCGGTATTTGTCATAGCCCTCTAATGAATTATGTTTATAATATACTTTTGATATATAAAAGTACATATTTATTCTCTCCCAAACAACAAAAAGTTACTCGCACATATATGCAGCATGTTCATAATATATGCTTGTGCCTATTTTTCTTAGAGCTTTATTTCATTCTTCCTTTCTTTTTCTTTTTAAATTGGTGTAGCTATTGTTTAAAATTACAGCTGTAGAATTTATATATTTTTGAATAAAGTTGAATGAGCAAAGAGAGGGGGATGAGAGACTTATACTGTCATGTTATACTATAATAAATATAAACTGAGAAACTACTCATTGTCCTTAATGTTTTTTTTATTAAGAGGGCTTTTCATGCAGATGAGAATGAGTCTCAGTTTTTAAAGACATTTTCTAATCAAATAAGTGCCTCCCTCCTCCCCCCTCCACTATAAAAAAACACTAGTGATAATAATTTTAAATTTTAAGGTAGAAATTAATAGGCTTTACCACCATTTACACTAAATGACTAGGATAAAATATTTTTTGTGAAATACATTTCAATTTAATATTCTGTCGGTCATGTAATAAATCTTCTATATGTGGTGAGGTGGTAATTAATTCTGTGTTGATTTAATATAAATGTATTTATATTTATTTATTTATTTATTTTAATTAAGACATTTTTTATAATCTGAGTAAGCGTCAAAGGTTAGTGTAGTTAACGATATGTATATAATAGATTAGCTTATAATATATTAGTAATTTAATTAGATCTTAAAATAAATGAATACTGAGAAAATTGTGATATGTTGTACTTGTTATCTTAGTAGAGTTTTATATATTTGATTGAATTATATACCTAAATTATCCTGTTGAAAAGATTTTCAAAATATGATTCCAGAACTAGAATTATTCATGTATATTTACCAGAATTAAATAAATTAATAATTTCTTAATTTGTTTTTATTTCAATATCATGAGTTTATTGACTCTTAGTGACAAATTATAACTTATAATCACATAATATCTTCCTTTTTTTCACCTGACAAATTGCTTATACATTTCATAGCCTTCTTGAGTTTTGTGATAAACTGTTTCCATTAAATGTTGGTGGTTTTGTCTATGAGATATTTTTTAAATATCCCTTATATTTTGTATTCAAATCTTTGTTAATATATATTTTCTTATTTAATTGTCTCTGATATGAATTGTAAATAAGTTATTTTGATATCATGCCCTTCTAATACTCAGTTTGAATTTTAATAACTTAGTTAATGCTGATTTTTCATAATCTTGTATTAAATACTTAAAAAGTGAATTTTCTTTTATCTGTCTGCTCAAGTTATTTTATCATTTCAATAAATATTTTTTACATTTTCATTTTATACTACATGCCTTTTCTACTATTCAAAAAATATATATTTTTTTTTTCACTTTACATAATGTTTGTATACAGATATCTCTTATAGTGACAATTAATAAATAAAATATTTTAATTGTTGTTCCAATTATTGTCTTATGTGTAAACGAATCATTTTTATGAATAAACCTTTCTCCTGTTATTTTTAGTGACCGATAGAGTATATTTCTATAATAATATCTTATTGAATAGCTAATTTTTCTTTTAAGAAACAAAAAAGTTAAACTGAATCCAACTTATTTTGGAAAATGGATTACTATTAAATATGGAAGTTACAAGTATATAGAAGTAGGGGAAAGCTGTGCACCTTGAATCATTAAGGGGTTAGCAAGAAGTTTAACACATCCCGTGCGAGCTCCTTGCCAGGCAAGGAGGTCCTTCCCTGGCAAAGACCTGCCCTAGGTATTCCCAACTGGAATTGGAGGGGATACGCTTGTTAAAACCGACTCTGGATGCCTTCATTCGCCTCAGACAAGTGTCTTGCATCTAACAGTGTAGTTCGTTTCCGATTTTAGTGGATTTTATTCAAGTTTTTATCAGAAAATTCTTCTTTTTTTTAAGGTAAGCATTATTACTGTGATTTTTAAAGTATTTAACACATTATAAAGCATATTATTGTTATGGGTTTTTAAAATAATAATAACAATAATGATGGTTTGTATTATTTATAGGTATCAAAATTTTGAAAAATGGAAAAACGAAGTGTGATAAAAGGGGTTCTGACCAAAGGTAATTCCTTTTTCAGAAGAGGGATTCCCAAAGACTTAATCAAGGAACCGCTAAAAAAAGGGGAAACATCTGAGCGATGGAATAATTCTGGGATCTGCATCGTAAAATGGCGGGATAAGCGTGATGTTTTGATGATTTCGTCAGAGCATGGGGGGCACATGTCCAGTGTTAAATCCAAAAGGGGCATTGACAGGCAAAAGCCAGATGCTGTTATTGCCTATAACAAATACATGGGGGGAATTGATCACTTGGATCGACAGCTATCTTATTACCACCACGAACGAAAAACTGTGAAGTGGTATAAAAAGTGGTTATCCATATTTTCGAGATTATGATTGTCAATAGTTTTCAACTATATAAGCGATATTCGGGGAAGAATATAACTCTAAGGGACTTTCGCCTTGCAATAGAGGATAAATTAATATCATTGAAAACTCCTGTGATTCCCTTATCCCCGAAAATACCCACAAAATGGCTGCATTTCCCTAGTTTTACCCCATTCACGGGTAAAGGGAATAAGCGGTTGCAAAAAAACTGTATGCACTGCAGTAAGGCCATCGGAGAAGACGGGAAAAAAGTGAGAAACCAAACTATTTATTATTGCCCCGAATGTCCAGAAAAACCCGGGCTTTGTCTTGAGACCTGTTTTAAATTGTACCATGGTAGGAGAGATTAAGTTATTACAGTATAATATGTATTTGTATATCTGTAAACTGTTATCACCTGTAAGAATAGTATGCAATTGAACAATTGATGTTTATTATGTAATAGGTAATGCAATACACAATATAGAAATAATAAATTTATTTGTTAACGAATACTGTGTTATTTTAACCCGTTTTCATTGCTTGTTATTTTAAACCGATCATGTGCTTTGCGGGTTGCCTAACCGGCGACGTCCGCTGGTAGCGACCTCCTTGCCAGGCAAGGAGCTAATTAAATAAGTTAATTACCATTAAAAAATGTGTTGGTAGGCATATAAGCTAGGTTATTTGTTAAATAAACATGTTTTTGATTTAAAATAGTAAAAAAAATAAATCGCTCCTGAGAAAAAAAAAATAATTTCACAATCGCACGCAATGTGTTAAGCACTACTAGAACTCTTCGCATGTGATTCTAATTATTCTTAACCTCTTTATTCAATGTTGTGTGTTTATTTATTTTTTGAGGAGATAAATATGTTTTTGTTTTTTTTTATAATTTTGGTCATTAAGGTGTGTTCAAATATGCAGAGACCTTAAAGTAAATCTAAAATAATTATCATCAGTTTAGAAAGGGATATTTCTACCAATTAAAACCCAGATAATTCAAAATTTTGTTTTGTAATTGTCCAATAATATATAATTGCAAATAAATCACATAATATACCTTATAAACCTTTCTTAACTGACAACACACAGGTTGAACCTTGTATTGTTTAATTCAAACAAACATCAGAGAATGGACAATGAAAATGATCTACAATTATTTTGAATATATATATATATATATATATATATATATATATATATATAGGTGTGTTTGTGTGTAAAACTTGTGACAACTGATGTATAGGAATAGGCGAACATCATACATTGTGAAATCAAAGGTATAGTTTGCTCTTCTGGGAATCCTGCTGTCCCTGCCTTTCTCCAGTTCGGAGATCTCCTTTAAGAGCACCATGTCTTCAGCTTTTTAAAACATGATGGAAGAGAACTATTGAAAGATAGAATGCTGATACTAGAGCAAAATTAGAAGACTTCCACGAATTAATTCAGCAAATGTAGGTAGGTCAGAAAAAAAAAAAAAAAACATCTACTAAGTCCTAGGCACCACCAGTTACAAGAACTTACCACCAATAAATAAAAAAATATGAAAAATAAGTGTGGATGGAAAATTGAAAGTTTAAACTGCGCAGTAAATTACAAAGGGAATTAATTCTCAATTTTTTTTTTTTTAAACTTACAAATAGATTTAAAATGATAATGCACTTAAGAGGGGCTCAGCTATGAAATATAAAACTTGACTCATTTAATAAATAATTACCTTTATAATCAAATTCATATATTTACAACTAAAAGTTATTTTTCTTTCCTCATACCAAGTCATATTTCCATGATAACCTCACATAATTTTATAGTTAATAAGGACTAAATAAATAATTTTTTATCAATGATATTAATAGTATATTTGAAGTCATATACAATAGAGTAGCAGCAATTTTGTCTTTGGAAATGTCTCTTACCAGATTATGAAGTAAAATTAAATATACTTTTACCAGCGCAGACCATTATCACTACAATTCCTGCCTAATATATATATATATATATATATATATATATATATATATATATATATATATATATATATATATATATATAATTGTAAAAACAAAAGTCTGTCACACAGGGGCTGCGTAAGATAAGCAGATTTCCCACATGCTGGAATGACACATGTGATCTCACCAAATATTTTATGTAAAAAATCGAGGATATTGACCAGTCTTTGTGGTGAACTGTGAACTTTACAAACTATTATATATCTGTACCTTTTTTTTCAATAGCTAAGAAATCAATAGCTCACGTTAACAGAACACATTGCAGAGGAAGCTATATTGTGTATCTTTTAACCAAACGAAACATAAATATGCCCTTTTAAAAGAAAATATATTCAGTTTTTAAATATAATTTTCAGGAGTGGATTATATTTTTTTTAAGAGATAACTTTTTCTCATGAAACTAGGGCCATAAGTTATCAGGAATGAGGCTGTAGTAATGCTATTCATGGGGATTGTGCCACCAAGTTATCTTAAACATCAGCAGGACCTAGAAAGATGAATACTAGCAGAATGCAGTGGTTTGGTGATATGAAAGAAGGACTTGTGAAACATAAAATCAAAAATAAGAGGACTATAATCCAAATAAATGGATGCCTCTTCAGGAAGAAAGCTAATTCCTGAAAAGATTTTGGGTAATTTAGTAGGTAGTTATTTACATCAAATTTTCTCTATGAATAATCAAGAGGAACAAAAGGCTTGAAAAGCAAATGTAAAAGCTAGAAATGGAAATATGAGAATGAAAATAATAAAAGTCCAAATGAGCCAAGTTTAACAAATATTGATAAGTTTAAAATCATCAGAACTAGTGTTTGACCACAATAAAAGTACTGCAGCAACACTCCTGAATCCAGAACTGAGAGTTAGTGAATATTCATAATCTTTTAATAATGATTCAGGAGATAATGAATCTTTAATCAGAAAGTTGAGTACAAGTACCTTATTGATCTAGCAGATTTAAATTGAATGTTTCTATGCTGAGAAAATAATATGAATAATCATAGAACAAGCCATTTTAAACTAATTTTTTTTGTTGCTTCAGTTTTCATCTTCAATAGCTTGTGTTCAAAAAAACATGATAGAACCTTCATAAATCCAAAACCATTGTAATTGTGTTTTCCATATTTCATATATTTAAACATATAAATTTTTATTAACTCTAAAATGATTATATAATAAACATAGTCTTTAATGTTGGTACATAATTTTAAAAAAAATCAAAATGGAAGCCAAATAACAATTATGCCACAGTGGGAGCAAGCCTTAGTCATATTGCATTATCAAAATCAGCAAGTTAAAAAATAGAAATTTCACCAAGGACTTTTTAGAATAATTGCTAGCCAAGTTAGGTTCAATAAAAAGGGAGACACATATTCTGAGACACCCATACCCATCAAAACTGAAAACAATCTCTTATCTTCAAAATTAAATTAAAAATATTTCCATTTTTTAAAATGGTGAGAAACTAGTAAACTCCAAGTTGATATTTAATTTACTACCATAAAAAATGGTTTTATCACAAATGATCAACAATAGAAACAAAAATAAATGAACCAGTTCTATTAGCAGTGATTTTTTTTTTTTTTTTTTTTTAAATGACCTCTAATAAGGGTGATGCAGAGGAATTAAGGAAAATATCAACTTCAGTTGTTCTATCTCAGGCAAATTTGAATTTAAAAATTCAAGGAGATTTAGTTTTAAAAACTACTTAAAACAGTTTTCCAGTGATGCACTACAATTATCTGGGTCATTGATAAACATTTATAGCTTCCAGATGTTTAGGACCCCCCTACCAATAAGAGGGAATTTTGTGCTAGTTATTATTAATTATGATGAAGTTTAATAATGTACAAATGCACAATTTCTTCAACCATGTACCGTGAAGATTGATTTTATAGCTTATATAACGGATTTTAACAACTTATATTCATATTTTAGAGACAGAGAAAATATATTTGATAACATACAGGTTGTGACTGCTGAATCAGAGGCATAAAGAGAGTGATAATTGATTATTTGGCATTTACCGTGCAATGGATAATCAAAGGCACAGTTTACAGATGACAACAGCTGCCACTGGTTACTCCAAAAGAATTTACCATTCCTTGGTATCACATGCTACTGCTCTTCGAGGTTTCAGGAACTCGAATCTTTGAAGTAATCAAGAACTGACATTTTTATTCCTGTAAGGGGGGTAACATTTCTGGGTATGGGCAGAAGGTAAAGGATAGAGAGAAACAACATTCATTTTTAGTAATTTAGTTCAATTTATTTGACAATGTTTTAGGTTACATAGCAAGTCATCATTGGGGTTGTAGCAAGAGAGCAAATAGGGTTATCACAGTTACTCATCAGGGATGTTTGGTTCCATTTATGCTATAAGACAAAATTTCTTAGTTCATCATGATGACTTGAAACATAATTAAAAACAGTGAAAACTTAAACAGCATTAAATTACCCTACTTAATCGCCTCCAATTTAACTGCAATTGGAAAGTTATTGTTATTACATTAAAATAAACTACTAAATTTTTAACTGTCAGTTAAACAAATAATATTTATAAAATAAATTATTCTTACAACCTTTAAATCAAATGTCTCTATCAAAAAAGTCATGGTTAATTGAAAACTAAAACATTAAAACTATTTAAACATTTTGAAGAATATAATTGGATATATTGTTGGTTTAGTCAGATAGTTGAGTTCATAACAACCAATGATACATATATTTTGTTGTAGAATATAAACAATGTCTAGTTTGTTAACACACCTGACTCAATTATATTCACTTGATAAAGGAGTTCAGCATAGAAGCAACTTTATCAAATATTTAACCAAATAAATTTATTATTTTGAGTTCCTCTCTCAGGTTAGCCATGTAAATTAAGGTGTTGGAATAATACACCTGGTAAACCTAGAGAGAGTAATGTGTTTCAATCCTGCAATAGGAATTTATTCTTAGTAAATAAGATCCTTAGTCCCACATCGACTAGAAGAACTTGACAACCTGCAGATAACACATCCCAATTACCGAAAGCAGCTTGAAATGGGTGTGAATTAATAAACTATTTTCCCCAAATATAATAGTAATAAATACTGGTGGTATATTATATTCATTATCATAATTTAATTAATTAATTTGAATTAGGTTTAAATGACTATGTTAGATAGCCTCTAAGAATTTGAAAACAAATAATATTTATTGTTTTATAATACGAGCCCTAGGCCAAACTCCATCATGGCACGAAAATGTTGCACATTTTTTCCCCTTTCAACTAAGATTTAATGCAAAGTAAATTCTTTAAATGATGAATAATACTAATTAGGGTCTTTAAAATATTACCATATTTTTCAAATAAAATGTGAATAATGTTTTACATCAATACCTGTGATCAAATAACATTAACTCAAATACAGAATGAACACAATATTAATATAAGAAAATGCATATTCTGAATGTCATTTATATCAAGAATAAATTTTTCTAAAATGTATAAGTATACACAACTTAGGAGTAAAATATCAGATGTCCAAATTTTAAAAGAATGGGGTTAGTATTATATTCAGAAGAATAAATGTCATTTCTTATCCAACTTCTTATATTTTGAACATTCGATGTTGGTGGCCAAATTTAAATTTTACTTAAATTGAAAAAAAAAAATCACTTACTTTCTAGCTCTCTTGAACAATTAAGTAAATATAAGAATTGACCTTTGCTTCTAATGTAAAGATTTTTATTTGTACTAATCCTGAACAAAGCAAAATGGGTTTTAATACTGAATATTATAAAATGTTTTAGGAAAAGAAATTAGACATGGCATATTCTCAAAATCCAGAAAACTAGATATTTCTAAATCTTATTATACACTATACATACAAAAAAATAAAGCTGGCTTTCGACTAGAATTTGTTATAGGAAAACTTATTTAAGGCTGAAATTTGGAATAGTTAGAATAATACTATAGTTTATTGATGGAAGGGATGGAATACATTGTCAGTAAATCATTAAAAAATTAGCTAAGGTCCGGGACAAAAAGATAGCCCACCCTATATTTTTTCTCTTAATCAATAGGGGTTAAGGATTAAAGGATTAAGGATTCATTAAGAATTAAGGTTTCATTAAGGATTAAGGATCCATTAAGGATTAAGGAGGTAGGAAAAACAGCTTGTGAGAATTAATATTATTACTTGATTTGGGGTAAGACAAAAAGATAGCACACCTATTGTTTCTTTACAAAGAAAACCAAATCCCTCTGAGTAGACAAGGCTAATCCAGTTCTGTTTATTCTTTTAAGTTGTTAACATTATTTTAGTGAGATGGGACGAGCAAAATCATTATCACCAGGTGAAAAAAATATCATTCAGCGAATGAAAAATCGAGGGTTTTGTATTTACGATATTTCAAAAAATACCGGTAGGAGTAGAAAAGTGATTTTAAATTTTTTGAAGTCTCCAGAAAGCTATGGGACGAAGAAATCTCCTGGAAGGCCGCCGGCTTTAACAACACGGCAAAAACGAGCAATTTTAAGGGTTGCATCCAACTCATCATTAACGACCCGTCAAATTGTGGCTAGAGCTGGTGTAGTGACGAATTTGAAAAACGTCCAGAGGATCATTCGTGCAGCTCCTCACATCAAAAGAAAGAAAATGAAAGGTATGCCACCTCTAAGCATGGCGCATAAAGAAAGGCGTAAGGAGTTTGCCTGTGAACATGTCCAATGGAAAGACGAGTGGAAAGAAATCTTGTTCACCGACGGAAAAAAATTCAACCTCGACGGTCCTGATGGCTGGGCTCACTATTACCATGATCTACGGAAAGAAGAAAAAATGTTTTCCAAGAGGCAAATGGGAGGAGGCAGCGTCATGATATGGGGAGGCATTGGCTATGATCACAAAACTGATATCGTGTTTATTTCTGGTAGAATGAACAGTCGGCAATATGTTAATTTGTTAGAAAACCAACTACAAAAATATGCTGAACTTGTTCCTAAAGAGAACGTAATTTTTCAACAAGATAATGCTCCAGTTCATACGGCGAAAGTCGCAAAAGAATTTTTTAGAAAAGGAAGGATCAGAATTATAGATTGACCGGCTCGTTCCCCGGACTTTAATATCATCGAAAATGTATGGGGACATCTTGCTAGAAGTGTTTACAGTGGGAGCCGACAGTTTGAGTGAGTTGAAGAATTAAAAAAAAACAATTCAGGAGGAGTGGACCAAACTACCTCAAGAGTTGATTCGTCGCCATTTTAACTCACTTTCAAATCGTATGATTGCTACATTAGAAAAAGGTGGTGCGTATACAGGATATTGAATTTTCATTTGTATTCTTTTAATGTATTTTAATAAAGGATTTTATTATTATTGTTCACTGTGCTATCTTTTTGTCTTACCCCAAATCAAGTATTATTTATTAATTCTTACAAATTATTTTTTTTCCGACTCCTATTAGATTGATCATTGGTTCAAATTTGAGCAGAATACACTACATATTAATAAATACAAATTATATCAATAGTTAAGAAATGATTAAGAGAAAAAATATAGGGTGGGCTATCTTTTTGTCCCGGACCTTATTTTTTATATTAGAAAAATGAATCATATCTGCTGAGATTCCACTATGGTCTCCTCCTTAGTAAACTACCCAACTAATTGGATAAGATAATGACTTAAATAGCCAGTAGATCTGGTTCGGAGTTCCGACACAAACAGTAAATTCTCCTCTAACAAAATATAAAAAATAGTTAATTTTAATGTCATATGCAACCCATAAACATCTTAAGACTGTTTTCATGAACAATGAGTCACAAGGATGTTTAATGGTTTCCCGTTGCCTACTACTGAACCAAAAATGAAGGCAATACAAGAAAGTACTGAACAATGAAAAAAGGACTGCAATTGAGAGCTATCCCTCAGCAAATGTAAGAATTGGACTAATGGCAGGCATTGACTGGTGTACGTATGCAAAATATAACTACATGTGCCTCCAGTCTTTCCTAACTGACATCGGTCAGAGAGCATTTAGACAAAAGAGGAAACCAGGCTTTATTTTTCTAAATCCCTTGCATAGCATGCCTTGGAAATTAACACTTTGATGAATTATTAAAATCAATTATTCCTTATTGTTGAGAAAAGCATTAATTTAAATCTCAAAATGAACTCCTTATTTACTTCCATCAAGAACTATTATAAACTACATATTACTTTTACTATATAAATAAAAAAGTATCAATAACATTTAAAAAAATACAAGAATTATGACCTCAGGAGGAGTAGTCATTATGTACGGTAACTTCTAGATAATTTATTTATAAAAACTATTCCATTAGAAATTAATACTTTAATTAATTATGTATCATATAAATACTATGTACACAATAGAAATATCTAACAAAATTATGGAAGAAATAAATCTGTCTTCTTTAGAGTACATATTACAAGGATAAAAACTGATTTTTTTTTTTTTTTTTTTATAGTTATTACTATTATTATTATTATTTTTTTTTTTTTACAAAACTACTACATAATATGATATATACAGAAATCAGTTCTTCTCAGGGAATGTTTTGTAACCTAAGCTAGCCATTTTTTGGGGATTAGGATAAACTGGATTTTCAATTGCTCCTTCACCAAATTTTAATTCCAAAAAGTCATGAATATTATTTGGAGCAGAAACAGATCTTCCTACAAAATCAATGCTAGATAAAGGCTTAAGATAATGCTCAGGAAACTCTCTATCCTGCCGATGGGATTTGAACCATGAATCTTTTGTCATTGTTCCATTTCTAGAGTAAAATGGAAATATATCAACATGCAAATGATTAATATGACTAAAATGAACTCTGAAGAAATCACCTTCAATGGCTTTTTCCCAAATAAATCCTTGTTCATCTGTAGTGGATTTTGTTTTTGCACGCAAGAGCCAGGTGCATCTGTTGATATCTTCACGGTAAATGCCAATATCGACATCATAATCCCACGGCAATATATCTCCACTTCTAATCGCACCCAAGAGACTTCCCCCTTCGAGCCAGTATCGTGCTTGAAATTGCTCTAGCTGCTGAAAAACATGCCTTGCTGTCCTCCTCAGCCCTGCAAGGCAGCATGGCGGAGTCCATCTTCCTTCCCAGAGATACTGAGGTGTGTCATCCACAACAGTCCCAAAACAGCGAGGAGTATCTCGACGACAACCATACCATTCGACTAAACCATTTTCTCTTATAACTTTCTTCAAGCCCAAGTTTCTGAACATGTGATAAGTTCGATCTTTTTCTAACTGTTGTACTTTCCATTGGTTGTGAGGGCTTCTGTACAGCTCTTTACCACTTCCAAAGGGAAATTCATTCATCAAAAAAGTCTGGAAAAGTTAAATAAAATTAAACACACCTAAAAAAATAACTCCACAAATTATAACACAATACATTGAATTAAAAAAAAAACCAGTCACATTAGCATTATTATATAAATTTCATTTTAATGTTTTTCCCAGTTAAGCTGTGCTAAATTTATTGAACTATTATCTCATGGTGAGAGTCAAAATCAACCACATAAAAGATATTTCAAATACAATATTTTTCATTCATTCCATGTAAAAAGTAAGCTTATTTGTAGAATGGATATCGAAAAGCTTAAACTTACATAAGTATTCTATTTATATTTTTGAAAAATGGTAAAAATAGATCCTATCTAAATTTTGAACTGAATAAGTGTAGTTGAATAAGGAGTCGAACAGAAGAGAAAATGAGAGAAAGGAGTTCGAAAATTTAAACTTCAGAAACCTTAGTTACTTACAACAGAAAGTGAATGACACACACTATTTTGTGAAGAAAACTACAAAAAGATAACAAATAGAAGCCTGATTTAAATCTTTATTCCAACAATTTGTAACAAACTTGTTATAAGAAAAATGAAGTACTTGAAGGTACTACAACAGACAGTGGACCTAAACAAAAAGTCTGTCTAGAGACAAATAATCTCTCAAAAAATGTAGTCTTCAACGAATAGCTATGAACTTCAACAAATATGTATTTTGCCTTTCATTGTGACATTCAAAGCTTTATGTTTAAATAAAATTTAATTTTTTTTTATTGGAGTTTCAGCATTAAATGTCCTACATTGTATAAAGCATTTATCATAAGCAATAACCATAAACCCCAAGACAGTCTAACATAGTTTAAAATAAAATAGAAGATTCAAGCTGGTCCTTTTAAACAAGAACATTAAAAATCAAGGCCATTTTAGCAAATGTGCAATCAAGTAAGCAATACTAATTTATGAATGGAAGAAGTAGAAATATCTGGATAAGAATGAACAAGCTCATTTGTACGAGTATATACAGCTCGCTGTAAGTATCTATTTATAATTTGAGAAACCCAATATCTGAGGCTTCTTTTTTGAAAGTGGTATGATTGAAACTCATACCTCAAAGGTATGAAACCACCACCATACAATTTTATTCTACATTCTTTTAATACTACCTTTAAAGAAGCCTAGCTCCACATCGTCGTAAATCTCCATCCAAGAACCTGAAACAAACAATTGAGCGTTACGTTCGAGAAGATGGCCACTTAACCACAACCAGTGCCTGCCATGAAAAGACAGAGAATCATCTGCTAACAGATTCCCCCACAAACCAAAAGAAACCTAAATTTTCCAATGACACTGATAGAATAGAAAAAAATAATGGTGCCATACTAATGTCCTGCCAGGACATCTTAACAAACACTTGTCAGCAACAATAACTTGCTTATTCAGACAAATTAAAATCCAACTATTTAATGCCACCATGAGATAACTAGTAAAAACAGCAATAATATTTAAATGTATAACAGTTTAAGCAGAGCATCTCTTAGTCAGCTTCTCTTTGTTTATAATGACTATCTAATGTGCTAATGCCAGGTACTATTTAATTTGTTAAGTCTCACTTACAAAAATAAATAAACGGTTATACGAGTAAATTATATTATCAATATCGAATCCAGTTATCAGGTTAAGAAATATTGTCTTACTGCACAAGTTTTCATTGGCTACTAGCTTCGTCTCCTAAGTGCATTTTTTATGACTAACCTAAACATGTAAAGGTTCCTATGTAAAGTATTTTGCTTTAAAATTTTCACAAAGTGCTAAAAGTAATGCTGTAATGCTATTAAGTATAAGTACTCTGTGCCTAATCAGTTAATCCAGTGAGTCTATTTAGATCCCAGAGACAGCACCAGCTAGCAATTCACATCTCAACTTCTAGCAATCTCAGCTACTTCAAGTGTTAGCAACTCACCACTTGGGAGACGGTCGTTACCATTTGCTACCAATCACACCCTTGGACTTCAGCAAGGAGCCTCTTCATTAGAAGGCATTTGTTATCTATTGGAAGGGTTTATTTTCCCAAGAAGTGCTATATTTCATTTTATTTATTATAAATTACAGCAGTAAACATTCATTCTCTTACTTAACTTGTTTTACTCATTTATATAATTTCCTATAAAAATGCAGATTGATATAAACAAGGTCACAAATACACATTTTTAATTGTGTGTAAAACGTTTTTTACAAACTTTGAATCCGAAAGATATTGGGTTGTCCAGAAAATGATAACATATATTTTTAAACTTCATACATTATATTATAAACTCTTTGTGTTTGATGGATAATTCTTTTCAATGGATGTTAACACATACTAATACTCTTTAAAAATAAAAAGTTTTATTGCCTCTGTATCTTTTACCTACTTGGCACTAATTCAGTATTAACAAAGAGCTCAAAGCCTGATTATTGTGTGATATATCTATACAAGTTTAAGATTGGTTAGAATGGTGAAGAAACAGCAAGAAACATTAATTGTGCTTTTGGCACTGGAAGGTTGCATTTATTTGCATTAATGAATCAAATGCTTGTAAATTACAATCGATTTTAGTTTATAAAAATTCCCCGACGAGTAGCATCAATAATTCAAACTAATTTAACTATGTATCAAATTTATAAAAAGAAAAATGTAAAACTTTATTACTTGAGAAAGAGATTGAAAAAAATACTATTTAAGTGCCTAATTTCAGTTTTTTTGTCGACTATCTTTTTCTCTTATTTTTATATAAATGAATATTCCCTTTTACTTTTATTTTAGTGGTATTCCTTTCTTTTTCCAAAATATTTATGTCATTAGTATCAAAATAATATCCCAATTTAAGAACACAGTCTGTAAGTGATGCTTTATTTGCCATATCGTCAATATTTTTAGAGTGTTGCTTCAGCCCCTATTCTAAAAGTTGTGGAGACCCCCCCCCATCCTGAAACATGTTGAGTTATAATAAAGTGAATGAATGAGAAATTGTGTTTCTATATATTCTGCACACAAGTAATATCAGATTAGAGTTGTTGGGTCATTTGTGAAAAATGACAAAAGTAACTTAGCACTTCAATAAACAGTACAATTATGTAAGTCATCTATTTTCTCTGTCTATATAAACTTGTCTGTTACTGCTCTAGCAGTCAAAATTTTCGTTTTATCGTTACCAAACTCGATGTATATTAGCGTTTTATGTAAAACTAAAGATCAAGTTTGTTACAGCTGAAATCAGAACAAACAGGGGAGGGGGGGGTGCGAGTATAGAGGAGGAATTTCAAAAGTTCGAAATATCTCCGTTATTATACGTCAAACCGAAAAATTGTATAGAACCAAACTTATTACAAATTTAATTTCATATAAATGTTGTTTTTCACTATCTTGATTATTAACCAAGATATTTGCATTCTTTTTTATTTTTCAGCCTTCAGCCATTCCTACTCTTGTTATATTAACAGTAAGCTTTTATATCATGAATCGCTTTATTCTAAGCTTAAAAACCAAGATACATGTAAATATTTAGTGTGTTGACTTCATCAATTAAGACTTCGATTTGGACTAAAAAATTTTATTTAATGTATACCATACTCAATATTTTACCATTTTATTCAACTCTAATGTTCATATTTGTTACAGTGACTGAAATTAGAAAAGGAATAAAGGGGTTTTGAGGGGATAATTCAAAATATCCCCGTTATTATGAGCCAGATCGAAAAATGTTATAGAACCATTCATGTTAAACTATTGATACTCTTCAATTGTTTTTATATACATTATCTTGTTACTCAAATATTAAGCGAACAGCTGGAACTTGATACAAATAAGGTTTTGCAGGAAATTGGTTATTGGGCCTTAAATAATAAATTAACATTTAATCTAGGGAAATGTAAATATATAATTTTCTCCAGAAAAATCATTAGAAATATTCTTGAACTAAACATTGTTATTGACAATTATAAAATAAATTCTGTCCAAGCACTAAAATATAATAATATTTGATAATAAATTAAGGTGGAATCACCATATAGAATATTTACAAAATAAATTATTAAAATTAAGTAATTTGTTTTCAATTGCAGCTAAATCAACATGGAGACTCCAATCTGGAGCATTAAATGTAATTTATAAAGGAGCTATTTTACTGGCGTTAACCTATGCAATACCAATATGGAAAACGGGCTTAAATAAGAAATAAAATATTAAAAAGCTCGAGAGGGTTCAAAGGCTCAGTGGCATTAAATTAATAAAAGGATATTGCACTATTTCATTTGAAGCTGCATGTGTCTTGTCCAATTTGGTCCCTACTACGATAATAGCGGAAGAACATACTGGCAGATATAATATACTACAACTCCATCAAACTACTAACAAAATATTAAGCGAGTTATTAGTAATGGATAATTTAGAACACATTAAAACATGAAATTTGGTTGAAAATAAAAGCCTTTAGATGCTAAATGGGCATATATTAAAACATCTGGCAATTCTTATAAAGCTAGGGTAGTTGTAAAGGGCTACACAGAGTACTGAGATTGCAGATAATGCATATTCTCTAGTTGCTAAGATGCAAACCTTAAAAATACTATTGTCATATTGTTGTCAAATTGGCGAAACTGATGAAAGAAGGATCTTGATAGAATTAAAGGGCTTCTAATGATTAACACAGAACATTAAACTCAAAGATATGAAATTAAAGTAAGTCAGACATGTAAATTTAGTCATTAGTAAGAAAGTATAGCTTAGAAAATAGTAAGTTGTGCAACACATCCATGGAAGTAAATATATAGGTTTCAAACTGATCTGATTCTTGCGAACGAAATGTCAAATATAGAAATCTGTTAGGCGCACTATTATATACAGGTTCGATTACTGTTCCTGATACAAGCTTTAGAATACATTATCTTGGTAGGTTTCCAAATATCTATACCGAATCACATTTAAAATATGCCTTATGCATTGTACAATATCTCCGTTATTATGAGTCAGATCAAAGATGTTATAGAACCAATCATGTTAAACTATTGATACTCTTCAATTGTTTTTCTATACATTATCTTGTTACTCAAATATTAAGCGAGTTATTAGTACTTTCTTGTTTTCAGCCTACAAAAAACCCCTTGTACTTCTCATCGAATTGAGTCTTAGAAATAGAGAATATATGGTAAGATGACACTACTAGTGTGTCATTCGAGCAAGTAGGAAATCTGGTTAGTTTATGAAGCCCCTCTGTGATAGACTTTCAATGAATATAGATGTCTACCTAATGTTGTGTTCGTCCATTCTCTGTCGTATAAGTCACTAGAACGTTCTTCAAGAGTCACTTTATAGTCTGCAGTGTGAGTAAGTCTGCTCGATAAAATTCAATCCTAATTTCGACAGTTCTTTGGAATTTCACTCCCCTGAGGGAGCAAAATCTTTTCCAAGATATTCAAAGTGTGCGTCTAAATAGTCGGACTATATCTCACCTTTACTCCTTTGGCAGCAGCTTGTATATAAAAAGCATCGGGGAACGGAAGCATAAAAGAATCAGTCATTTCCTTGAGTATGTCAGTCTGGACGAGTATGGCATGTTTGCCTTTGATAAAATCGCAGAGAGGGCTGTTGAAAGATTCTTCGAACTGTATGAACCATTCTCGCTGGTTGATGTGGCTGTTGAGGCAGGCAACCGCTTTGCTAGCCTTGAATGTTCCTCCGACTATCCCAGTCTTCCTAGCTCCTTTCAGCATCTTCTCTATCGTCTTCTTGCTGTGGATTCTCGAAGAGTCCGGCATGAAAAGGACATAATTCGTGTCCAATTGGTAGAGCGGTGTCCTCGCCTTGAAGGAATTGTTCAGACTGGATTGAAGATGGACATGTTTGACATTTTGAAAGAGGCAGTTGGACGAATTGAAGAGGAGCGGAGGGTAAGGAAGGGAATTAGAGATAATGAGGATGTTGATGTTAGGATAAATCGAAGCGATTGACCTGACAGAGTTGGGTATGTCATTTTCAAAGTACTCGAATTCCCTGAAAATCACAGTCACATTGTGCTGTATCAAATCGTCCATGTTCCTCTGGTGATAATCATTTCTCACGTCATCAGTCACTACTACTTTATATTTCGGGTTCGAGCTACTCCCTTTTTGCCTACTCAACAAATTCCACAAAAAATAAAAGGCGACTACATTCAAAACAACTATTACAAGCGTTACAGCTTTAGCAAACTTCACCCTCATATTATTATAAACGAAATAGATGGCTCGACGACTGAAATTTTCGGAAAGCATAAGGAAGGCACGGAGAAAAGTCGAACATGGACAATTCTTGCAAGGTCTCTCATGCTTTAAAATTAGTAGAATTCACAATAGGACAAGAATTAAAACCCCTCTCCAAAAACATAACCTTCTTACTTTGCCACATCCAAAGAGCTACGAATGTAAGTTAGCCTTAAACCCGCTCCAAAACGACAAGTTACCGATACATTGCTTAAAGAATAACATCACATGGAATTTTTCATAATAAAAAACCCTATAATTTCTTATGGAGGAGTAGTAACATTTGAGAAGTATAACACAGTTATTGGTTAAACCTATTTCTATAAGCCGAAATAACACTTAAGTTTGGTTTATAAAAGAAATACTAATATGTCTGTTGTTGATTGCGGTTTATATTACAAAGTTACTAATGTTAGACCAACTAATTTCATTCGTATTTTCAATAGAAAACTTAAATAATTTCAAATCTGAAATCTATCAGTTTAATAATTATATATAATAGATTAATTTTGTAAGCAATCTCCAAAGCACTCTAAATACATAAAATGTATTTTTAGTTTATCGACATGCTTTTTTATTAGTCTTAAATAATTAAAGGGTGACATAGTTTTTAAATGATGTTAAATCTGGCTCCATCTTAAGCAAACAATGTACTTGATCGTAAATTATTTTAGTTACCGACTTTACCTAATAAAAAACCCTATAAATTTTTATGGAGGAGTAGTAAAATTTGAGAAGTATAACACAGTTATAGTTTAAACCCATTTCTATAAATCGAAATAACTCTCAATCTGCAAACAAACGATTATTTTTTTTAAAAATAATTAATTTATGCAACTTTTTTTTGTTGTTAGGATTCAAACTATTTGTTTCGTATTACTGTCGTTATAAATATTACTTTCTCATTTTTTCGGCTAAAGTGTAATTTAGTCCCCCCGTAGCCGCCATCTTGTTACGTCACTGTCCGACATTTTGCTTTTTGCTAGTGATTACCATTCATATCGTTTCCGTTTTAGCTATGGCACAACAAAGTGTGTGCACGATAAAGTTTTTACTCAAATTGTAGTGCAGGGATAGCGTGCCGTTATTGAATGGTGCATAAAAGTGGGATTCTTATCGTCTACGTACGAATTCCCAAAATGTGGGAAGAACATTTTTAACTTAAATAAAATCCACCCTCGGTGTTAACCGCCGATGGCGTATTTTGGAAATTTTAAAGTGTTAAAAAAGATAAAGTTAGAAAAACAAAATCCCCACCCTCGGTGTAAACCGCCGATGGCGTATTTTGGAAATTTTAAAGTTTTAAAAAATATAAAGTTAGAAAAACAAAATCCCCACCCTCGGTGTAAACCGCCGATGGCGTATTTTGGAAATTTTAAAGTTTTAAAAAATATAAAGTTAGAAAAACAAAATCCCCACCCTCGGTGTAAACCGCCGATGGCGTATTTTGGAAATTTTAAATTGTTTTAAAAATATAAAGTTAGAAAAACAAAATCCCCACCCTCGGTGTAAACCGCCGATGGCGTATTTTGGAAATTTTAAAGTTTTAAAAAATATAAAGTTAGAAAAACAAAATCCCCACCCTCGGTGTAAACCGCCGATGGCGTATTTTGGAAATTTTAAAGTGTTAAAAAAGATAAAGTTAAAAAACAAAATACCCACCCTCGGTGTAAACCGGCGTTGGCGTATTTTGGAAATTTTAAAGTTTTAAAAAATATAAAGTTAGAAAAACAAAATCCCCACCCTCGGTGTAAACCGCCGATGGCGTATTTTGGAAATTTTAAAGTTTTAAAAAATATAAAGTTAGAAAAACAAAATCCCCACCCTCGGTGTAAACCGCCGATGGCGTATTTTGGAAATTTTAAAGTGTTAAAAAAGATAAAGTTAAAAAACAAAATCCCCACCCTCGGTGTAAACCGCCGATGGCGTATTTTGGAAATTTTAAAGTTTTAAAAAATATAAAGTTAGAAAAACAAAATCCCCACCCTCGGTGTAAACCGCCGATGGCGTATTTTGGAAATTTTAAAGTTTTAAAAAATATAAAGTTAGAAAAACAAAATCCCCACCCTCGGTGTAAACCGCCGATGGCGTATTTTGAAATTTTAAAGTTTTAAAAAATATAAAGTTAGAAAAACAAAATCCCCACCCTCGGTGTAAACCGCCGATGGCGTATTTTGGAAATTTTAAAGTTTTAAAAAATATAAAGTTAGAAAAACAAAATCCCCACCCTCGGTGTAAACCGCCGATGGCGTATTTTGGAAATTTTAAAGTGTTAAAAAAGATAAAGTTAAAAAACAAAATCCCCACCCTCGGTGTAAACCGCCGATGGCGTATTTTGGAAATTTTAAAGTTTTAAAAAATATAAAGTTAGAAAAACAAAATCCCCACCCTCGGTGTAAACCGCCGATGGCGTATTTTGGAAATTTTAAAGTTTTAAAAAATATAAAGTTAGAAAAACAAAATCCCCACCCTAGGTGTAAACCGCCGATGGCGTATTTTGGAAAATTTAAATTTTTAAAAAATATTAACTTACAAAAACAAAATCCCCACCCTCGGTGTAACCCGCCGATGGCGTATTTTGGAAATTTTAAAGTTTTAAAAAATATAAAGTTAGAAAAACAAAATCCCCACCCTCGGTGTAAACCGCCGATGGCGTATTTTGGAAATTTTAAAGTGTTAAAAAATATAAAGTTAAAAAAAAAAAACCACAACCACGGTGTAAACCGCCGATGGCGTAATTTGGACATTTTAATGTTTTAAAAAATATAAATTAAAAAAAAAAAAACCCCCACCCTCGGTGTAAACCGCCGATGGCGTATTTTGGAAATTTTAAAGTTTTAAAAAATATAAAGTTAGAAAAACAAAATCCCCACCCTCGGTGTAAACCGCCGATGGCGTATTTTGGAAATTTTAAAGTTTTAAAAAATATAAAGTTAGAAAAACAAAATCCCCACCCTCGGTGTAAACCGCCGATGGCGTATTTTGGAAATTTTAAAGTTTAAAAAATATAAAGTTAGAAAAACAAAATCCCCACCCTCGGTGTAAACCGCCGATGGCGTATTTTGGAAATTTTAAAGTGTTAAAAAAGATAAAGTTAGAAAAACAAAATCCCCACCCTCGGTGTAAACCGCCGATGGCGTATTTTGGAAATTTTAAAGTTTTAAAAAATATAAAGTTAGAAAAACAAAATCCCCACCCTCGGTGTAAACCGCCGATGGCGTATTTTGGAAATTTTAAAGTTTTAAAAAATATAAAGTTAGAAAAACAAAATCCCCACCCTCGGTGTAAACCGCCGATGGCGTATTTTGGAAATTTTAAAGTTTTAAAAAATATAAAGTTAGAAAAACAAAATCCCCACCCTCGGTGTAAACCGCCGATGGCGTATTTTGGAAATTTTAAAGTGTTAAAAAAGATAAAGTTAAAAACAAAATCCCCACCCTCGGTGTATACCGCCGATGGCGTATTTTGGAAATTTTAAAGTTTTAAAAAATATAAAGTTAGAAAAACAAAATCCCCACCCTCGGTGTAAACCGCCGATGGCGTATTTTGGAAATTTTAAAGTTTTAAAAAATATAAAGTTAGAAAAACAAAATCCCCACCCTCGGTGTAAACCGCCGATGGCGTATTTTGGAAATTTTAAAGTGTTAAAAAAGATAAAGTTAAAAAACAAAATCCCCACCCTCGGTGTAAACCGCCGATGGCGTATTTTGGAAATTTTAAAGTTTTAAAAAATATAAAGTTAGAAAAACAAAATCCCCACCCTCGGTGTAAACCGCCGATGGCGTATTTTGGAAATTTTAAAGTTTTAAAAAATATAAAGTTAGAAAAACAAAACCCCCACCCTCGGTGTTAACCGCCGATGGCGTATTTTGGAAATTTTAAAGTTTTAAAAATGATAAAGTTATAAAAACAAAATCCCCACCCTCGGTGTAAACCGCCGATGGCGTATTTTGGAAATTTTAAAGTTTTAAAAAATATAAAGTTAGAAAAACAAAATCCCCACCCTCGGTGTAAACCGCCGATGGCGTATTTTGGAAATTTTAAAGTGTTAAAAAAGATAAAGTTAAAAAACAAAATCCCCACCCTCGGTGTAAACCGCCGATGGCGTATTTTGGAAATTTTAAAGTGTTAAAAAAGATAAAGTTAAAAAACAAAATCCCCACCCTCGGTGTAAACCGCCGATGGCGTATTTTGGAAATTTTAAAGTGTTAAAAAAGATAAAGTTAAAAAAACAAATCCCCACCCTCGGTGTAAACCGCCGATGGCGTATTTTGGAAATTTTAAAGTGTTAAAAAAGATAAAGTTAAAAAACGAAATCCCCACCCTCGGTGTAAACCGCCGATGGCGTATTTTGGAAATTTTAAAGTGTTAAAAAAGATAAAGTTAAAAAACAAAATCCCCACCCTCGGTGTAAACCGCCGATGGCGTATTTTGGAAATTTTAAAGTGTTAAAAAAGATAAAGTTAAAAAACAAAATCCCCACCCTCGGTGTAAACCGCCGATGGCGTATTTTGGAAATTTTAAAGTGTTAAAAAAGATAAAGTTAAAAAACAAAATCCCCACCCTCGGTGTAAACCACCAATGGCCTATTTTGGAAATTTTAAAGTGTTAAAAAAGATAGGGTTAGAAAAACAAAATGGCCGCCGTTGTCATTGTGTCCCATCAAGGGGGGGGGGACTAAAATACACTTTCACCATTTTTTCTGAACTTCTACATGTTTCATCCTTATAGTACTGTGATCAGAATTATTACATTCTTTATACGTTGTTGTTTAAAGAATAACATCACTTGGCATTTTTCCTAATAAAAAACACTAAAATTTTTTATGGAGGAATACTAAAATTTGAGAAGTATAACCCAGTTATTTGTTAATCCTATTTCTATAAATCGAAATAACTCTCAATTTGCAAACAAACGATTATTTTTTTTAAAAATAATTAATTTATGCAACTTTTTTTTGTTGTTAGGATTCAAACTATTTGTTTCGTATTACTGTCGTTATAAATATTACTTTCTCATTTTTCTGATTCACTTCTGCATGTTTCATCCTTATAGTACTGTGATCAGAACTATTATATTCTTTAACTAATTCATCTAAAACATATGTGGGCAACCCACGGCCTGCGGTAAGGTTTGGTCCAGGCCTCGAGACATTTTGAAAAACCCAATCAAACAAAAATATCACGCTACTTATTCCAAATGAGGAGGATGAGGAGAGATTTGTGCGTTTTGAACTGAATAAGTGTAGTTGAATAAGGAGTCGAACAGAAGAGAAGATGAGAGAAAGGAGTTCGAAAATTTAAACTTCAGAAACCTTAGTTAATTACAATAGAAAGAGAATGACACACACTATTTTGTGAAGAAAACTACAAAAAGATTACAAATAGAAGCCTGATTTAAATCTTTATTCCAACATTTGTAACAAACTTGTTATAAGAAAAATGAAGTACTTGAAGATACTACAACAGACAGTGGACCTAAACAAAAAGTCTGTCTAGAGACAAATAATCTCTCAAAAAATGTAGACTTCGACGAATAGCTATGAACTTCAACAAATATGTATTTTGCCTTTCATTGTGACATTCAAAGCTTTATGTTTAAATAAAATTTAATTTTTTTTATTGAAGTTTCAGCGTTAAATGTCCTACATTGTATAAAGCATTTATCATAAGCAATAACCATAAACCCCAAGACAGTCTAACATAGTTTAAAATAAAATAGAAGATTCAAGCTGGTCCTTTTAAACAAGGGCATTAAAAATCAAGGCCATTGTAGTAAATGTGCAATCAAGTAAGCAATACTAATTTATGAATGGAAGAAGTAGAAATATCTGGATAAGAATGAGCAAGCTCATTTGTACGAGTATATACAGCTCGCTGTAAGTATCTATTTATAATTTGAGAAACCCAATATCTGAGGCTTCTTTTTTGAAAGTGGTATGATTGAAACTCATACCTCAAAGGTATGAAACCACCACCATACAATTTTATTCTACATTCTTTTAATACTACCTTTAAAGAAGCCTAGCTCCACATCGTCGTAAATCTCCATCCAAGAACCTGAAACAAACAATTGAGCGTTACGTTCGAGAAGATGGCCACTTAACCACAACCACTGCCTGCCATGAAAAGGCAGAGAATCATCTGCTAACAGATTCCCCCACAAACCAAAAGAAACCTAAGTTTTCCAATGACACTGATAGTGGAATAGACAACAAATAAGAACTATTAAAGTTCTTTTCATTGATGAATAGGTACAACATTTTTTTTCATTTCATTTTTTTATTTTAATAAATTGTATTATAATTACATTGTCGTTATAATTTCATGTATGAAATCTATCATTAATAATTATGAACACTACTTTAAAATGCACTACTTTTAAATCGATCCGCGAACGTATTTGCACACTAAAGTTTAGCCCACAATATGTCAAAGTTTGCCCATACCTGATCTAAAATAGCTATCAATATATATGATCCTCTTTCCACATGTTTTACATTAAAGTTCTATTGCATATCGAGGGTGTTAAACTTCTTGAGATATATAAAGTGGGTAAAAACATTATTCATACACTTAGTTTATAGACCAAAAATATTTTTTTTAAATTAAATTAAATTAAATAGCTTACTATTTTCTAAGCTATACTTAATTACTAATGACTAAATTTACATGTCTGACTTACTTTCATTTCACGTCTTTGAGTTTAATGTTCTTTGTTAATCACTAGAAGCCCTTTAATTCTATCAAGATCCTTCTTTCATCTGTTCCGCCAATTTGACAACAATATGACAATAGTATTTTTAAGGTTTGCATCTATGCAACTAGAGAATATGCATTATCTGCTAAACAGAGTACCCTTTTACGACTAAAATCATTGCAATTTGGACCATAGTTTATATAAACGTTTTTGTTCCAAATAAGATATAATAATGTTTTCTAACGTTTGGCATAAAAATGTGCGGGAGGTTCTAATACTTGTTAAAGTAAACCTTGATTTTTGGAAACAATTCAGGCAAAGACATTAGACCTAATTGAGTGAACTGACCAGTATACATTGAGTCTATAACAAAATTCACAATCCAAAAAACCCAAACAGCTTCTTGGTCCCACTCATTATTTTACAGAATAATTAAAAATTCTGAAGAAGACTGATGTTGCCACCACACAAAAATGTTAAGCTTTTCACGAAATATTTATGCTAAGGTGATCGGTGTTGAGCTTATGTCGTCACGACCAGGAATTTTATATAGATAAAATAAGTCCCACTTGGCCTATCGTTTCACCTCTATGGACAATCGATTCTAAGAACATCCCTAACCGCTCTCACTTCACTTCCTAGTTGTTTGTGGAAAGAATCTATATCATAATTGGTAAGTTTTTCTTATGGATCGAGCCCTTTATTTGGAAAAATTATTTTCTAAATTGGATGAGTATTTTTTTATAACTTTTTTTCGAGTAATTAAAGCTTGAATTAAAAATAAGAGTTGTAATGGAAACAGATTGTTTTTTTGTTTTTCTTAAGCTGAGGTAATATTTGTAGTTGTTTCTAAATAGGAATTTACTCTTCTTTTCAATTGAAAAATCTGCCAAATTGAAGTATAATAGCTTCTGAGTTGTTAGCTAATTTATAACTAAAAAATGTGTTATGATTAAAAAAAAAAAATCTTAAAAGCAGATATCTTCAAAATCATTGCAATTTGGACCATAGTTTATATTAACATTTTTGTTCTAAATAAGATATAATAATGTTTTCTAACGTTTGGCATAAAAATGTGCGGGAGGTTCTAATACTTGTTAAAGTAAACCTTGATTTTTGGAAACAATTCAGGCAAAGACATTAGACCTAATTGAGTGAACTGACCAGTATACATTGAGTCCCCCCCCCTCCCAGTTGATTTTGATCGAAATAGCAGGTACACAACTAGTTGGTATACCAGTCTTAAATATGAATTTTCAACATTCTAAGTCTAGTCGTTTTTTAAGTTGTGTGAGGTATGTAGAGACTTCATTCGAAAACTAGTCAAAATGGGTTCAGAGGAGGTCAAAACAGATAGCATGGGGCATACTCCCAAGTTGCGACTTGATCTTTAGCTAGAACTGGAAGCCTCTTTTTTCTTGCACCTAATATGAAAAGTTTTCTTATCTTTTTAATTTTTTTTAATGTAAATTCTGTCTTTTCAAGGGCGGCTGTTTTATTTTTTTATTACTATTATTTTTTAAGAGAACATAATGAGAGCTTAAATGGGGATAAGGATCATCAATGAAAACTTATATGTATGTCCTTGCCCCAACATATTTTGGCCTCTCAAATTGGTTAAAGTTACATTTTGCAGGATTGACTGTGAGCAATGATTACCCTAAATAAGATATTAATGCTAGCTGACATTTGATGAACATTTTGAAACGGGGATCATGAGTACATACAACCTCAATAGCCGATTTCCCTTAAGATAAATAAACTAAAAATGTCTGCTGGACACAATATTAAGGGAATGACCGATGGAGAATATAAGTCTAATTTCATTTTTACAATTTTTTGTAACTGCTTCTCATAGAATTATGATGAGATATTATCATTTTTATGCTTTAGTTTATAAATGGAATTGTTCAGTGCTCTACCTATTAGCCACAGACCTCTGTAGACCTAAGCAGCGGCCAATATCTGGGACTACTCTGTAATATCTGGTGTACGATAAAACATTTTTTTGTGCAGTTTCTTGTGTTTCATTCTTTCAACTGGACTGAAACAATTCTTTCTGCTCTTAGTAATAGAACATGTGATATCAGGCTTGCTATACTAATCCATTTGTGTTTGAAAGGATGTACAATTAAAAAGTATTGTGATAAGTGAAAAATGCATAATTAAAATTGATGGCCTTTCTTTTGTGTCTTCAGTATAAATAATTTTGGGTATTCAGGATATTTAGGCGAGTACTATACGAATTGAATTAAAGGCACAAATACAGACCTATACAAAAAGTCTCCCCAAGCCAAATTTATCTTGATGAGGGACAGTAATTATCAATCAAGGCTTCAAGAAGAATACTCTTACTAAGTGCAAACAATATTTTATTACTTTTTAGTACTGAATATACTGCCAGTAAATAACAAATAATTTAATTATTTTATAAGAGAGAAAAATGTTCTTACCAGGCCTTAAACCTGAATATCTAGTCCATTACTTTATTAAGTGGGCTACTGGTTATTAATATTTCGTTGACATCGTGTTCATCTCAAAAACCGAACAAAATACAGTGTAGACTTCATAGGAGTATCCTACTTTAAGCCTTATGGTACTCACAACTTAAATAAATAATTTGTATAAATATGTGGCTTTATCTTTCTTTGTGTATGAATTGTTTTGGGACAAAGAGGAATGTTGCTGTCTGTACGAAAGTAGCATTTCTCTATCTTTATCTTTTTTAGCAACTAAACAATATTTTCCTTAGAGAGGAGAAGATAACAAGGATTAACAAACATCTACTCTTTGAAATATAAACCATAATTTCCTTCTCTTGAAGCCACCTTTGGACCAAATATTTGATCCTGTTGTGGTATCATAATAAATATTTTGAACCAAAAGCTTTTCATCCATTTTCCAATTCTTCAACACACCTACTATTCAAAAATGTATTATTATTAAATCAAACTACAAAATGTTTGTCATAAAAATGGGACAAAACATAATTTATGATCAGTTAACACATTTCATCTAAATTAATGAAACACTATTTTATTTGAAGCAGGGTCCATCTTTAGAAAAAGCCTTTACAAATTCATTCATTAGCCCTAACTTTATATGTAGAGGTGGTAGGAAGACGATTTTTCCCCTACAAGGATCTACAAGGTTTTTGCACATTACATTAGTAATTTTGTAAAGGCAACCCAACATATTTTTGATGTTTATTAAAATTTAATGGAAAAAAATCATTTCATTTCATTGGCAAGTGCTGAGTACCATTGTGATAGAGCTGTCTGTACTCTCTCACACTGGGCAGAATAAATCTACTAACTCAAAGTGGAGTATGCCCTCAGAATACCACCATACACAGATCACAACTCTTTTTAGTAGGTATTATAAGATCATCTGTACCAAAATTGGGAAGACATGAGAATAAGGCTAGCAGAAAATATGGAGAGTCAATATTTTCTAGCTTATTTTTTTAATAGCTACGATTACAGATAAGTAGACATACATTTGAAAAGCTCGTGCAAACAAACAATGAATTATTTGTTTGTTTTATTTTATTTACATCCAGTTTATGCTACTTTGGCTAATTGGTGCTCAGGGCGGGAATCGAACCCGCCACTCTAGAATTACCATATGAGATTAAGACCTACGCCTTAACTCACATGACCAACCTGAGCCCCAACAATAATGTATTAAAGGAAAGCAGATTATTCAGATATGTGAATTCTAGAAGAACTGGCTTTGTCTAATAAAGTTTTAGAAGATAAAAGTAAAATATCTGCCGGGCAAAGAACTTAAATATTAATCTGAAAGTCTCAGAAAAAGGAATTGATTCTTAATAATAATGGGTGGGTATGTTTTTCATTGGTATTGGTAGAATACAATAAATGTGACCTCTATACATATTACATTATACAGTCATTAGTTTTGTAACTAAAAAAAAAAAGGTTTCTTTCAAAAAAGATACCTTTCTTAAACCTAAAACTTTATAACGGAAGTAGGTAAATTAATGTTTTTCTCATAGACTTATCCTGAAAAAAAAAAAATAAATAAAAAGAAAATGAGCATTTTTATTCTGGTAGCTTGGATACCAATAACTCTTTCCCATTAAAACAATGTATAGTATACTGTATTGCTGGTTAGTGTATATTTGAGAGGGAAAAGGGAGGTTAAGTGCATTTAAAATTATTTTAAAAAAAAAAAATAGAAAAAAGGGGGAAAGAGCCTCCTGGTGTAAAATGCCCCATACATATACCGGCTTTGGGGCCAGACTTTCGGGGTTGCCATCTTTTTTGAAGAATGGGCTCAAATATTGTTGATCCAAGAGAAGAAGGCGTAGAAGCCAGACTCAGTATTATACAACCAGGCCCATTTCACATATACCCAGTGTTTTCTCATCTATCACCACAGCCAAAAATTGTAAAATAAAAAAGCTAAATGGAGTGAAGTAGCCATACAAGCCGAGAATTGGAATCTAAAACCAGGAGGGCCCACCACGAGCCAAATATTCAAATCAGCCACCATATCAAAAAATGTTATACTTGTTAATCATTATTTCCAATTTTCGTTTTGTATTAGATTATTTGATTAAGTTTTTTTTTTTTTAGACTTCTAATGGATCCCGGCGGTATTGATCCAGGCTTAATTCAGTTCACGGAGAATTATGATCTCAGAAACATTTCGACGGGGGAGGTGTTTAAAGTGAAGTTGGGGACACCCCCCAAATTGAAGAAGGGTGATCGTCGAATTACAATTAAGCTCTACAAAAAGGGAGAAGAGCCCCCTGGTGTTGACTGCCCCCTTACGATCAGAGCTCCAGGTCCCAACTTCCAGCCATGCCACCCGTATCGTAGAATCGGCTCAAGAACTGTTGAGCTGTCGAGTGAGGAGGCTGGACCATCAGCGGAGCAGGAGAATAGTTCTTGAAAAAGAATGAATTTTACTCTTATGTACACCTTCCTGTGTTACTGGTTTAATAAAAAATGGAAGATTTTACCCTGAGTGATCATTAATAAATAAAATGTGCATTATACTTTACAATTCTTAATAGTAATTATACTTACAGGTCTTTTAATAGTGAAAGTTGAGGAAACTTAGGCTTATTGATTAACCCTCAAATTGAATAATTCTTATACTTCAGAAAATCAAGTATTATACAAATATTTCAATAATTGTATGAGCATTTCATGTCAACAATTCTATCTAATAGATTAGAAATAACAGAATATCAACAAGAACTTCTATCTTAAAAAAATAATAATAAAAAATAGATGCAAATAAACAATAGAAGACACAGTTCAATCCTTTTAAAGGGCCTGATAGCAATAAAAAAATCTATTTATTAATATCAACTAAACAAAATATATATATATATATATATATATATATATATATATATATATATATATATATAATCAAACCTATTAGGAACATGACAAATTTCTTAACAACACTTAATGAGCAAAAATTCAGTAATTTTCTCCAAAATTGCCGGTTTGTTTAACAATTATGGCATTTCAAAGTAATTACATAGGAATATGTTTATATAATGTATATAAATAAAACATGCTACTTTAAGAAAACATCTTTTGTTTGTGATATTGGCCACCTAAGTAAATATTACTTTTATTAGGCACAAAGTAAACTGCCTAAAACCTCTTATGTGATAAAAGCAAAGTTCTGAGTTGGTATTCGGGAAGGTGGAAGTGACTTCTAATGTATGTAGGATAAAAAAATTGTTGGCTACGCTTCCACTATAATAATGTATTAAAACGGCAGAGCGCTTTCGATGCTGTGCATCATCGTCAGTGCCCTGTTGACACACAAAATAATAATTACATTTCTATTAAAATATTTTAGATACCATATAACAATAAAAACTTATCTGTCTTAGAACTAAATAACATATAAAACTTTCCATATATGAACAATTTTTATTAAATTAAGTGGGTACGGGTAGGACATTAAAGCTAACTGAAAGAAAGACTTAAACTTGACTATTTAAACAAAGAAGAGAAAGGGGAACAAAGGAGAAGAGAGAGGGGTCTTACCGAAGGCTTTCGATGTTGACCTGACGGCTCTTGGACCTGGACTGGCTTTTCATCCGAGCTAGTTGAGATAAGGAGGCTATTGGTACGAATTTGAGTGGGCAAACATCTTCTTTAATATTAATGTTTTTCTTTGACGTCAGAAGGCCCAATCTAATCACTAGTCTCTTAACCCTGTCCATTTTCCTTCCTTTAGGTAGGTGATGCGACACTTCCAATTGTAAAGAACCCTGGTCATGATTTTCAGTCACTAGGTGTTATTTCATTTCACTTGTTTTTGTGGTGAAATGCTCTTTGACCCTTGTTTTTATTTTCCTGCCACTCTGCCCTACGTATGTAGCTTCACAGGAATGGCAGGATATCCGGTAGATGCCAGACTTCTCCATAGCGGAAAATTGGCAACTTGCTGGGAAAAGCAGGCATCAAGACGGCTTACTGGATCAAGAAGACCCTCAAAAATCTCTTCCCCAACCCCAAAGATCCTGTTTCCGCTATGGAGAAGTCTGGCGTATTTTAAGTTTTTTAGAATTATATAATCTCTTATTATAATACTCAAAGTGTATTCACTGTATACTATGGCTTAACTGTTCATTAGACATTATTTACGATTGCTCAAAGTAAGTAAGGTGAAAACAAATAGTGAAACGATTATAGAATAGTTTAATATAAAGATTAAGGGGATTAAGATAAGAAATGATCTAACTTTGCCAAAGTTTTTACTATTTAATGGTATTTGATTCAGATAGTATGAAGACATAATGAAAATTGAATTTAGTGAAGACAAGGAAGGGCATGGTTGTTGACAAAGATTCTCTTCTAATCAGACAATAATGAAGATATCTATTATAACACATCACCTAAATCGGCTTAGAGGGGATACAAACATGTGCCAAAAAGGAGAAAACCAAAATCACCATACTTAAAGGAACACAAATATTCACGTTTTATAGAAATAGGCAAAATAAATTTGTGAGGAATAGAAAGATGGTTAGAGTGCCGTTTTTCTTTTTACAAGTCTATTTCCTCCTCCAAGAAATATTCGTTAATGTTGGTGGGATAAAATAATAAAATCATATTTGTATTTTACGCGGAAAGCTTAATAAACGATACCCAGCAGTTCAAAAAGGGGGGGGGGGCTCTTTTCGTTCATTAATTCCATGTAAGCTGAATAAATAATTAGATAAGTCTCTAACTTCTGTTAACGTGCTCATTCGTTACTCCTACATTTCTTACTTATCCAGGACTATACACCATTTTTTTTTTAAAATTCCAAATACA
The DNA here is from genome assembly GCA_019009955.1 of Riptortus pedestris. Lineage (NCBI taxonomy): Eukaryota > Metazoa > Arthropoda > Insecta > Hemiptera > Alydidae > Riptortus > Riptortus pedestris. Next base: position 5,632,773 of record CM032233.1, read on the forward strand.
TTTAAATAGAACTAGAAAATCTCCAAAGCGATCAGGCGAGTATTATGCACGTAAATTGTAGAGTTGACATCCCTGGTCCATTTGAGGAGACTTTGGAATCAAATGAACTTGGATTTTGGATAAAAGTCGTGGATAGTTTAGAACATAATAAAACATGGCATTTGGTTGAAAATAAAAGCGCTTCAGATGCTAAATGGGCATATATTGAAACACCTAGCAATACTTATAAAGCTAGTTAGTTGTAAAAGGGTACTCTGTTTAGCAGATAATGCATATCCTCTAGCTGCAAAGATGCAAACCTTAAAAATACTATTGTCATATTGTTGTCAAATTGGCGAAACAGATGAAAGAAGGATCTTGATAGAATTAAAGGGCTTCTAGTGATTAACAAAGAACATTAAACTCAAAGACGTGAAATGAAAGTAAGTCAGACATGTAAATTTAGTCATTAGTAAGAAAGTATAGCTTAGAAAATAGTAAGTTGTACAACACATCCATGGAAGTAAATATATAGGTTTCAAACTGGTCTGATTCTTGCGAACGAAATGTCAAATATAGAAATCTGCTAGGCGCACTATTATATACAGGTTCAAGTACTATTCCTGATATAAGCTTTAGAATACATTATCTTGGTAGGTTTCAAAATTGTTTTACCGAATCACATTTTAAATATGCCTTACGCATTGTACAATATTTTATTCTTATTCCACTTGGATGAGGCCTTTTTTAGACCATAACGGGATTTATTTAACTTACATGTCATCCCTGGTGCCGTATTGCCTTCTGGAACTTCCATTAGAATTTCTTCATCCAGCACACCCACACGAAAATGCTCTCTTGACGTCAAACATTTTCGTCTTATAACTGTTATTAATAGCATATGCTAAAAGTAATCTGAGAGAATCATTTCCCACGACTGGGCTATATGTTTCGTCACTGTTTGGTCCTATATTTTGTTCAATCTTTTAACCACTAACCTCGCTCTATGTTTACCATTGCTTTTTACACGAAACAGCCAACGATTACTTACGATTTTGTTTCCATTGACATCTTTTTCATCAATTAATGCCCAAGTTTTGTTTTCATATAACGCTTGTTTTTCATCAGATATTGCACTTGACCATTATTCTTTGTCTATTCCTGAAATAGCTTCTCGGTAGGTTCAAAGAGCGACATTTTCATCGAGAATATAATCTTCCAATTTTGCTGGTAATCTTCAGTCGCGCCTTTCTCATTTTCATTAACTATTTCAGTTTTATTCTCATATCCTTTGTCCTCAACGGATCTATTGTCAATACATTTATTTTAATCTGCCTGTTCTCTTTCGGTATTTTCATCTGTTATCTTCAGGTTATTATATTCAGTGTTATCACCATCCTCACTAGAATCACCCCTGTCCAGCAAAATGTGTTTATCTTTGTTATCAGCAATGTGTTCATTCCCCGATTCTTTAAAACATACATCTCTGAAGTAGTGCTCTTGTTTTGATCATTAGAGTTTTCCCAAGTCGTTCAGCATGAGAATTTAATTGTGGTGTATGAGCTAGGCCATAATCTATGACAATACCGTTGGCTTGAAAGAACTCGATGTTATTTTTATCAGTGTAAGTCACCACCTAAGTCACGCCGTACTTTAATGTAGTTTGCTTTCCACTTATTTTGGATTTCTGCACATATTTTGTTAAATGTTTGGAGGCTTCACTATTATTCTTCAATAGAAATGCTGCAGTAAAATGAGTATAATCATCCATACGAGTCACAATATATTTGCAGCCCTCCCAAGTTTCAATTTTCAAAAGACCAATTACATCGGTATGCAAAATCTCCAATCGCCTAGATGCTCTGGGTCTATTATTAATAAAAAGGGGCCTGGTTAATTTTGCTGAAATACATATATCACAGAATGTGCCAGTCTTGTCGAGACTTGTGTCACCCAACTGCATTCCAACAGACAAGGAAGTCAATTTTCGTAAGCTTGCAAAATTTAAATGGCCTATTTTCCTATGCCACAAAATCCCATTGCTAGTGCTGGTTAAATTAGCTTCAATTTTTAATTCTGGTTGTTCCGTTAATTCATATAGACCTTCATTATTAATTATTCCTTATTTGTTTGTTTTATTTTATTTACATCCAGTTTATGCTACTTTGGCTAATTGGTGCTCAGGGATGTATGAATTGTTTTGGGACAAAGAGGAATGTTGCTGTCTGTACGAAAGTAGCATTTCTCTATCTTTATCTTTTTTAGCAACTAAACAATATTTTCCTTAGAGAGGAGAAGACATTTTATTTATTGTGTAAATTACCATTCCCCATGCGGGAATTGATCCCATGAACTATGTGTTTCCAAGTGTTAATTAAACCCATACTTGGATAGCCCCTGTTGTGCAATACAATAATAACAACAAACGATGAACAGAAATATGTTATGATGGTGATTCAAATGCCTGTACATTTAATATTATTATTTTATATATATATATATATATATATATATATATATATATATACACAAAATGTTTGTCATAAAAATTGGACAAAACATAATTTATGATCAGTTAACACATTTCATCTAAATTAATGAAACACTATTTTACTTGAAGCAGGGTCCATCTTTAGGAAAAGCCTTTACAAATTCATTCATTAGCCCTAACTTTATATGTAGAGGTGTTAGGAAGACGATTTTTCCCCTACAAGGATCTACAAGGTTTTTGCACATTACATTAGTAATTTTGTAAAGGCAACCCAACATATTTTTGATGTTTATTAAAATTTAATGGAAATAAATCATTTCATTTCCTTGGCAAGTGCTGAGTACCATTGTGATAGAGCTGTCTGTACTCTCTCACACTGGGCAGAATAAATCTACTAACTCAAAGTGGAGTATGCCCTCAGAATACCACCATACACAGATCACAACTCTTTTTAGTAGGTATCATAAGATCATCTGTACCAAAATTGGGAAGACATGAGAATAAGGCTAGCAGAAAATATGGAGAGTCAATATTTTCTAGCTTATTTTTTTAATAGCTATGATTACAGATAAGTAGACATACATTTGAAAAGCTCGTGCAAACAAACAATGAATTATTTGTTTGTTTTATTTTATTTACATCCAGTTTATGCTACTTTGGCTAATTGGTGCTCAGGGCGGGAATCGAACCCGCCACTCTAGAATTACCATATGAGATTAAGACCTACGCCTTAACTCACATGACCAACCTGAGCCCCAACAATAATGTATTAAAGGAAAGCAGATTATTCAGATATGTGAATTCTAGAAGAACTGGCTTTGTCTAATAAAGTTTTAGAAGATAAAAGTAAAATATCTGCCGGGCAAAGAACTTAAATATTAATCTGAAAGTCTCAGAAAAAGAAATTGATTCTTAATAATAATGGGTGGGTATGTTTTTCATTGGTATTGGTAGAATACAATAAATGTGACCTCTATACATATTACATTATACAGTCATTAGTTTTGTAACTGAAAAAAAAAAGGTTTCTTTCAAAAAAGATACCTTTTTTAAACCTAAAACTTTATAACGGAAGTAGGTAAATTAATGTTTTCCTCATAGACTTATCCTCAAAAAAAAAATAAATAAAAAGAAAATGAGCATTTTTATTCTGGTAGCTTGGATACCAATAACTCTTTCCCATTAAAACAATGTATAGTATACTGTATTGCTGGTTAGTGTATATTTGAGAGGGAAAAGGGAGGTTAAGTGCATTTAAAATTATTTAAAAAAAAAAAAAAATAGAAAAAAGGGGGAAAGAGCCTCCTGGTGTAAAATGCCCCATACATATACCGGCTTTGGAGCCAGACTTTCGGGGTTGCCATCTTTTTTGAAGAATGGGCTCAAATATTGTTGATCCAAGAGAAGAAGGCGTAGAAGCCAGACTCAGTATTATACAACCAGGCCCATTTCACATATACCCAGTGTTTTCTCATCTATCACCACAGCCAAAAATTGTAAAATAAAAAAGCTAAATGGAGTGAAGTAGCCATGCAAGCCGAGAATTGGAATCTAAAACCAGGAGGGCCCACCACGAGCCAAATATTCAAATCAGCCACCATATCAAAAAATGTTATACTTGTTAATCATTATTTCCAATTTTTTTTTTGTATTAGATTATTTGATTAAGTTTGTTTTTTTTAGACTTCTAATGGATCCCGGCGGTATTGATCCCGGCTTAATTCAGTTCACGGAGAATTATGATCTCAGAAACATTTCGACGGGGGAGGTGTTTAGTGTGAATTTGGGGAAACCCCCCAAATTGAAGAAGGGTGATCGTCGAATTACTATTAAGCTCTACAAAAAGGGAGAAGAGCCCCCTGGTGTTGACTGCCCCCTTACGATCAGAGCTCCAGGTCCCAACTTCCAGCCATGCCACCCGTATCGTAGAATCGGCTCAAGAACTGTTGAGCTGTCGAGTGAGGAGGCTGGACCATCAGCGGAGCAGGAGAATAGTTCTTGAAAAAGAATGAATTTTACTCTTATGTACACCTTGCTGTGTTACTGGTTTAATAAAAAATGGAAGATTTTACCCTGAGTTATCAGTAATAAATAAAATGTGCATTATACTTTACAATTCTTAATAGTAATTATACTTACAGGTCTTTTAATAGTGAAAGTTGAGGAAACTTAGGCTTATTGATTAACCCTCAAATTGAATAATTCTTATACTTCAGAAAATCAAGTATTATACAAATATTTCAATAATTGTATGAGCA